>JARGCV010000178.1:260000-630000 GCA_034064705.1 Bothrops alternatus | reverse complement strand
GGAAGGGAGACAGAAATGGAGGAGGGAGAGAGGGAGGGAGGGAGGGAGGGAGGGAGGGAGGAAGGAAGGAAGGGCAGCCATGTGTTTGGGGTGGTATGAGGATTCCTGCCTTTAGTAGGGGCTTGGACCAAAAGACCTCCAAGGTTACTTTCATCCCTATGATTCTAAGCTATGAATTGAAACATTTATATATAATATCAAATATTATTGATTTTTTTAACATAATCCCCTTAATATTTGGTAAACAGCACGTTGCCTGGGTTTATATTTAAAAAAACGATCAATAACAATTAGTTTCTATAATTCTATAGTCCACGTAGTAGCTTTGCTTGATTTTCTCTTCTCCCAATAATATTCTCTTTTGCCAACCTTGAATTAATACAATTCTTATTATTTTGATAAGTAACAGTTAAATATAGACATTTTTCTAGCATTTGAACTGAAACACTTTTAACGGAGATGCAATGTGAAGTTTAAATCACATCGCCTCTCTAGAAGTGCATGAGAACTGACTATGGAGGACTGAAGGTGAACGCAAAAGAAAAAATATATATGATTAAATGGATTTTTTTATACAAGTACTTAAAGGTAAAATAAAAGAGAGGTCAAATCAAAACTTGAGAGAAGCGTTAACATCAATATTGAACTCAGGCTGTGATTGGCAGCTTCTGGATGGATGCCATTTAGAATATAATATCCTCCTACGTACTCATTTAATTTCTCTGAGTAACTCTTCCTCCAGTCTCTCTTCGTGGCTCAGAGTTCATGATAATTACTATTACATTTCTGTGCAATTTACATGATTATTTATCACTGTAGTGTTGTGGTAACCACTGCTGGAATCTCATTTATCACTGTAAGTATATGAGTGATTTATGACTCTCTGTCCTTTTTGTGATTGTCTGTATCTTTAATATATGCATTATAATTCTCAGAGGGATTTTTTTTTGATAGCATTCTTCCTTGTCACAGTCTGAATGACAACAGTTTTGGCAAATGAGTTTGACAATGAAAAGATGGTCCATCTCCACTTATCTCCATCTCAATTTCTATTCCCATCTCCATCTCATCTCCACCTCCATCTCAGCTCCATCTCCATTTCCATTTCCATTTTCATCTCCATCTCCATCTCCATCTCCATCTCCATCTCCATCTCCATCTCATCTCTCTTTTTTTTTGATAGCAGTCTTCTTTGTCACAGTCCGAATGACAACAGTTTTGGCAAATGAGTTTGACAATGAAAGGATGGTCCATCTCCACTTATCTCCATCTCCATATTCACTTATCTCCATCTCCATCTCCATTTCTATTTCCATCTCCATTTCCATCTCATCTCCACCTCCATCTCCATCTCCATTTCCACTTATCTCCATTTCATCTCCACCTCCATCTCCATCTCCACTTATCTCCATCTGCATCTGCATCTTCATCTCCATTTCTATTTCCATCTCCATTTCATCTCCATCTCCATCTACACCTCCACCTCCACCTCTACCTCCATCTCCATCTCCATCTCCACTCCACCTCCATCTCCATCTCCACCTCCACCTCCACCTTCACCTATCTCCATCTCTGTCTCCACCTATCTCCATCTCCATCATTTCCATCTCCATCTTTCTCTGTCTCCATTTATCTCCATCTCCACCTCCATCTCTGCAGAAAGGAGGCAGTCACAAACCCCTCCGTGAAGACTGCTAAGAAAACTGCCCAGATGCAGTCACAAGGAGGTCTTTTTTCATTCTCAGAGGATTTTTTTTTTTATGTTCAGATGCCAGACTGAGGAGCATTGTTGGTTCCAGATAGGAGAGGGGGAAAAAAGAGCATTTTTGCTCACGCCCATCTTAAATGTCTTTCTTGCACCGTGTCTGACATTTTGAAATAATCATTAGCACCTGCTAATTCCTTGAGCAGGAAGCTATGAAAACATTACCTCTTTACCCTTTTCCCATTGTTGTTAATTGCCATGCAAACCCTGAACGCTCTCCACATGCCGCGTTACTTCTTGAAAGCACTTTAATCTGAAGGATTTAAAAACATGAAAAGAGCTTCCAGGACATTTAGGTTTTTGGTTTCACAGAGGCCTCTTAAAACAGAAGCAGGATCAGGAGGTTTTATCCCTTGTCAAAAAAAAAAAATCCACCCCACCCACCCCCATCGACATTAAAAGTCAAGCTTTACAAATCCTGCAAGGTTGAGCAGTCCAGTTAGATAACAGAGATCCAGTGGTGGGATTCAGCCGGTTCGCACCACTTCGGCAGAACAGGTAGTTAATTTTTTTGTTGCCCAGGTCAAGAATGCACTTCCGGAAGTGGCATCCATGCAGAGAACCGGTTGTTCACCCATTTGAATCCCACCACTGCGTAGATCCCTTTGATGGAAGTTAACTGAAAGCTACCTTGGGCCAAGGTCTGGAAGCACAGGAAACGGATGCAATTCTTCGAAGGACTTCCCTCTTACGGAAGTAAGGACTGAAGCTAGTGAGAAAGGAAGTAGCTCTCTAGCAAGGTGGAACCATTGTGTGAACGATGAACAGATGTCTTCTTTTCTCAAAGTCAAAAAGAAAACAGCTAGCTTTCCATGAATTCAAAATGAGGATGAAATGTCTAGAATTTAAACCTTGGAGCAGGAAGAAAGAGAGCAGCTGAGCTTGACTGTTTATGTGTATGTGTGTATGCATATGTATGTGCATGTATTTCCTTCCTTTCCTCCTCCCTCTCTCCCTCCCTGTCGTTTCTTCCTCCCTCTCTCCTTCCTTCCTTCCTTCCCTCCCTCCCTCCCATCCTCCTCCTCCTCTTCCTTCCTTCCTTCCTTCCTCCTCCCCTTTCTCCCTCCCTCCTTCCCTTCCTTCCTTCTCCTTCTCCTTCTCTCTCCTCCTTCCCTCCCTCCTTTCCTTCCTTCCCTCCCACCTTCCCTCCCTCCCTTTCTTCCTTCCTTCTTCCTTCTCCTCCTCCTTCTTTCTCCCTCCCTCCCTTCTTCTTTCTCCTCCTCCTCTTTTCTCCATTCCTCCCTCCATCCCTCCCTTCACACACACACACACACACACACACACACACACACACACACACACACACACACACACACACTCATAGTCTGCTATAAAACATTAATCTAGCTGTATTGCAACTGTGAGCTTCTGTTGAAAAAAAAAAGTCCTGAAAATAGGGTTGAGTGTCTGGAGAGTTAAGATTTATTACTGGGCCTGGTGCAAAGTCTGACAATAGACAGGGAACTCTGATTACCTGAATTTTCAAACATAGTGTTCTCCAAGGACATTTCGAAGCTCTACAGTCAATGTCTACAGTGTAGATATTTCTTGACCCCGATACAAAAAACATTGGAAACACCAATAACAAAAGTAGCTGGTAGTTAGAAGCAGCAGCCTGATAGGTAAGGGAGCTGGGTAAGGCCACCAACATTTAAGAGGAGTTGAAGAAGGGCTGTAGAGAGCTTCTGTGCCTGGGTTGATGGAAGAACTGTGGCTACAGAGGAAATAGGGAAGGATGCCACAGTGGTTTGATTGCTGATTGTCCAAGAATTCTTCAAAAAGATATTCATCCTAGTTATTCAGTACATTGTCTACTCATAGAGTCATAGGGCTGGAAGGGACTTGGAAGTCTCCTACTCCAACACCCTGCCCAAGGCAAGAGTCCTTACATCATCCCAAACAAAAGTTTGTCCAACCTTTTCTTGAAAACTCCAATGATGGAGCACCCACAATTCCTGGAGTCCATCAGTTTCATTGTTCAATTGTTCCCATGTTGGGAAATTCCTCCCAACTTCTCCAAAGCGCCTGAAGGTAGGACAAGAAGCAACAGATGGAAACTAATCAAGGAGAACTAGAACTAAGGAGAAACTTCCTGGCAGTAAGAACAATTAACCAGTGGAACAACCTGCCTCCAGAAGCGGTGAATGCTCCAACACTGGAGGTTTTTAAGAAGAGACTGGACAGCCATCTGTCTGAAATGGTATAGGGTTTCCTGCCTGAGCAGGGGATTAGACTAGATGACCTCCAAGGTCCCTTCCAACTTTACTACTACTACTACTACTACTACTACTACTACTACTACTACTACTACTACTACTACTACTACTACTACTACTACTATAAACCAACAAAGACACATTGTGATTCTTCCTAGCAGATTTCTTTATTGTTCCTCACATATAGACAGAATCTTGCCAAACTAAAGTATGCCAACACCCCCCTTAAAGCATATACTCTGGGAACTATTAGGGAGGAGCCATCTTCACTCTCTTTCTCTCACACCAACTTTCTTGCTTCTTTAGAATGCATCCTCTCCCTCCTGGGAATCCAGACTACATTCCATCCCAGTAGACAACCTGCACTGAGCGGAGTAAGATAGAGACCAATATCGATGAAGTAAACATTCATTTGTCGGTAAGAGAAAGAGACAAACATCCCATTCCGAAAACATCTTAGCCACATATATTTCTTTTACAGTTGCTGCATGAAGCTCTGACCTGACTAATAATTTTCGAGTGTCGAATTAAGAACCCAAAATAGAAATCTTAAGCAAGAGAGGCATTTGAGCCATCTTATAACTCTCTTCTCTTCTTCCCAAAAACAGGCCAGGAGGAAACGGTGGCTTTGTCTTTTTTCACACATTCGCTTGTTAATAAATGAAGTCACAGCTCAGACAACATGAGAAAAAAGGGGATGCTGTTTTATGAACTGATAAAAACACAGACAGAAGCATCCACTATCCACCAGGGAGAGAGAGAGAGAGAGAGAGGGGGGGGCAGGCATGCAGGCAGGCAGGTATAGCTGGTTAGCTAGAGTGAGACAGACACACATACACAAACAGAACACACACACACAGATAGATAGAGAGAGAGGGGAGAGAGAGAGAGAGAGACAGAGAGAGAGAGAGAGAGAGAGAGAGAGAGAGGGAGGGAGAGGGAGAGAGACAGAGACAGAGACAGAGACAGAGACAGAGACAGAGACAGAGAGAGAGAGAGAGAGAGACAGAGAGAGAGGGAGGGAGGGAGAGAGAGAGAGAGAGAGAGAGAGAGAAGGGCAGGCATGCAGGCAGGTATAGCTGGTTAGCTAGAGTGAGACAGACACACATACACAAACAGAACACACACACAGATAGATAGAGAGAGGGGGGAGAGAGAGGGAGGGAGAGAGAGAGAGGGGGGCAGGCATGCAGGCAGGTATAGCTGGTTAGCTAGAGTGAGACAGACACACATACACAAACATAGAACACACACACAGATAGATAGAGAGAGGGGGGAGAGAGGGAGAGAGAGAGGGAGGGAGGGAGGGAGAGAGAGAGGGAGGGAGGGAGAGAGAGAGAGAGAGAGAGAGAGAAGGGCAGGCATGCAGGCAGGTATAGCTGGTTAGCTAGAGTGAGACAGACAGACACACATACACAAACATAGAACACATACACAGATAGATAGAGAGAGAGGAGAGAGAGAGAGAGAGAGAGAGAGAGAGAGAGAGAGAGAGAGAGAGAGAGAGAGAGAGAGAGAGAGAGAGAGAGAGAGAGAGAGAGAGAGAGGCTTAATCCTGCAATGGAGCAATAGAAAGAGAAGAATTGAGAAATGTATTTTGAACAGCACACTAGTAGAGGTGTCCCCCCCAAAATGGGAAAAAAAACATATTCATTTATTGGAGCCTGGGATGGAATTTTCATTTTTCCTATGGGCAATTTTCAACAGGAAGCTGAGATTGATGGTTCCAGTGACAAACGTTGCTTGGGGACTAAGTTACATAAAGCAGCCAGTATGGTAAGATGGATCGTTAACAAGTCTCCCCAAATAGGAGAAAGGTTGACAGGGATTCCCACAAGATTTGCATTTGGTGATGAATAAGTATAGCTGCAAGTTTAGAATTGAAACTGGGGTTCGGGAGGCAGAAGAAATCCATCACAGATTTCTTTTACTTTTCAACGATTTGTCTCTTGCTGCAGCAGCATTAATAGGTATCCACCTTCTGCCAACTAGAATTTTTTTTTTTAAAGAAAAAAAAATTGGGAGAGGCTGAAACATGGATCTCAACCTTTTAAACTTACAAATAATAATCAGAATAGAGCTGGAAGGGACCTTGGAGATCTTCTAGTGCAGCGGTGTCAAGCTCGCAACATCACCTGACGTGTCGCAACGTATCGTGACTTTTTTTCCATTGTCGGCAATGGAAATGGGCGCAATTTCACCATGACGCATCCGGCTGGCGGGCCAGCAGTTTGACACCCCTGTTCTAGTGAAACCTGCTGCTCAAGCAGGAGACCCTACACCAAGGGTAGGCAACCTTGGCTCTTTTATGACTGGTGGACTTCAACTCCCAGAATTCCTGAGCCAGCCATGCTGAGGGGAAAGAGAGAGGTTTCCAAGCTGAGCCATGCTGGCTCAGGAATTCTGGGAGTTGAAGTCCACCAGTCATAAAGCGGCCTAGGCCTAGGCCAGAGGTAGGCAACCTTGGCTCTTTTATGACTCATGGACTTCAACTCCCAGAATTCCTGAGCCAGCCATGCTGAGGGGAAAGGGAGAGGTTTCCAAGCTGAGCCATGCTGGCTCAGGAATTCTGGGAGTTGAAATCCACGAGTAATAAAGCGGCCTAGGCCTAGGCCAGAGGTAGGCAACCTTGGCTCTTTTATGACTCATGGACTTCAACTCCCAGAATTCCTGAGCCAGCCATGCTGAGGGGAAAGGAGAGTTTCCATGCTGAGCCATGCTGGCTCAGGAATTCTGGGAGCTGAAGTCCACGAGTCGTAAAAGAGCCAAGGTTGCCTACCCCTGCCATAGAGGATGCTCGAGAGAACCATGACAATGGAGCAAAGAGAGAAGAAGGGCTGAAATAAATATCTTATATATCTTTGAAATTTACCTCAGCAAGGAGGGTTCTTGTCATTACAAGATGCTTATACCTTTATTCATTTTCATCTGTATAAAATCTGAGGCAGATATCTTTATCGTCAAGAGAAAAGTCAAAACTTCATTTCCATACACATACACACAGAGAGAGAGAGAGAGAGAGAGACTAATGGGGGGGGAGGAAATTAAGATGGTTAAGATGCAGAGATTTCTAATCAAATTGCAAGGGAATTCCAAGATCTAAAATTGTTTTGTAATTGAACTGAAAGGGTAGCGTTATTTGAAAAAGATGCTTGAAATGGGTTTCCCTGATACATTACATTGTGAAGTATATGCCGTATGCACTACAGATACGAAGATGTTCCTTGCTGTTCTATTTTTGGGGTTCTTACCAACTCCTGCAGGGGGGAAAACTGATCCACAGAATTAAAACCCCTAATAGTGTCAATCAGGAGACTAAGGTTGGTTCACCATAGACAAAGAGGCAAACATTTATTTATTTATTTATTTATACTTTTATACCGCCCCTCTCCCGTAGGACTCGGGGTGGTTTACAGCTAGATTAAAACATAACAATAATAAATATAAAAGTGAATTAAATTAATACCTAGGCTGTCACAAACCAATTAAAATCCTACTCTTAAAACCCTAAAAAACCCGAGGAGATCTAGGCCAGGCCGGCTTGATTGAAGAGATGAGTCTTCAATTCTCTTCTGAAGGTGCAGAGATCATGACACATCCGGAGTTCCGGGGGGAGCTCGTTCCACATCGTCGGCGCCCCCACAGAAAAGGCTCTCCCCCTGGGTGCCGCCAGCCGACATTGCTTAGCCGATGGCACCCTGAGGAGACCCTCCCTGTGGGAGCGAACTGGTCGAAGGGAGGTATTTACTGGCAGAAGGCAGTCTTGTAAGTAACTGGGTCCTATGCCATGGAGCGCTTTAAAGGTGGTGACTAGCACCTTGAAGCGCACCCGGAAGACCACTGGCAACCAGTGCAGCTCGTGCAGGATGGGGGCCGTTCGTGCCCACCAGAGCGCCCCCACTACCACCCGCGTGGCCGCATTCTGTGCCAGTTGGAGCCTACGCGTGCACCTCAAGGGGAGCCCCAAGTAGAGAGCATTACAATAGTCCAATCTGGAAGTGATGAAGGCATGAGTGACTGTGCGTAGCGCGTCCCGATCTAGGAAGGGGCGCAACTGGCGTACCAGACGAATCTGGTAAAACATCCTCCTGGCCACGGCCGTCAGATGGTCCTCAAGGGACAGCCATGAATCCAGGAGGACTCCCAAGTTGCGAGCCCTTCCCGTCATCAGCCTTTCTGAGTCACACTTTTATTTAGATCGGGACAAAGGTGGGCCAAAGCTGGGAGAACCCAGTATGATTTCAAAAGCATGTTTTATACCTTATATTAGGGGTCCCCAACCCCCGGTCCGTGGACCGGTACCAGTCCTCACAAACAAGCAAATCCCCATCTGTGGGATGCAGGCAGCACACAAAACCACACACATTCTGGTCCGCAGAAAAACCTTTCTCCACAGAACCCTGGTGCCCAAAAGGTCGTGGATCTCTGCCTTATATGTTGTCAGAAATAGGAACCCCCAAATGTCTGCTCAATGGTAGATAAGCAAAGGAATTTCAGTGGTGCTTTTTGAAAAGGCTGTTTTTGTCCTTAAGGAAGAAGAAGAGATTTTGATTCTCATTCAAGAAGCTCCATCAGTTGTGACTGGACGGTGGTGGGATGGAAGGATAGGTCTGACAGGATGGGGGTGGGGGCAGATGGTGGAGGGAACGGATGACTTTGCAGTCATCTGGTCATCAGCACTCTCCCTGAGGGCTTGAGGGGTTGATGAACTGGTGCAAGGAAAACATCGTTTTAAATACCAGAAAAACCAAAGAGATCATTATCAATTTCAGAAAAGGCAGGCACAGCCACACTCCTCTGTGCATTAATGATTCACCTGTGGAGATGGTTACCAGCATCAAATTCCTAGGTGTGCAGCTAACGAGCAGGCTGGCTTGGTCGCTCAACAGCGAGACACTGGTGAAGCGGGCACAGCAGCGCCTGCATTTTCTGCATCACATGAGAAAAGCACATCTTCCTTCCCCTGTCCTGACCACTTTCTACAGAGGGACGATCAAGAGCATCCTCTCATAGGGCATCACAGTCTGGTTTGGAAGCATCCCTGCTTCAGGCAGGAAGGCGGTGCAGAGAGTGGTGAGGATGGTAGAAAAGATCATTGGCAGTTCCCCCTCTCCCATCCAGGACATAGCACAGAAGTGTTGCTTGAGCAGAGTCCGCAAGATCATCTGGGACACTACACATCCTCTCCACAACCTGTTTTCCTTGCTATCTTCTGGGAGGAGGGGGCTCCGTGGTATCTGCAGCAGAACATCCAGATTCAGCCATAGTTTCATTCCATACAGCATAAACCTTGCAAACTCTCAAGCTTCCTCCTTCCTTTATATATTTAAGATGGACATTATTTAATATTTATTTGCTATGTATATGTAGGGGTGTGGTTCCATACAGATGTTGTTTATAGTATGTTTAGGTGTGTATCATATATGTGTTTCACTTTGAGAGCGGGCAACTAAATTTCATTTTTTGATGTGTGCCGTTGTGCCCACAGTAAAAAAAAATGACAATAAAGGTTATCTTATCTCACCTCACCTCACCTCACCTCACCTCACCTCACCTCACCTCACCTCACCTCACCTCACCTCATCTCATCTCATCTTATCTTATCTTATCTTATCTTATCTTATCTTATCTTATGGGTTTATCTGTGCCTGAATGGTGGAGAATGGAGGGATTTATATCTGTTAATGACCAGATGGTTGCAAGGAAGGAATATATATCCTTCCATTCCCCACCATTTCAGTCAGAACTGAAGAAGCTTCTTGGATGAGAAACGAAACGTCTTTAAGGAAAAACCAAGAACGTCCAGTTGCCTCTTGAAAAAGCATCTTTGGGACAAACATGATCTGGATGACTGACCATCTTCCTAGACATCTCCATAGCTCTTAACAACCTAAACTAGGTGGCAACTTCAACTGAAGATCGTTGATCTCAAAAACGTCAACCTGGTTCGTATTTAGATAAGTGGTCATTGGGAAATCTTTGAGCTGTGGGAAATTAAAAAAAAATGGAAAAGAAAATCGTGACGCAGCCGTGAAAGCAATACAATACAACATACTCTTGAAGCCACTAGAAGTTGAGGCTTAGTTGAAGCAACTTGAATACCGTATTTCATTCTCACACCCAAAACACAATAAAGCCTCCACCTCCTGCTCTTCCTTCTCCTCTTCCAAGGAAGATAAAAGAGGGATTAGGAAATTAGAAATGTTTGAACAACACTGGAGGTTCACTATCATTTGTACGCAGAAAATTGGGTCATCATTTTTCCTTCCTACAAGAAGGCTGCTGAAGTTTTGATGGCCACGTCAGCCCTCAAGGTGATTAGCAGGTGGCAGTTTAATAAAGTGTCTTGCCTTGATTTCAACCCTTTCCCCCCTCCATGGTGTACACTGTTTATTGCCAAGCTCTTGATAAACAGAATCTTTGTCCCAGGAGAAAGAAGTTCAGGGGACTCAGCAAGGAGAACAGCCAGGAAAGATGAGGGAAGGCGCTGGTCTACTTGAAAACTCCAAGTGATTAATCATCACCCCGATATCAAAACTTCCTTCTAGGTCTTATTACGGAGCTCTCTTGACTAATCCCCTCCTGAGGGATGTAATTTGTGACTGAGTTGAACAGAACAATATTACTTTACAGCCAAACAATGTCACATTAAAAATAATAATATCTACCAAGACAGACAGTGCCAAACCTGCAGAATTCGAGAGATAAAAATTCAATTTGAAATTAATTACGCAGTAGATAAAGTCGTGGTTGTTTTTCATCTCTCTCTCTCTCTCTCTCTCTCTCTCTCTCTCTCTCTCTCTCTCTCTCTCTCTCTCTCTCTCTCTCTCTCTCTCTCTCTCTCTCTCTCTCAAACACACACACACACACACACACACACACACACACACACAGAAGAAAATAAGGGTTGAGCAGTACTTCAGATTGAAAGGCAAGAAAAAAGCAGTGTACTATTATTATTATTATTATTGTTGTTGTTGTTGTTGTTGTTGTTATTGATCATCTCAAAGTCAGCCAGATGTTCAGAATGGATTTGGCATTTTTGTCTACCTATCGAGACCTTCCCAAGGACCTGGGAGAGGCAGATGTGGATGTTTGATGGTATTACAGATCTCGTCCCAGGATGGAAGCAGTTCCTAGTAAGGCCACCTTTTGCAATTGACTAATGGCGAATTTGTCAGTGCCAATGATGGTGTTCAAGTGGTGCTCTAGTTGTTTTGAATTGCACCCAAGGCTATTATTATTATTATTATTATTATTATTATTAGGCATAATAATATGCAACTTCTGCAACTCTTTAAATTAAACATGGAACACTCTGCTTCTGATGTCTTCCTGAGACATTTTCAGAGACATTTGACACTAGACCAGAGGTAGGCCACCTTGGCTCTTTTATGACTCGTGGACCTCAACTCCCAGAATTCCTGCGCCAGCCATGCTGAGGGGAAAAGGAAAGGGAGAGGTTTCCAAGCTGAGCCATGCTGGCTCAGGAATTCTTGGAGTTGAAGTCCACGAGTCATAAAAGAGCCAAGGTTGACTTTCTCACAACTTTCTCTGTTTATACAGATGGTCCTCATCTGACAGAGGTATCTATCCATCTATCTATCTATCTATCTATCTATCTATCTATCTATCTATCTATCTATCTATCTATCTATCTATCTACCTACCTACCTACCTACCTACCTACCTATCTATCTATCTGTCTATCATCTACCAACTATCTATATCTACATCTCTATATATCTATTTTTTCATCTATCTACCTATTTACCTATCTCTCATCAATACAAAAAAAAAAGAAGAAATTTGTTAGGGTTACAAACTTAAGTTTAAAAAATTAAAACCTTCTTCTCTGACATTAACAGTTTCTTAAGTGGAAAGTAAGAATAAGAATTTCCTCAAATAAACTTCCAAACAGTGCATTCAATTTTTCAAAATAGATTTTAAGAATATATGGAGGAATGTTGTGTGTGGTATAAACAATTGCGCATATATACCACACACTTTTTATTTTGGGATAAGTAATATTAGGCAGAGCTCAGAAAAGGTGTAAGAAACTGTAAACCAAAAATTGAAAAAGCATAAGATAAGCAACAAGAAAAAAGAAAAAAAACAAGTAAAATCTAGTTTACAGGAATCTTTAGAGCAGAGGTGTCAAACCGCTGGCCCGCGGGCTGGATGCATCATAGCAAAACTGTGCCCACCCCATTGCTGGCAATGGCAAAAAAGTTGTGATACGTCGCGACATGTCACGTGACGTTGCGAGTTTGACACCCCTGCTTTAGAGGGATAGAATCAAGATCACGTGAAGTGTTAATACCACTTTATAAGGCCTTGGTAAGATCATGTTTGGAACATTGCATCCAGTTTTGGTCACCACAATGTAAAAAAGATGTTGAGACTCTAGAAAGAGTGCAGAGAAGAGCAACAAAGATGATCAGGGGCCTGGAGGCTAAAATATATAAGGAACGGTTGCTGGAATTGGGTATGTCTAGTTTAATGAAGAGAAGGACGAGGGGGGACATGATAGCAGCCTTCCAGTATCTCAGGGGCTGCCCCAAAGAAGAGGGAGTCAAGCTATTCTCCAAAGCGCCTGAAGGCAGGACGAGAAGCAACGGATGGAAACTAACCAAGGAGAGAAGCAACCTAGAACTAAGGAGAAACTTCCTGACAATGAGAACAATTAACCAGTGGAACTACCTGCCTCCAGAAGCGGTGAATGCTTCAACACTGGAAGTTTTTAAGAAGAGAGTGGTCAGCCATTTGTCTGAAGTGGTATAGGGTTTCCTGTTTGAGCATGGGGTTGGACTAGATGACCTCCAAGGTCCCTTTGAAATCTGTTATTCTATTATTCTGTTACTCAAACCATCCTCATTTCTCCTACATCGAAACACTGATTCACGTATTTCCTTTTGTTCTTTAAACGTTGTATATCTCTCTTCTTCAGCATCTCCTTTATTCCATCCTGAATCCATCTAGAATAGGATAGAATAGAAGCTGGAAGGGACCTTGGAGGTCTTCTAGTCCAGCCTCCTGCTCAAGCAGGAGAACCTACATTGTCTCAGACAAGATTTATTTTTAAATAATGAATGCTATCCTCTCCCAACACTCAGTTGAAGTGTTTCTAATAACAATCAAATCTGAGTTCAACCATCTGAGATATAGCTTTACTTATTCTCCCATCCAAGATGCAAATGGCCCCCAAGGAGCATCAGAAGTCTTCATAGAAAACTAATTTTGACAATTCAGGAATTTCAGCTTTTACCCCGATTTACTCGACTCGAAAGGCATAAATGAATGATGCTAGCTTTGTTGTGTAAAACTTGGGTTTATTTATTAGTGTCATCTGCAAACAGGTCTAATTTGCACTCTGTACCTACATACATCAAGTCATAAATTTCACTATTCTAAGTTCATGTTATTTGTATCCCACCTTTATTATTTTTAGAAATAACTCAAGACAATGAACATATCCAATACACTTTCTTCCTCCTACTTTTTCCAGAACAACAACCCTGTGAGGTGGGTTGGGCTCAGAGAGAGGGCTTGGCCCAAAGTCACCCAGTCAGCTTTTTTATTTTCTTTCTTTCTTTCTTTCTTTCTTTCTTTCTTTCTTTCTTTCTTTCTTTCTTTCTTTCTTTCTTTCTTTCTTTCTTTCTTCCTTTCTTCCTTCCTTCCTTCCTTCTTCCTTCCCTCCCTCCCTCTCCTTTCTTTATTTCTTTACCTCCCTCTCTCCCTCCCTCTTTCTTTCTTTCATTCCTTCCCTCTTTCTTTCTTTCTTTCCTTCCTTCCTTCTTTCCTTCCTTCTTCCTTCTCTCCCTCTTTCTTTCTTTCTTTCTTTCTTTCTTTCTTTCTTTCTTTCCTTCCTTCTTTCCCTCCCTCCCTCTTTCATTCCTTCCTTCCTTCCTTCCTTCCTTCTTTCTTTCTTTCTTTCTTTCTTTCCTTCTTTCCTTCCTTCTCTCCCTCCCTCCCTCTTTCTTTCTTTCATTCCCTCTTTCCTTTCTTTCTTTCTTTCTTTCTTTCTTTCTTTCTTTCTTTCTTTCTTTCTTTCTTTCTTTCTTTCTTTCTTTCTTTCTTTCCTTCCTTCCTTCCTTCCTTCCTTCCTTCCTTCTCTCCCTCCCTTTCTTTCTTTCTTTCTTTCCCTTCCTCCCTCCCTCTTTCTTTCTTTCATTCCTTCCCTCTTTCTTTCTTTCTTTCTTTCTTTCCTTCCTTCTTTCTTTCTTTCTTTCTTTCTTTCTTTCTTTCTTTCTTTCTTTCTTTCTTTCTTTCTTTCCCGCCTTTATTATGCTATAAATAACTCAAGCTGGAATTATTGTGCTACTTCCTCCTCACATTTTTCCTCACAACAACAACCCTGAGAGGTGAATTGGGCTTAGAGAGAAGGACTGGCCCAAAGTCACCCAGCTGGATTTCATGCCTGAGGCAGGACTAGAACTCACCATCTTCTGGTGATTGGCCCAAAGTCACCCAGCTGGATTTCATACCTAGAGCTGGACTAGAACTCACCGTCTCCTGGTGATTGGCCCAAAGGTATCCAGCTGGCTTTCATAGCTAAGATGGAACTAGAACTCACTCTTTCCTTGTGGTTGACCCAAAGTCACCTAGCTGGCTTTCACGGCTAAGACAGGTACTTAAACTCATAATCCCCAGCTTTCTAGTTCGGTGCCTTAACCACTAGGCTGAACTGTCTCTGTTAAACATTCCAAATGCAAATCAAGCAACAACAGAGAAAAAATAGCCAGGAAACTTGCTGTATATGCAATCCATTTCTTCAATAAGAAGAGCTTACCTGAACTCAGATTTGCCTTTGGGAAAAAAAGAGAGCAAAGAATTACAATCCATGTTAATAAGCTCTGAGAGAAAGAACATTATTAAACAATAAGAAAAAAAATGTATTGCCAATATATTTTATCAAAGGCCTTCTCTGCACCCAGTAAATAATTACAGTGAGATCCACCTTAGCATTATTTATAGCCGCAATATATCTTAATAATCTCAAGTTATCAGCCTCCGGCTTTGGATGAATCAATTTTGCACCATGAGGATGTAACATGGTTCTGGAGTCAGCTAGCAAAAAAAAAAAAAAAAAAAAGCTAGATAGTGTCTTAATATCTACAGGGATAAAACAGGTTTTTAATTAATGAGTTTCATCTGGATTCTGAATCACAGGGTAGAAAGTTTATTGAGCAATATTGGCACAATATCAGACCTAAACACAACTTGATAAAAAAGGAAGGTTTGTATGTGTTTTGTGTGTGGGTGTGTGTGTGGGTGTGTGTAAAAAGACTAGACAATCACCTGTCTGAGATGGTGTAGGTTCTCCTGCTTGAGCAGGGGGCTAGACTAGAAGATCTCCAGGATTCTCTCCAGGTTCTATTCTATTCTATTCTATTCTATTCTATTCTATTCTATTCTATTCTATTCTATTCTATTCTATTCTATTCCATTCCATTCCATTCCATTCCATTCCATTCCATTCCATTCCATTCCATTCCATTCCATTCTATTCTATTCTATTCTATTCTATTCTATTCTATTCTATTCTATTCTATTCTATTCTATTCATTTTGGATTCTATTCTATTCTATTCTATTCTATTCTATTCTATTTGGATCCTATCCTATCCTATCCTATCCTATCCTATCCTATCCTATCCTATCCTATCCTATCCTATCCTATCCTATCCTATTCATTTTGGATTCTATTCTATTCTATTCTATTCTATTCTATTCTTATTTCTTATTCTATTCTATTCTATTCTATTCTATTCTTATTTCTTATTCTATTCTATTCTTATTTCTTATTCTATTCTATTCTATTCTATTCTATTCTATTCTATTCTATTCTATTCTATTCTATTCCTATCCTATCCTATCCTATCCTACCCTATTCTATTTTATTCTATTCATTTTGGATTCTATTCTATTCTATTCTATTCTATTCTATTCTATTCTTATTTCTTATTTCTTATTTCTTATTCTATTCTATTCTATTCTTATTTCTTATTCTATTCTATTCTATTCTTATTTCTTATTTCTTATTTCTTATTTCTTATTTCTTATTTCTTATTTCTTATTTCTTATTTCTTATTCTATTCTATTCTTATTTCTTATTCTATTCTATTCTATTCTATTCTATTCTATTCTATTCTATTCTATTCTATTCTATTCTATTCTATTCTATTCTATATGCAGTTAGATCTCCCCAAAACTCTGGACTTACCAATAATCCATTAAAAAAAAAAAAAAAAAAAAAAATGCATTTATTTTTGTAGATAATTTTCTTGAATGTATACAAAACTTTGCCCTCACTTACAAAGGTAAAATAGATCCTTGACTCTCTCACCTGTACTGTAATTATCTAACACTTTCACTGCCTCAATCTAGCATTGGGAAGAAAAACAAGATTTCTCCCTCGTTGATAACAAATGGCTACAGGCTCACTCTGGTAAGCACACTTTATTTTATTTTTTTTATACATGCATTTTCATCTTGTTTTGCCCAGAAGCTTTCATTCTCTCTTATCCAGGTGCCAAAATTTAATGTTAAGGTTTTCTGGGAAATGGCCACGGTATTAAGGAGATTGTAGGAAAGGAGTTTTTTTTTCCTTTCTTTCTGTTGTTGTTGTTGTTAGTTGCAAAGTTGTGTCCAACCCATCGCGACCCCATGGACAACGTTCCTCCAGGCCTTCCTGTCCCCTACCATCTTCTGGAGTCCATTGAAGCTCACGCCTACTGCTTCAGGGACTCCATCCAGCCCCCTCCTTCTCTGTCGTCCCCTTCTTCTCTTGCCCTCCATCTTTCCCAGCATCAGGCTCTTCTCCAGGGAGTCCTTCCTTCTCATTAGGTGGCCAAAGGACTTGAGTTTTAACTTCAGGATCTGGCCTTCTAAAGAGCAGTCAGGGTTGATCTCCTCTAGGTTGGATCACCTTGCAGTCCAGGGGACTCGCAGGAGTCTTCTCCAGCACCAGAGTTCAAAGGCCTCCATTCTTTGGCGCTCAGCCTTTCTTATGATCCAACTTTCACAGCCATACATTGCAACTGGGAAAACCATGGCCTTGACTATACACACTTTTGTTGGCAGGGTGATGTCTCTGCTTTTTAGTATGCTGTCTAGATTTGTCATAGCTTTCCTCCCCAGGAGCAAGAATCTTTTCATTTCTTGGCTGCAGTCCCCAACTGCGGTGATCTTGGAGCCCGGGAAAATAAGTCCAAAATATTCAGAACCATCTATAACAGGCTAGCCAACATTTTATGAAGAAATTCTGGACAATAAGTAAATTGTAGGTTTCTGTCCTTGCTTGTACTCTCTTCCTTTAACTGAATCTTGGAGTCCTAGTGGACAATCACCTAAATATGAGCCGGCAGTGTGTTCCAGCCACCAAAAGGATAGAATCAAGATCACATAGAATAGAATAATAACTTTATTTGTCACTTTGGATGTACGCTAATCGGCATCCATTAAAATGAAATTTTGTTGCATACAGCTCTCAAAAGGGTCACCACCTCCGATATACACTACGTGAATATGACAATAAATAAATAAATAAATAAATACATAATTATGCCTATACCCACATATATTCTATGACACAGAGAAACAACAGTCTAGTTCGGGTTATGTATACGTGTGCATGGCGAGAAAAATGAATCTTGCTAGTTTACCATAGGGAACAAAGCTGTTATAGAATTGGGTAGTCCTGCTATAAATACTTCAAAATCTCCTCTCAGAGGGGAGTTACAGAAACAAACCATGAAGTGGGTGTGTGGAGTCTCTAACAATGCTCCGAGCTTTAAGCACATATAAGTGCTTATAAGCAGCATCCTGAATACCAGGGAGCGAGCTTCCTATGATCTTGGCTGCCCTTACCATTCTCTGTATGGACTTTCTACCTGAGGCACTGCTGTCACCAAACCAGACAGGGATGCAGTTATACATAACACATGAACACATGAAGTATTAGTACCACTTTATAAGGCCTTGGTAAGGCCACCCTTGGAATACGGCATCCAGTTGTGGTCACCATGATAGGAAAAAAAAGATGTTGAGGCTAGAAAGAGTGCAGAGAAGAGCAACAAAGATGATTAGGGGACTGGAGGCTAAAATATATGAAGAACAGTTAGAGGAACTGGATATGTCCAGTCTAGTGAAAAGAAGGACTAGGGGCAAATGGATAGCAGTGTTCCAATATTTGAGGGGCCGTCACAAAAAACAAGGAAGTGTCAACCTATTCTCCAAAGCGCCTGAAAGCAGGACAAGAAGGAACGGATGGAAACTCATCCAAGAGAGAAGCAACCTAGAACTAAGGAGAAATTTCCTGACAGTTAGAACAATTAACCAGTGGAACCACCTGCCTCCAGAAGCAGTGAATGCTCCAACACTGGAAGTTTTAAAGAAGAGACTGGACAGCCATTTATCTGACATGGTATAAGGTCTCCTGCCTGAGCAGGGCTTGGCCCAGAAGACTCCCAAATTTCCTTCCAACTCTTTTATTCTGAACATTGGTAGCAGCTAAAGCTAGAGGCCAAATAAGTACTACTAAGTTGTTTTCCCTTGGATAATGGTGAACGATTATTATATTGTTTAAGAGATATAATAAAGAGGAGGAAAATAGGATGACCAAACCTTCACATTCAATTAAGTTAAAGGTTCAGACGCTTTGAAGTTGACCCAAGGCCCACTCAAGTTGACTCAAGTCAGAGTTCCAGATTTCCTTCAAAGTAGGCCCTAAAAAAGAACGACTAACCAGATATCGTCTCCCCAAATGTGGTATGTATCAATTTGTTTACACCCCCACCAATGCAATCAAGGATTTTAACAACTTTAGTTATACTATGCATTTTTACTGGAGTATAGCACCACCTAATGGGTTATCTTAGATTCTCGATATTCTTGATGAGTGGCTGAAATATATTTAAAGGGAATTTAAAGGTTGAAGTTTGTGATCAATTTTTTTTTTGCAAAATTTAATAGAAACACAGAGTGCCAAAAATAATAAAATCCTTTTCCTCTCCTCTCCTCTTCCTTTTTCTTCTTTTCTTCCTCTCTCTCCTCTCCCCTCCCTTCTCTCCTCCCCCTCCCCTCCCCTCTCCCTCCTCCTCTCTCCCCTCTCTCTTCTCTCCTCCCTCTCCCCTCCCCTCTCCCCTCCCGCTCCCCTTCCCCTCCCCTCTCCTCTCCTCTCCCTCCTCCTCTCTCCCCTCTCCTCTCTCTCCTCTCTCCTCCCTCTCCCCTCCCCTCTCCCCTCCCGCTCCCGCTCCCCTTCCCCTCTCCTCTCCTCCTCTCTCCCCTCTCTCCTCCCTCTCCCCTCCCCTCTCCCCTCCTGCTCCCCTTCCCCTCCCCTCCCCTCTCCTCTCCCTCCTCCTCTCTCCCCTCTCCCCTCTCCCCTCTCTCGTCTATCCTCCCTCTCCCCTCCCCTCTCCCCTCCCGCTCCCCTTCCCCTCTCCTCCCCTTCCCTCCTCTCTCCCCTCTCTCCTCTCTCCTCCCTCTCCCCTCCCCTCTCCCCTCCCGCTCCCCTTCCCCTCCCCTCCCCTCTCCTCTCCCTCCTCCTCTCTCCCCTCTCCCCTCTCTCCTCCCTCTCCCCTCCCGCTCCCCTTCCCCTCTCCTCTTCTCTTCTCCCCTCTCTCCTCCCCCTCCCCCTTCCCCTCTTCTCTCCATTAGGCACCATCTTGGAAGTTAAGTGATTAGAAAGGAGATGTTGGTTTGATGAACTTTCCACTGAAGCCTCCTTTTGAACTACTGTGAAAGGAAGTGGTGACCCAGATCAATGCATTGCACTACATCAGAGACCGTTTTTACCTGGCCCATAAAAGAGCCTTTTGTATGGACTATAGGTTTAAAAAGATTCTACTCACTGGAGTGAAGGTGTGATCAACCTTGAACTGACACATTGGATTCTTTGAATCAAAGCTTCACATTGGAGCGGCACTCTTTTTCTCATCCAGGAATCAATTTGAATTGTGTAGCCTGGAGGAACCAAATCGAAGGAATGCTTGAAATCCGAGGGCATTTGCACACTCAGATCAAACGTTTACAATGGTCACCGACCAGAAATCCAGGATAATATATAAAACCTGGTACATTGAACAATGTTCATACGTAAACAAGGTTATTTGAGGAAAGCCATTCAGTTTCATGACAGTGAACTTCTCACGGCTGTGTTGTTAAGTAGCTCTTTGAAGGAACTGTCCAGTTTGGCAGTTCCAGAAAAACAAATTCCTGGGACATGATTTTACCAAGCGTATAACACTTTACTGAAAATTTACACTGGCACAGAAGAAAGCGAAACCAGCTCCGGTTTTCCCACTTGAAGGCTTGCTTAGTTAAATGATAGACTTCATCTCCCCCACTCACCGGATGTTCACATAGTCCAATAGTAATATTTCTTCTTCTTATGGAAACAATCTACTTCTGCTTCATCCATGGCCTTGGTTCTCAGTGGCCTAGAAATTTCGCTCCCACCTTTGCATTCCATTGTCAAGATATGAGCAAAAGGGAAAATATAGATGACGAGGCGAATCAGTCTTGACAGATCTAGGGGTGCTAGCCTATCAAAGAAAAGGACTACGGAGGACATGATAGCTGTCTTCTGGTACATCATCATCATCATGAAGTTGGAAGGGACCTTGGAGGTCATCTAGTCCAACCCCCTGCTCAGCCAGGAAACCCTACACTATTTCAGACAAATGGCTGTCCAGTTTCTTCTTTAAAACTTCCAGTGTTGGAGCATTCACCACTTCTGGAGGCAGGTTGTTCCACTGGTTAATTGTTCTAACTGTCAGGAAGTTTCTTCTTAGTTCTAGGTTGCTTGTCTCCTTGGTTAGTTTCCATCCGTTGCTTCTTGTCCTGACTTCAGGCGCTTTGGAGAATAGCTGGACTCCCTCTTCTTTGTGGCAGCCCCTGAGATATTGGAAGACTGCTACCCTGTCCCCCCTCGTCCTTCTCTTCATTAAACTAGACATACCCAATTCCAGCAGCCGTTCCTTATATGTTTTAGCTTCCTCTAATCATCTTTGTTGCTCTTCTCTGCACTCTTTCTAGAGCAGTGGTTCTCAACCTTTTCCAGGTTGAGACCCCACTTGCAGCGCCCATGCGCACCGTGACCCCGACCTGGGCACGCGCATGCGCGCACAACGGGCCGATCCGGCATGCACGACGAAAAAAAATAAAAAAATAAATAAATAAAAAAAAGCAAAACAAAATGGCGGACTGCGACAGCCCGATCCACGCATGGGCGGGGTGCGGGCGACGAAAAAAAAATAAAATTAAAAAATTTTAAAAATTTAAAAAAAAAACAAAATGGTGGACAGCGACGGGCCGATCCGCACATGCGCGACGAAAAAAAATAAAAAAAATAAAAAAACCCCAAAAAACAAAATGGCGGACCGCGGCGGGCCGATCCGCGCATGCATGGTGCGCGTGCGACGGGCCGATCCATGCATGCGCAGGAGGCGTGCGACGGGAAAAAAAACAAAAAAAACAAAATGGCGGACTGCGGTGTCCGGCGACCTCCGCGAAACGGTCGTTCGACCCCAAATGGGGTTGCGACCCATAGGTTGAGAACCGCTGTTCTAGAGTCTCAACATCTTTTTACATCATGGTGACCAAAACTGGATGCAGTATTCCAAGTGTGGCCTTACCAAGGCCTTGTAAAGTGGTATTAACACATCGCGTGATCTTGATTCTATCCCTCTGTTAATGCAGCCTAGCTCTGTGTTGGCTTTTTTGGCAGCTGCAGCAGTACACGGCTGGCTCATACTTAAGTGATTGTCCACTAGGACTCCGAGATCCCTCGCACAGTTGCTACTATTGAGCAAGGTACCCCCTATACTATACCTGTGCATTTGGTTTTTCTTGTCTAAATGTGGAACTTTACTTTTTTCACTGATGAATTTTGGGGGGCTGTCACAGAGGAGATTGACGTATTCTCCAAAATACCTGAAGGCAGGACAAGAAATAATAAGTGGAAGCTTCTTAAAGAGAGATCCAATCTAGAAAGAAGGAGAAATTTTCTCAGAGCGAGAACAATGAATCAATGCAACAGTTTGCCTCCTGGAGTTGTGGGTCCGCCAACACTGGAGGTTTTGAAAAACAGACTAGACAATCAGTTGACAGGGATGGCATAAGGTCTTCTGCCTTGAGCAGGAGATTGGACTAAAAGACCTTCAAAATCACAAAGCCAGTAGACGACCTTGGACCAGTCACTTTTCCCAGTTGAGGAAGTGAGCGAACCACTTGTAAAATCTCGCCAAGAAAATGGCAAGGTCCAAATCCAAGCAGTTGCAAGACTTACTCAAAAAAAGAGAGGAAGCAAATAAGAACAACATTTGATAGAGGGATGCAGGAGAAGAGCAGATAGAACTGGAGGCGGAGTTAAGCATGTCATCAGCTCAGAGTCCGTATGTTGCCACAAATGATCCAAGCCTGGCCTTCCTTGAATTCCACTGACCCTTCTCTAACACCAGTTTCGTGCTGGCCACTAATAGACTAGATTCTTCTGTATAAGCTTGAATAATTCATTCTTCTATGCGGCAACTTAATGTATTGTCCGGATCCTTTGCGACTAACCAGGAATAATATATATTTTAACGAAACATAGATACCAGCCTCACCTGCTGCTTTATGTGAGGTCCTTCTGAGAGTCCTGGAGGCATCGAAAATTGGCCCCAGGATAAAATTGTCACTTCCACAGTGCATTAAACTCCTAACATGTCCTCCTTGCTGTCCTGATAACACAGGAAGTATATAAATTCCAAAATTAATTTGTGTATCCATTGCTGATGCTCTTCATTATGCCATCAGCCCCAGAGATACAGACTCAGATTTCCAAATGAGTAACCGAATTGATTAACATTTTTGCACACCCTCCTTGGGGGCAAACAATTCAATTTTCCTCTCCTGTTAGTCTGAAAGCAAAAAAAAAGAAGAAGTCATACCTGCGATGTAAGACTGGCCTTTGTATTCCATTGGCATTTCCAAAAAGTGGCTTTGAATGTGATGTCTTATTATCGCGGCTTCATCTAATATCATAATTTCTCTGAATCTTCCCTGAGATACTTTGCGAGCCCCTTCGCATCAAAAATTAAATCCAGGTTCAATCAACATTCAACCATCCCTAGGCCTCAGAAAACTTCATTGTCATCGTCATCATCATCATCATCATCATCATCATCACCATCATCATAGTTGGAAGGGACCTTGGAGGTCTTCTAGTCCAACCATTTGTCTGAAACAGTCCAACCATTTGTCTGAGCAGGGGGCTGGACTAGAAAGTCTTCAATATCTATTCTATTCTATTCTATTCTATTCTATTCTATTCTATTCTATTCTATTCTATTCTATTCTATTCTATTCTATTCTATTCTATTCTACTCTACTCTACTCTACTCTACTCTACTCTACTCTACGCTACGCTACGCTACGCTACGCTACTCTACTCTACTCTACTCTACTCTACTCTACTCTACTCTACTCTACTCTATTCTACATTTTCTGTTCCATTGCATTGCATTGCATTGCATTGCATTGCATTGCATTGCATTGCATTGCATTGCATTCCATTCCATTCCATTCCATTCTATTCTACATTTTCTATTCTATTCTATTCCATTCCATTCCATTCCATTCTATTCTACATTTTCTATTCCATTCCATTCCATTCCATTCCATTCCATTCCATTCCATTCCATTCCATTCCATTCCATTCTATTCTATTCTATTCTATTCTATTCTATTCTATTCTATTCTATTCTATTCTAATAATAATAAAGTTGGAAGGGACCTTGGAGGTCATCGAGTCCAACTCCCTGCTCAAGCAGGAAACCCTACACCATTTCAGACAAATGGCTGTCCAGTCTCTTCTTAAAAACTTCCAGTATTGGAGCATTCACCGCTTCTGGAGGCAGGTTGTTCCACTAGTTAATTGTTCTCACTGTCAGGAAGTTTCTCCTTAGTTCTAGGTTGCTTCTCTCCTTGATTAGTTTCCATCCGTTGCTTCTCATCCTACCTTCAGGCGCTTTGGAGAATAGCTGGACTCCCTCTTCTTTGGGGCAGCCCCTGAGATACTGGAACACTGCTATCGTGTCCCCCCTCGTCCTTCTCTTCCTTAAACTAGACATACCCAATTCCAGCAACTGTTCTTAAAAGCCTCCACTGATGGGAGCACCCACAACCCCTAAGGCAAGCAGTTCCACTGATTAATTGTTTAATTGTTCTCACTGTTAGGAAATTTACCCTGAGGTTCTTAAGCTAGATCTCTTAACAGGTGCGCAGGGACCAGTGACTTATGACTCATTTGATCCCTCCTTCGGGCTCAGCCTGGTCATCTCCTACATGAACAACTGCAGCGGTTCACTTAAGAACTGTGGCAAGAAAGGTTGTAAAATGGGGCAAAGGTCACTTAACAGCTGTCTCACTTAACAACAGAACTGCTGGGTTCAATTGTTGTAAGTTGTGGACTACCTGTATGCAAAATTAGGTCCTCACACAGCCAAAATCCAGAGTTTCTGGAAATCCTTGTGAGGACAGAATTCCATCAAGCTTTCGTTCCTACAGTGTCCTTTATGTAGTCAGCATTTTTCCTCTTTACTCTTCTATTTGGCACTGAAGGTTCATTAAGGAAATGCAGTTAGTGCTCAGCCAATTAAAGTCAATGCTATGTAGCACCTTATTCTCACTTTCCCATACAAATTACATTGGTCGAGGCCCGAGAAGAGGGCCTCATAAATCATCTGCCAAAGCAATGGAGGTTTAGCATGTCTTTTCCACACCTGATCATAAATCTTGGCCTTTAGCAATTAAAATCCCAACTCCAATCTCCCAGTGATTCCTTCTAGTTCAGGTCAAACAAGATGAATACAAGGCGTACCAAGGTTACCAACCTCGGCTGATTTTGGAGGAGCTGATCACCCAAGAGTATGAGATTCAGAGAAAGAAATCTTGCAAAGTGCTTTTACATGAGGCAACTGGACTTTCTTGTTTTTCTCTGAAGATGTTTTGCTTCTCATCCAAGAAGCTTCGTCAGCTCTGATTGGATGGTGGGGAGTGGAAGGATTTCTTCTCCTTCCAGACAGCCAATCATTTGTCTTCTTTTAGAAAGTCATTGAGGCCACCTGGAAGTTTATTTGTGTCCTCAGGGTCACCTGAGTGGTGCAAATGTGTTGAAAGAAAAATCTTCATCAGGGTCCAGTCCAAGCCGGGAATAAACAAAATGGAGAGTGCTTTAGAAAGAAGGTTGCAGTTTACTGAAGAGCAGAGCCAGACAGAAAGATGGCTCTGGGAAAACACTGACCAATGTAGTAGGGTGTAATGGATTTGTATACCTTCTTGGGCTTTTGTTTGGAGTTGTTCCTGTGGCATGAACTTTGACCTGAGTCTGAGTGTGCCTTTCTGGTATTCTGATGATGGTGGGATTAAACCTATTATATCCCAAAGGTCATATCCTGCTTCCCTGGGGCTGTGGCTGACGACTGTTGGATATATATACATAAACCCAAATATGGGAGGAAGAAATCATTCTTTCCTTTGCCTGTTTCAGCTCAACCCAGAGCCATCTGCAAGCACAAATATATATATGTTTTTAAAATTGTTAACAAAGAAATAAGGGATTTCTGAGATAGCTATTTCGAGTTAAAGAGTTAAGAGAGTTAAATAACTCGAAATAGCTATCTCAGAAATCCCTTATTTCTTTGTTAACAATTTTAAAAACATATATATATAAACTTCCTGGCGCCAATCTTTCTGACAAGATTACCACATCTGCATTTCTGTAGACCTGGTTTCTGCTCAGGGCAGAGAGACTTGTGGGAGGGGGGCAGTTTCTGCCTTTAAGATCCTTTGGGGGAATATACTCTGTCTTTTTAATATTTCCCAAAATATTTCTTTCTCAGGACTGTTGAAAGGACTGTGTTGTAGACTGGAGACAGATGTTGTTGTATCCCTCCCTCTCTGTTGAGAGAGGGCTGTTTAGTTTTGACACAGATGGCCTCTTTGACCCCTCTTTCAAACCAGCGGTGCTCTCTATCCAAAACGTGGACTTTGCTGTCTTCGAAAGAGTAAACCTCCAAGAGGTCTCAACGACTCTCTAAAAGAATGCAAATGACCAGCTGTCTGCAAGGAATATAAATCTTTCCATTCTCCACCATCCACTCAGAGCCGAAGAAGCTTCTTGGATGAGAAGCAAAACATCTTCAAAGAAAAAACAGGAAAGTCCAGTTGCCTCGTGAAAAAGCACCTTTGGGATACTTATAGTCTGGATGACTGAGAATCTCCACAGACGAACCTCACAAGGTTTCACCTTTTAACCTCTTGACCAGAAATAACCCAATGTTTCATTGCCTAGTTCAATTGGCGAGGAAGCAACGATTTGCAAAACTGCATTTCCTACTGCCCGTTATGACCGCCTGTCAAAGAAAGAGCATCTATTATTTAATTCATTTCTTTTCCCCATCTCTTTTCCTTTTAAAAAAAAAAAAAAGAAAGAAACTCTCTAGAACAGCGGTTCTCAACCTGTGGGTCGCGACCCCATTTGGGGTCGAACGACCATTTCACAGGGGTCGCCAAGCACCGCAGTCCGCCATTTTTTTTTGGTCGGCCATTTTTTTTTGGTCGGCCATTTTTTTCCCTATCGCGATGTGCCCCGTCGCCGATGCACGATGCGCCCCATCGCGCCATGCATGCGCGATGCGCCCCATTGCGCCGTGCATGCGCGATGCGCCCCGTCGTGCCGTGCATGCGCGATGTGCCCCGTCGCGCCGCACATGCGTGATGCGCCCCATTGCGTCACGCATGCGCGATGCGCCCCGTCGCGCCATGCATGCACGATGCGCCCCATTGCGCCATGCATGCGCGATGCACCCCGTCGTGCTGTGCATGCGCGATGCGCCCCGTCGTGCCATGCATGCGCGATGCGCCCCGTCACGCCACGCATGCACGATGCACCCCGTCATGCCACGCATGCGCGATGTGCCCCGTCACGCCACGCATACGCGATGCACCCCGTCACGCTGCGCATTTCTGATGTGGTCCGGGGTCGAGCCCCGGAAAAGGTTGAGAACCGCTGCTCTAGAATATCCATTAGGTTTTGGACCTGTGGGCACCGGCTAGTTTACCTCTTCAGATCTGTAGTTTCTTTGTAAGGATTGAATGATAAGCAAGGCAGTTGTTAAGCAGCTTTTGCCCTGTTTTGCGACTTTTCTTGCCACAGTTGTTAAGTGAATCACTGCGGTTGTGAAATTAGTAACGTGGTTGTTAAGCGAATCTGGCTTCCCCATTGACTTTGCTCGTCGGAAGGTCACAAGAGGGGAATCCGTGACCCCGGGACACTGCAACAGTCATAAATACATGCCAGTTGCCAAGCGTCTGAATTTTGATCACCTGACCATGGGGATGCCAGAAAGATCGTAAGTGTGAAAAATGGCCATAAGTCACATTTTTCAGTGCCGCTGTAACCTCGAATGGTCACTAAACAAACTGTTGTCAGTTGAGGACTATCTGTACATATGTGCAGAAATGCATCAATGTAAAGCAGTGAAACATTTGCACATTTCTGAGGAATGTGGAATTGGATAAAAGACCAGCAGCTGAAACCTTAGATAGAATTTGTGCAGACCTAAACTTCTAATCAGTCAGTCAATCAGTCAGTCAGTCAGTCAATCAATCAATCAGTCAGTCAATCAATCAGAGTGGAGCTGGAAGGGACCTTGGACGTCTTCTAATACAACCCCCTGCTCAAGCAGGAGACCCCAGACCACTTCACACAGGTGGCTGTCCAGTCTTTTCTTCAAAACCTCCAGTGATGGAGCGCCCACAACATCTGGTGGCAAGCTGTTCCACTGGTTAATTGTCCTCCCTGTTAGGAACGTTCTCCTTAATTCCAGATTGCTTCTGTCCTTGATTAGTTTCCATCCGTTGTTTCTTGTCTTGCCTTCTGGTGCTTTGGAAAATAAATTGTCCCTGTCTTCTTTGTGGCAGCCCCTCAAACATTGGAATACTGTTATCGTGTCCCCCTTAGTCCTTCTTTTCTTTAGAGTAGCCATATTCAATTCCTGCAACTGTTCTTCCTATGTTTCGGTCTCCGGGCCTTTAATCATCTTAGTTGCTCTTCTCTGCAAACTTCTTCTTCTTCTTCTTCTTCTTCTTCTTCTTCTTCTTCTTCTTCTTCTTCTTCTTCTTCTTCTTCTTCTTCTTCTTCTTCTTCTTCTTCTTCTTCTTCTTCTTCTTCTTCTTCTTCTTCTTCTTCTTCTTCTTCTTCTTCTTCTTCTTCTTCTTCTTCTTCTTCTTCTTCTTCTTCTTCTTCTTCTTCTTCTTCTTCTTCTTCTTCTTCTTCTTCTTCTTCTTCTTCTTCTCTCTTCTTCATGATTCAATAATTGTTGTATTCTGCAACTGCTACACCCTACTATAAACAGTGAAGCACTTCAGCTTTTTCAGTTGTTTTTTTTTCTCTCTCTCTCTAGCTGGAAAGTTAAATGGATGCTGTTCCTTTGCTAGAAAACAGCTGGCTGGTGATTAGGTGTCACTGTAGCTGTTAACAGCACAAATGACTAGTTGCTAATAGACTGGGCCTCATTCCTAACAAAGCAAAATCACTCCGAACAGACTTTGCTGCTCATCGCTCCAGCAACACTGGAAGGGCTAATAAAAAAATAAAAAAAGAAAAGAAAAGAAAACAAGAAGCAAAACATCTCAGTTTAGCAGGGGGTGCTCCAAAGAAAGTGGAAATGCAAATCAGTGTGAAATAGGTTTTCTAATTATGTCTGGCAGAGGAATTGTACCACCTCCACTTCTGGGGGGAGGGCCGAGAAAGCAGAAGATTGAAGCACTCTTAAGACATGGTTTTCCCCTATGGCAATTCCAGGGCCTCCTTGTTCCCCATGCATCCTTACACATTTTTCCTTTCCTTAGAAGCTATGAGCTGGAAAAAGAACGCGAAGCATGATTGACAGGGTCTCTCTCTCTCTCAAGCAGAAGCTAACGTGTGGAATTTCTGAAAATATTGCAACTCATTCTTTCGCTAATGAAGCAATGTTGAAGGAAAAGTTTTCCTCATGGTTCAGTCCAAGCCGGGAATAAACAACATGGTGAATGCTTTAGAAAGAAGGTTGCAGTTTATTGAAGAGGAGAGGCAGACAGGAAGATGGCTCTGGAAGAAAAGAAGAGAGAGCACATGTAAGGAGTGGGTTTTTATACCCTCTGGAGCCTTTTGTTTGGAGTTGTTCCTGTGGCATGAACTTTGACCTGAGTCTAAGTGTGCCTTTCTGGTATTCGGATGGTGGTGGATTAATCCTATTATGTCCCAAAGGTCATACATATCCTGCTTCCCTGGGGCTGTGGCTGATGACTCTTAGATTTTTAGTGTTGATTCTAGGGATCTTTCTTCCTAATCCCAGTTTCCTGACTCCAGTCTTTCTGACAGGATTATCATCTGCATTTCTGTAGAGCTGGTTTCTGCTTGGGGGAGGGAGACTTGGGGCTATTAAGAAAAAGTGGGCATGCTTTTCTGCCTCTTTAAGATCCTTTGAGGAAATATATTTTTCTGCCCTTTTAATATTTCCTTCTCTGGGGATGGCTGACTTCCCACAGGAGGTTTATTTAAAAGATATCCCTGAAGCATGCTTATAAAAGGAAAATAAGTAAGAGGAGGAGGAGGAGGAGGGGGGAGAACTATGGGGTCTTTGTTGCTCTCTGAGCCTGGTGGTTTTCTTGCAGATGTTTCATTCCCAAACTGAGAAACACCATAACTGCACTGATGATGTTACCTAGTTGGGTAATGAAACGCCTGCAAGAAAATCACATTGGGCCCCAACAGTTGAACCCTGAGCTACAAATATCCTCTTCTATTGATACAAGGGGAAAGATCCATAGAATAAAGTTGTGTGACTTCAGGATGGGCGGGATATAAATTTGATAAATGAATGAAGAAAACAAATGAGAACAGCCCTTCCGTCTGTGGAAGTCTACATTGGATTGAGTCGTCATTAAAATTTCAGCTCAAGTGAAATGGAGGCGGCCTCATTTCACCCGTTCGGCGGGATCCAGGCCACTCAAGCAGGTTCCAGCTCTCTTATTCTGTTCTGTTATTATTTTATAAATAATAAAGAGGCAAACATGATGCTTCCTCTCCTTCCTCCTCCTATTTTCCACACAACAACAATCCTGTGAGGTGGGTAAGGCAGTGAGTGGCTGGCCTAGCATCACCCAGCCGGCTTTCATGCCTAAGGCAGGACTAGAACTCACCATCTCCTGGTGATTGGCTCTAAGTCACCCAACCAGTTTCATGCCTAAGGCAGGACTAGAACTCACCATCTCCTGGTGATTGGCCCAAAGTCACCTAGCCAGCTTTCATGCCTAAGGCAGGACTAGAACTCACCATCTCCTGGTGATTGGCCCAAAGTCACCTAGCCAGCTTTCATGCCTAAGGCAGAACTAGAACTCACAGTCTCCTGGCTTCAGGTCTGGTGCCTTAACCTCTGGACCAAGCTAGGCTGCTTGAAGATGAGCGCCAGAAATATGATCTCAAATAGCAACCGTTAAGCCAAAGCTTCATTAGCTCCTTTGCTTTCATTTAATTTTAATGTTATTCTTGTTCTGCTGGAGATCTCTACTTTCTCCTTTTTTCTTCTTTTTTTTTCCTGAGGAATCCCTATTTTTACCATTTTTATGATGGGGAAAAGGAAGGCCGTGCTGAAATTTGGCTTCCCAGACTTTGCTCAAGCCTAACAAACACTCCAAGTTTGCAGATATCTAAAAAAGCAAACAGCCACTTGAGGTAAATAGCAACAATAAAAAAAAAAATCCCTGACTTCTGATAGCCTCTCTAAAAGATAAAAGCCCTTTGAATAGGATCTATGAACAGACTTAGATAGTTTCCAACTTTTAAATCCTTACAGTTTTATGCCTGAGGATGCTCAACCCCTCCTTATACAACAACGACAAGAACAAGAACAACAACAACAATAATAATAAAGTTGGAAGATACCTTGGAGGTCTTCTAGTGCAGCCCCCTACTCAAGCAGGAGACCCTATACCATTTCAGACAGGTGATTGTCTAGTCTCTTAAGAAGAAAGCCTCCAGTGTTGGAGCATTCACCGCTTCTGGAGGCAGGTTGTTCCACTGGTTAATTGTTCTAACTGTCAGGAAGTTTCTCCTTAGTTCCAGGTTGCTTCTCTCCTTGATTAGTTTCCATCCGTTGCTTCTTGTCCTGCCTTCAGGCGCTTTGGAGAATAGCTTGACTCCCTCTTCTTTGGGGCAGCCCCTGAGATACTGGAACACTGCTATCCTGTCCCCCCTCGTTCTTCTCTTCCTTAAACTAGAAAAAGGAGTATTAGGTATGTTCATCGCATTGAATGACTTATAAAGCAATAAGGGTGGGATAAAAAGGCTAAAGAAAAAAATGTTTGTGGACTGCAAAAGAATTCTTCTAGCATTTAAACATTCTTCTATTGCCAGCATGATGTTTAAATGGAACTCTTCTCATTACATGAGTTTCACACAGAGGCAGTTTGCTCATTAATAACTTATCTTGGCAATGAGAGTGCTTTGATTTTAAAATTTAATTGTAGTAACACTAGAGAACTCCAAGGACATTCTATCACCACTGTCCTTGAGGAGAGACAATCCAAGTAACATCTGTATCTTCTTTAATAGGATGGTTTTCTGAAGAACCCTTAGAGATAAACTTGATTAACTCCATGAGTACGAGTATTATAAAAAGGCTAGAATCTCAGGGGTAGGCAACCCTGGCTCTTTTATGACTCATGGACTTCAACTCCCAGAATTCCTGAGCCAGCCATGCTGAGGGGAAAGGGAGAGGTTTTCATGCTGAGCCATGCTGGCTCAGGAACTCTGGGAGTTGAAGTCCACAAGTCATAAAGCAGCCTAGGCCTAGGCCAGAGGTAGGCAACCTTGGCTCTTTTATGACTGGTGGACTTCAACTCCCAGAATTTCTGAGCCAGCATGGCTCAGCTTAGAAACCTTTCCCTTTCTCCTCAGCATGGCTGGCTCAAGAATTCTGGGAGTTGAAGTCTACGAGTCATAAAAGAGCCAAGGTTGCCTACCCCTGGGCTGGATGATCTGAGGGAATTATTAACAATAACACATAAATCTGCTAAAGCTTTATTAGAGCTGGCCACCATAACTGCTCAAGAAAATAGTACTTATCTTGATAAACCATCTGCTGGTTCATCTTCTATTTTGATATGCAGTATAGACATGGAATAGAACAGTGGCCTTCAAACTTGGCCCTTTTATGACTTGTGAACTTCAACTCCCAGAATTCCTCAGCCAGCATGCCTGGCAGAGGAATTCTGGGAGTTGAAGTCCACAAGTTACAAAAGGGCCAAGTTTGAAGACCCCTGGAATAGAACAACAAAGAGTTCTTGGACTTGTTTCTAGCATGCTCCCACTAGATCCTGATAAAATACTACACTACATGGAAAACGTGAGCAACTGAAAGCAATGAACGAATGAAAGAAAAACAGGAATGGAAACAAAATGGTGGCTGATAGACAAGAAGAACCAAAAAGCAGCCCAAAGCTTTGTGAGGGTGCTCCCTCACTGGAGCTTTTCAAAAATAGACTGGACAACCATTTGAGTGGGATGGTATAATGTTTCCTGTTTTGAGCAGTGGATTGGACTAGAAAGACCTCCAGCCCTGTGGTATTATGTTTTGTGAGTTACTTACTGAGGCTGGCCACAGAGTAGGACAAAGTTACAAGGAGGACATCGTTAGCTCAGTGCTTCTAAAAACTGACACGAGCTCCAAAATCAACTTTTAGGACTTCAGATCATAAAGCAGTCTAAGATTAAGGAGACAATTTGGAGTGGTCCCTTACACTTACAGATTCAGGATTGTGGGAAGAATCCATAGAAAGAAATATTTGGGGGAAATATTAAAAAGGCAGAATATATTTCCCCAAAGGATTTTAAAGGCAGAAACTAACACACACGCCCCAAGTATCTCTGCCCCAAACAGAAACCAGGTCTGCAGAAATGCATATGTGATAATCTTGTCAGAAAGATTGGAACCAGGAAGCTGATGGGATTAGAAAGACAAAGATCCCTAGAATCAACAATCCCTCACACCAAAAAATCCAACACTCGTCAGCCACAGCCCCAGGGAAGCAGGATATGACCTTTGGGACATAATACTGGTAGGATTAATCCCACCACCATGAGAATACCAGAAAGGCATACTCAGACTCAGGTCAAAGTTCATGCCACAGGAACAACTCCAAACAAAAGCCCAAGAAGGTATAAAAACCCACTCCCTACTACATGTGGCCAGTTTTCCCCAGAGCCACCTTTCTGTCTGGCTCTGCTCTTCAATAAACTGCAACCTTCTTTCTAAAGCAGTCTCCATTTTGTTTATTCCCAGCTTGGACTGGACCCTAATGAAGATTTTTCCTTCAACAGGATAAAATAAAGTACTTTATACCAAAACAGAGTTTAACTCTGGAAATTCCTGCCTTCAGATGTGATGAAGGCCTCAAGGTCAGATGATATGAAAGGATAAAATTTATGGAGCACCAGACTGTCTCCATGGTTACACGTCTTAATGACCAAGTGTTTCTTAAAAAAAAAGGTTGATTTTCTTTAAAGTTTAATTCTTCTGCAGACTCACTCTAGCTAGCTATCATCTCCTGCCTATGGAGATTCTCAGTCATCCAGGTCATGGTTGTCCCAAAGGTGCTTTTTCAAAAGGCAACCAGATTTACTTTGTTTTTTCCTTGGAGATATTTCACTTTTCATCCAAGAAGCGTCTTCAGGCTTCTGGTTTCGTCATGCAGCCGCCATGGACAGCTGGGAGATCTGCTCTCTCTCCCCCATTCAGTTTTGCATCGCTGGGGGGGAGGGCTGAAAAGGGCTGAAAATTGCCCTGGAGAGGCGACCATCAAGGAGGGCTTTTGCTGGGTCACAGGAGAGCAGCAACTTGCCTGAAGATCTGGCATTTCCTCCAAACTGGCGGACAAAAGGACCGGCCATAGAAATATGGCTCGTCCCTAGACTGCTAACAGCCGAAGTCACATTAATATCTGGCAAACTTCAAAGCAGTGTGGAAAGGATTGGGTGAGATCTGCCTCTCTTACATCCTAATTACTTAATTACCTGCATAAGCTGCTAAAGTACTTTTCCCCCTCTGTGGTGAGGGAAGGGGGATTTTAGCTCTCCCTCCAGAAACAGCGGCTATCAACCACTTGGGAGTCTAAAACGTTGGGAAAAATACTGGGATCCTAACTGGAATTCTATTTTTTAAAACTGGTGGATTATAAGACTTGTAACTTTATGTTCTCTATTTTTTCTTCTTCTCTGATTTTTACTCTAACTATTATTGAAGATTTGGGTTCTTTTTCTCTCCCTTACAATAGAGGGGGAAAAGAAAACTGAAAAGATCTAACTAACTCTGAGATGACATTTGCTGGCTAAATTTGAGACTGTAACCTGCTATTCTTTAAGAAAGACTTGTTGATTGCCTTAAAAACAGATAAGATACAAAGTAACCTTGAAGCACCAGCTGCAAGAAACTCAGCTCAGCTTTTTACTTGGTGGACTTTCTGATTGTAAGTTTTTTGTTTAGTTTAATATATGACAATGGAAGAAGAACAGGAATGAATTTCTCCCACAGAGGAAGTACAGGAACAAATTCTTTATATGTTAAAAGCAATTATCCAAACTCTCCGTATGCAAGCTCAAACTATGACTTCAACTAAAGAATCATCTATACAGAATTCTATAGAGAAGGGGAAACGACCAAATGTTATGACAGAAGACTTAGATACTCAACAAATAAAAACTGTGGAAAACATGGGAAGGAAACTGATAATAGAGAACAAGGAAAGGACTTTTCTTATAAACCAGAAGGAATTTGAAGACAAAAAAGAAAAACAGATGAAAGACAAGATAAATACTTTGGGACAACTGCATCGAACTGGAAAAATAAAGAGACAACCTGTCAAACCAGCTAGCCCTCTTAAGAAAACAGCAACTGAACGCCTTTATCAATATCAAACAATAGTCACAACAATACAAGGAGATCTTTTTGATGATTTAAAAGCGAAGATACGAAAGATGATTTGGCAGTGGATGAAAAGCGAAACATTTTCGACTTCCAATTCCGGATTGTGGCGCCTCTAGCCGCACGGGGAGGCTTGTCTCCTCATTTGGCTAGTTTCCCTCCATCGGTAGACCCCTGTGGGGGTCGAAAGCCGTGCCTGGAGGGCACGACTACCATCGACGAGGCTGCGCTCGGCTGCAGATGAGCGGCAGCTCCTCTAGCTGTCTGAGCTGACTCTGAGGGCCGACGAAGCAGAAGACCGGCCATAAAATGGCCAATCACCTAGCCACACCAACCGCAAGTCACAAGAACAACTAAGCATGAAGAACCACCGTGGTGAATCCGGGTGAGACCTTTCCTTCCCTCGCTATCCTGATTTTTCCTGTAAGAGTTTCTATTTTCCCTTATTAAGAAAGCGGTGGCTGCCTATATGTGGAAAGAAGAGCTAAAAAGAAAAGGATTAATTTTTGTGTGTGTGGTTGGTTTTTTTTTTTTACTATTTGACTGCTGTGGGCTGAATTTCAGGGGAAAGAAGGGAAAAAGAGACATTGTTACTTTCCTTTTTTAATTTGATAATGTAGAAGACAGTTTTTGTTGATCTTTTTAAAAAAAGAAAGAAAGAAAACTTTCCTTTTTTGTTCTTTTTTTAACTGGATTAACTTGGGGGGGGAGAAGAAAAAGACTTTATAGTCCACTGAGGACATCTGGTGGTGAAAACGCAAAACTTCAACTGTATTTCTCCCTGTTATTTGAAGAGGATTGGATAATAAAAGAGAAAAAATAACTGGACAGCTGGGTGGTGAAGTTGGCTATTAGACTTTTGGAGGCAGATATTTGTGGATTTTTCTTAAGTAGTCTCTAATAAAGGAATAGGCAAAGCTACCACCAAAATGGCTGAAAGTTATCCACATCTTGACTATAATTTAATACTGGAAAAAATATTAGAAGTTAGAGAAGATTTTAAAACTTGTTGGAAATCTTGGAGAAAATCCAAAGATGCCACCTTGGAATCTTATATTGACCCTTTAATAATGAATCAAGTTATGGAACAAGGAATAATAGAAGATGAACAGAATAATCCTGAACAGACCTACTTACAACTTAAAGAGACAGAGACACTATTCTTACAACCTAACTGTGAATCTGTATTAAGAGAAAATGTGGAAACCACTGAATCAACTAATGCTACACGTTACCTACAATTGATGGACAATTTTGATGACCAAGAAATAACTGTAATTGACCCAACTCAATTACCAAAAATAACAAAGATTGACACCCAGACACAACTTTTTGGAAATTACAATAAAGAGGAAAGGGAAAGAAAATTTGTTCAGTTTGAATCTGTTAGGAATCCTTGTAATCAAATCTTGAGGTTTGATAACCGAAAAGCCTTACTATGGGAACCAAATTGGCATAGAAAGAAAGCTAGAGTCAGGTTTAAATGTGATACAAAATGTTATTTGATGGGTTAAAAAGGCTTAGAAATTGTGTCTGATTTAACAATGAATGAAGGATGTAAATTTACTGTTACTATGGTTAATAATAATTTGAGGGAGTTAATCTTTCTAGAGGACAAAAAGACCTTATAGAAGTAGATTGACAAAATGATTGAATATATCTAGTAAAAAAGGAAAAAAGAAAGAGAATATGTCTGATTTAATTAGGAATGAAAGATGAGAATTGCCTGATATTATACTTGACAAGTATTTGAAGATATAAACTTTATCAAGGCCTTAAAAAGATTTCTTTTTCTTTTTTATAGATGTAGATTGATGAAATGATAGAATATATTCTTAAAAATAGAACTGTATTTGTTGGACTTATATTATTATTTTAAATATGATAACTATGTTGTAATAGAGAGAGAGAGGAAGAGCTATTTGTGATAAGGGAAAAAAAATCTGTCTCAATGAACGATTGTATATTAAAGATACCTGAAATCACAATTATATACTTACTAAAATGTAGTTGGAGTATGACAACTGTAATGAGTATAGCCTAAAAACAGGATATAGATTATAATTCCATGTGTTTGATGACCTTTGTAATTGTATAAATTTTAATAAGCAGTACCATATTCAATTTGAGCTATATCTATATGACTTTGTCTTTGAATGATTGGACATCCTGATCACCACGTTGTGTCCTAAGCTTTTGGGGAAAGATGGGAAAAATCAGTAAAAAAAAAATTTTTTTATCTTTCATTTTTTTTTTAAAAAAGGAAAGAAATATTTACTGAGAAGATTAAAATAGAAGTATTAATGTATAATACAGATAGGGAAATTTGGAGAGAGGAATTGCTCGGACATCACCCCTGAACTGCATCTGAAAAAGGAGAGGAGAGAGGAAAGAGTGAAGGAGAGGAGAAGGAAGTAGGAAGGTTGGAGGAGAAGAGGAGAAGTGGAGAGAAAGGGAAGGAGAGGGGTGGGGGAAGAGGGAAGTAGGGAAGAGAAGAAAGGGAGAAAGAAGGTAGAGAAGAAATAGTGTGGATGCGGTGAAAGGGGGAATGGGCGAGCAACACCAAAAGTTACGTGCAGTATTTATCTCATTTCTTTAAAAGTACTGTATATATGAATGTAAAAGAACGTATGGTAACATCTTATAAATATCATGGTATATGTATCGGGGAGAGTTTGGAATGAAATTGACAAAGTCTTAAAATAGGTTTAACAGAAATGTATGACAGAAATGGAATATATTAAATTTATATGTTTTTGTTTTTTGTTTTGTGTGGGTGAGGGAAATAGAAAGGTGAAAGTGAATGTATTAAGTTGAGCTGTTTATGTATGTTTTTATTCTGGAATTTTTGTCCACCCAATCACCACGGTGTGTCTTAAGCACCTGTTGTTAAAATCATAAAACCAATAAAATATTTTTCAAAAAAAAAAGCGAAACGTTTTCAAGGAAAAACAAGAAACTCCAGTTTCCTCTTGAAAAGCGACTATCTTCTCCTGGTTGTAAACCTCTTGATGAATCTGTCTGGACTCATAGATGACACAAAAGCCACACTAAAATGGACCTTGGGCCAGGAGCATCCACAGGAGGTTAAAAAAAATTAAATCAAGATGGCCTCAGTGAATGCATAACTAACATCCACCAGTTTTTTAAAGTATGTTACATATTTATTATTAATTTATTTATTAATTAGTTTTTATGCCGCTCCTCTCCAAAGGACTCGGAGCGGCTAACAACATGAACAAAAAACAACATCACAGCATTTAAAAACCAAAAACCGAGTCGACAAAGCATTTAAAAGACCCCCCAAACACATTCATCATTCACACACAATCACAGTCATCCCCAGGCCTGCCGGCATAGATAGGTTTTTAGATTCTTCCGGAAGGCCGGGAGAGTGGGGGAAATGCGGACTTCAGGGGGCAGTTGGTTCCAGAGGGTGGGCGCCACAACAGAGAAGGCCCTCCCCCTAGGACCCGCCAGACGGCATTGTTTCTCTGACGGGACCCGGAGGAGGCCGACCCTGTGCGCTCTCACCGGTCGAAGGGAAGTATGTGGCAGAAGACGGTCCTGTAAGTATCCTGATCCAATGCCATAAAGGGCTTTATAGGTAATAACCAACACTTTGAATTGCGCTCGGAGACCAATAGGCAGCCAATGCAGCATGCGGAGAGTTGACGAAATGTGGGCACGACGAGGCAGGCCCACAACAGCTCACGCAGCTGCATTTTACACTAATTGTAGTCTCCGAACACTCTTCAAGGGTAGCCCCATGTAGAGAGGATTGCAGTAGTCGATCCTCGAGGTGACAAGGCATGTGTGACTGTGAGTAGAGACTCCCGATCCAAATAAGGATCACATGTTAAAATGGTTTGGCTCATGCATTCACACAACCTATTGTGACTTTTTTGATGCCATCTTCCATGGCTATCTCTGCTTTTTACCCGACCTGTTGGACCTCTCCTGTGCCAAAATTTGGATAATGTTACCCTTACTCTTTACAAGGGGAATTCAGTTTTTGAAATAAAACAACTCACTTCCATAGAGCTAACTCTTTTTCTGTTTCTTATAGTTTCTTAAAATGCAAGTTTCCCATTAAACTTTCCCCTAGTCTGTTGATGTGCATGTTTGTGTGTGTGTGTGTGTGTGTGTGTGCATGTTTACATGTTCACAAGTCTTTCTCCTGGCCTCCAAATGGCCTTTACAGTTTGTACAGTCTAAAATTTACAGCCAGACTGATAGCATTTTTAATTTAATGAAGCAAAACTGCAAAGCAATATTGTCCCCAAAGAAAGATCAGTGCCATTATTTTGCTGGTGTTAAGTTTCTCTAATGAAATAAATTCCAATTTATCTTGCCTTTGTTGTCATATATAACTCACTGTAGAGGGTAAATGTTTCTGATGTAATGGCACACTAAGTTTCTGCTCACAAACGCCGTCTCAGCTAATGGGATTCTGAATTGTATGTTCTACAATGATCTGAAGAAAATTATGATTAAAAAGCTATATACGAATGGCGATCGGGCAAAAATAATGAACACCGTTAGCAGCGATAGCCTGTTGCTGGCAGAATCCTCTTTAGTTTATTCCTTTATAGAGTGGAATTGTATATTAAGGATGATATTAGGACATAGAGGCTGTCAAATTCTCTTCAGTTTGATTCTCGTAGCGGATTCAGCCAGAAAACACTATTGAGTTTCTCATGCCGTAGCATCATAATTCAAATTCAAAGATGTTGAGACTCTGGAAAGAGTACAGAGAAGAGCAACAAAGAAGATTAGGGGACTGGAGGCTAAAACATATAAGGAACAGTTGCTGGAATTGGGTATGTCTACTTTAATGAAGAGAAGGACGAGGGGGGAACAGGATAGCAGTGTTCCAATATCTCAGGGGCTTCCATAAAGAAGAGGGAGCCAAGCTATTCTCTAAAACACCTGAAGTTGAAGTCCACGAGTCATAAAAGAGCCAAGGTTGCACCACCAGGCACAGTGAATCTGGCTTCTCCATTGACTTTGCTTGTCACAAGAGGGTTCACATGACCTGGCGACACTGCAAGCATCCTAAATACACTCCATTGCCAAGCATGCAAATTTTGATCATGTGACCCCAGGGATGCTGCAACAGTCGGATGTTTTCTGTTAAGGAGTGCCTGTAATAAATTCTGTTCTTAGGCTATTAGGGATGACAGTGGTCAAACATAGCTAATTCAAACACCAAGCATGTTTTCTTGAGCCGGCTTTAAACTTTAATCCGTGACTTAATCCCAAAACAGTTCCTGAGGAATTTGCTGAAACGGGGCAAAGTAATCTGCCTGCAATTTCAGCTTTCAGGAAATCCCAGAGATTATGCAATTCCATCATAGATTACACCTGAGGTCTTTGAGGATCACACGGAACCCAACCCTGCCAAGTCCAAGTGGACTTTGTAATATTAATGCTGCTGTTATGGGAAGCCAGTTAACACACTGCAGTGAAACTCACCAAAGCAGAAGAGGTGCATATTTTATCCACTGAATTTGATAAACGGAAACTCATAGGGGTGTTGAAAGGACAAAGCATATAGGATGCATTTTTTGCTTAGACCATTTTTTTCCCTAATTTTCTGAATAAAGATCAGAACATTTTTGAGTTGAGCAGCTATCTAAGTCTTGAAAAGAAATATTTGGGTAGAATGTGCCAAACTTTTGTTGCCCTACTAGTGAGTTGCTATCTCTTGTTGTCATTAGAATAGAATAGAATAGAATAGAATAGAATAGAATAGAATAGAATAGAATAGAATAGAATAGAATAGAATAGAATAGAATAGAATAGAATAGAATAAAGTAATGGAATAGAATAGAATAGAATTAGAGTAATAGAATAGAGTAGAGTAGAGTAGAGTAGAATAGACTTAGAGTAATAGAATAGAATAGAATAGAATAGAATAGAATAGAATAGAATAGAATAGAATAGAATAGAATAGAATAGAATAGAATAGAATAGAATAGAATAGAATAGAATAGAATAGAATAGAATAGAATAGAATAGAATAGAATTAGAGTAATAGAGTAGAGTAGAGTAGAGTAGAGTAGAGTAGAGTAGAGTAGAGTAGAGTAGAGTAGAGTAGAGTAGAGTAGAGTAGAGTAGAGTAGAGTGGAATGGAATGGAATGGAATAGAATAGAATAGAATAAAGTAATAGAATAGAATAGAATTAGAGTAATAGAATAGAGTAGAGTAGAGTAGAATAGAATAGAATAGAATAGAATAGAATAGAATAGAATAGAATAGAATAGAATAGAATAGAATAGAATAGAATAGAATAGAATAGAATTAGAGTAATAGAGTAGAGTAGAGTAGAGTAGAGTAGAGTAGAGTAGAGTAGAGTGGAGTGGAGTGGAGTGGAGTGGAGTGGAGTGGAGTGGAGTGGAGTGGAGTGGAGTGGAATGGAATGGAATGGAATAGAATAGAATAGAATAGAATAGAATAGAATAGAATAGAATAGAATAGAATAGAATAGAATAGAATTAGAGTAATAGAGTAGAGTAGAATAGAATAGAATAGAATAGAATAGAATAGAATAGAATAGAATAGAATAGAATAGAATAGAATAGAATCAGAGGAATAGAATAGAATAGAATAGAATAGAATAGAATAGAATAGAATAGAATAGAATAGAATAGAATCAGAGGAATAGAATAGAATAGAATAGAATAGAATAGAATAGAATAGAATAGAATAGAATAGAATAGAATAGAATAGAATAGAATAGAATAGAATAGAATAGAATAGAATAGCTGGCAGGGACCATGGAGGTCTTCTAGTCCAACCCCCTGCTCAGGCAAGAAACCTTATACCATTTCAGACAAATAATTGTCCAATCTCTTCTGAAAAACTTCTAGTGTTGGAGCATTCACAACTTCTGGAGGCAGGTTGTTCCACTGATGAATTGTTCTAACAGTCAGGCAATTTCTCCTTAGTTCTAGATTGAATCTCTCTTTAAAATTCTTCCACCCAATAAATTTTGTCCTGCACTGTCACTTAACCAATGACTCACTTAGCAACAGAAATTTTGGGACTCAATTGTAGTCAAAGGTCAAGGACTACCTATATATCCCAGCCCGTGATAGGTCAATAAGCTCAAGAAGGACAAGGGGGAGGGAAAGGCATTCAAGAGAAAATAGCAACTTCAATTGTTATATGTAAATGATGCATAATTAATTTATGGAAAACACGGCTTCTTTAGGTATGACTGTGGCACTTTTAAATTACGGACTGGGCAAATTCATGCAGAGGAGCCTTGGTGGTGAACATCTGCTCGCCCATTCTTTCAACAGAATGCTGGATTAAATGAAGCTCGGTGCCATCCAGCATGGAACATTTTTGTGTCCTTAATTTGTGCAGAGTTGGCAGCATGGACCTAGCGACAGGTGGCTGTTCTCCCTTGAGAAGGCTGCTTTTGTGTTTCCAACTCTTGTTTCTCTGCAGATTTTCAAAGTCTCAAAGACCTCCAAATATTCTAATAATACTGAAGAGAAAATTGCTTCCTAGATTCAATTAAATCCAAGCACAGTTTTCTTTGGTAAATACTGTATTTATGTATGTATATATATGTAAGTGATCCAGTGCAATCTGATGTTTTATTTATGTGCTGCATTCTATCTATCTATCTATCTATCTATCTATCTATCTATCTATCTATCTATCTATCTATCTATCTATCTATCTATCTATCTATCTATCTATCTATCTATCTATCTATCTATCTATCTATCATTTATCATCCAAGCTGGCAGGGATAGCCAGCACTCCAGAAGATAGGCTTAAGATACCGGAGGACCTGGACAGACTTGAACACTGGGCACTATCTAACAAAATGAAATTCAATGGTGAAAAAAGTAAGGTTCTACATTTAGGCAAGAAAAACCAAATGAGCAGGTATAGTATAGGGGGTACCTTGCTCAATAGTAGTGACTGTGAGAGGGACCTCGGAGTCCAGGTGGACAATCAATTAAGTATGAGCCAGCCGTGTGCTGCAGCTGCCAAAAAAGCCAACACAGTGCTGGGCTGCATTAACAGAGGGATAGAATCAAGATCACGTGAAGTATTAATACCACTTTACAATGCCTTGGTAAGGCCACCCTTGGAATACTGCATCCAGTTTTGGTCACCACATGTAAAAAAGATATTGAGACTCTTAGAAAGAGTACAGAGAAGAGCAACAAAGATGATTAGGGGACTGGAGGCTAAAACATATAAGGAACGGTTGCTGGAATTGGGTCTGTCTAGTTTAACGAAGAGAAGGACGAGGGGGGACATGATAACAGTATTCCAATATCTCAGGGGCTGCCACAAAGAAGAGCGAGTCAAGCTATTCTCCAAAGCGCCTGAAGGCAGGACAAGAAGCAACGGATGGAAACTAACTAAGGAGAGAAGCAACCTAGAACTAAGGAGAAACTTCCTGACTGTTAGAACAATTCACCAGTGAAACCTGCCTCCAGAAGCAGTGAATGCTCCAACATTGGAAGTTTTTAAGAACAGACTGGACAGCCATTTGTCCGAAATGGTATAGGGCAGGGGTAGGCAACTTTGGCTCTTTTATGACTCTTGGAATTCTGGGAGTTGAAGTTCATGAGTCATAAAAGAGCCAAGGTTGCCTACCCCTGGTATAGGGCTTCCTGCCTGAGAAGTGGGTTGGACTTGACCTCCAAGGTCCCTTCCAACTTTATTGTTGTTGTTGTTGTTGTTAGTATTATTATTATTATTTGTGTGTATGTGTGTATGTATGTATGTATGTATGTATGTATCTATGTATGTATGTATGTATGTATATTAGTGATCCAGTGCAATGTGATGTTTTATTTATGTGCTGTATTCTTTCTATCTATCTATCTATCTATCTATCTATCTATCTATCTATCTATCTATCTATCTATCTATCTATCTATCTATCTATCTATCTATCTATCTATCTATCTATCTGAGTTGTGAGTTGGTTGTTTTGTGGCAGCCATAGAGTTGGAAGGGACATTGGAGATCTTCTATCCAACCTCTTGTCCAGAGTAGAAATCCTTGGATCGTCCAAAACAAATGGCTTGAGTTGAAGTTTTCAACTTGAGTTGAAAATCTCCAGAGATGTAACCCTCAAGATTCTGTTCGTAACTCACACCATCAAGAAATTCCTCCTTCATTTGAGTTGTGGTTTTCTCTCAGTAAATAGCTCTTGAGAGCAAGGAGGATATCTTACTCTCAGGAGCCTTTCAAAACAAACTTGCTCCTTCTTCTCTGTCAAAAACCCTTCAAGGATCTGAAGACTCCTATCAAGTCTCCCCTCAGCCTTTAGGCTAAACATACCCAGTTCATAGGTTTTAGTTTCCAAGGAATTTACCTTCTTTGACGTCCTTTTCTGAAGCTTCACTTAAGATAAATTCTTTGTTGAAGATCCATGCATCCATAATACATCACAAACTAATTCACAGGCAACTTCTGGCCGCTTGATCTTAACTCTACACATCTATACTTGTACATTAAAAGAAGAAAATGACCACAGAGGATACGTCAAACCTAAATTAAAAACCAGAAATTTACATTTTAATTGGGGATTGTCAAAAGATACTCTTTAGCCCAAGGAATATCTCTTATATAGTGCCGAGTCCCTCAACAGACTTCAGATGCTGTGGTGAAGTAAGAATGGCAAAGGTGTTCACCACGTAACAGTGTTATGCAACATCCATCCTACATGGATGTGAGTGGGATCTCAGAGTCCTAGTGGACAATCCCTTAAATATGAGCCAGCCGTGTGCTGCAACTGCCAAAAAAGCCAACACAGTGCTACGCTGCATTAACAGAGGGATAGAATCAAGATCATGTGAAGTGTTAGTACTGCTTTATAAAGTCTTTACCATTGCTCTCCTCCCCGCTCTGTTCCTTCCCCACGGCCATGTGCTTGTATTTTACAAAAAGCAGTAATTTTCTGCCATTACCATTCCCTAATTTACAAAGCATTGGAATATTTTCCTGGAATACAGAACTGATATACGATTTAGGGCTTTGAGCCCGCTGAGACTTAGGAAAAGAATGAATGGGCACCATTAACTATGAAATACATATTTTGTCACTTTTGGCAAGAGAACATTTCACAGCCTAACAAGGGTAAATATGTACGTTTATATGCTTACTTTTCATATGCAAAACTGAATTGTGCTCTTCCCAGCGTGCCATAATCCTGTAAACAGAGTTTGATTCATGGTTACTTTAACTGTATTAGGCCCATGAATTATACGCCTATAAATTCTCATTTGTGTTTCCAGTGTGCCCCGCTTTATCTTACAAATATATATGTAGAAAGGGATATGCAACCAAGCTAAAAGATTATTGTCCTTTAATTATATTTCATTGCGCAGCAGAAAAAATTACCGGTGTTTGTCACTTAGATACCGGTAGATCACAATGCAGAACTAAATACATTTAGATTTTGGAAAGTCAAAGTTATGCTGTTCTTAGTCGTCATCATGAATAAAAGCCATGTAGATAAATGGGATACTGTTTTGAGCTTCATTATAAAGGCAGCTAAGAACAATTATATCTAAAAATCTAAAATATAAAATCTAAAAAATAACCACTTGACACACATATTCACTCCCTGAATATTAACAAAGCGGGAGAGAGCCTGTGGCTTGAGGCTAAAGCTTCTGCCTAGCATGCAGAGTGCCCAGGTTCGAATCCCGGAAAGGGTGAGTTCTGACTGAAGAGAGTTAAATAACTCGAAATAGCTATCTCAGAAATCCCTTATTTCTTTGTTAACAATTTTAAAAACATATATATATTTGTGCTTGCAGATGGCTCTGGGTTGAGCTGAAACAAGCAAAGGAAAGAATATACATATACATATACATATACATATACGTATACGTATACGTATACGTATACGTATACGTATACGTATACGTATACGTATACGTATACATATACATATACATATACATATACATATACATATACATATACATATACATATACATATATATATATATATAAAAAGATAAATCATTCGCAAACCAATGAAGAGATGGTGTGGAATAAATTTGCATTTATTTTTTTTTTGGAAAAGCAAGAGATGCTTAAAAACAACGAAAATCTGGCCGTTTCTGAAACTCAACCATGGATGGATCTTGTAAACAAGAAACACTCATTTTCCAGTGATCAGAACTAGGCTGTGAAGGAGGAATTTCAAAATCCATTTTTTGTAAAAAAAATAAAATAAAAAAAATGCATCAGAATAAAATTGGAAAAGACTTTGGAGGTCTTCTCGACCAACCCCCTGCTTAAGCAGGAAACCCTACTCTAGGGATAGGCAACCGTGGCTCTTTTATGACTCGTGGACTTCAACTCCCAGAATTCCTGAGCCAGCATGGCTCAACTTGGAAACCTCTCCCTTTCCCCTCAGCATGGCTGGCTCAGGAATTCTGGGAGTTGAAGTCCACGAGTCATAAAAGAGCCAAGGTTGCCTACCTCTGGCCTAGTCCTAGGCTGCTTTGACCGTGGACTTCAACTCCCAGAATTCCTCAGCCAGCATGGCTCAGCTTGGAAACCTCTCCCTTTCCCCTCAGCATGGCTGGCTCAGGAATTCTGGGAGTTGAAGTCCACGAGCCATAAAAGAGCCAAGGTTGCCTACCTCTGGCCTAGGCCTATGCCACTTTATGACTCATGGACTTCAACTCCCAGAATTCCTGAGCCAGCATGGCTCAGCTTGGAAACCTCTCCCTTTCCCCTCAGCATGGCTGGCTCAGGAATTCTGGGAGTTGAAGTCCACGAGTCATAAAAGAGCCAAGGTTGCCTACCTCTGGCCTAGTCCTAGGCTGCTTTGACCGTGGACTTCAACTCCCAGAATTCCTCAGCCAGCATGGCTCAGCTTGGAAACCTCTCCCTTTCCCCTCAGCATGGCTGGCTCAGGAATTCTGGGAGTTGAAGTCCACGAGCCATAAAAGAGCCAAGGTTGCCTACCTCTGGCCTAGGCCTAGGCCACTTTATGACTCATGGACTTCAACTCCCAGAATTCCTGAGCCAGCATGGCTCAGCTTGGAAACCTCTCCCTTTCCCCTCAGCATGGCTGGCTCAGGAATTCTGGGAGTTGAAGTCCACGAGTCATAAAAGAGCCAAGGTTGCCTACCCCTGCCCTACACCATTTCAGACAGGTGGCTGTCCAGTCTCTTCTTAAAAACCTCCAGTGATGAAGCACCTACAACTTCTAAAGGCAAGCTTTTCCACTGATTGATTGTTCTCACTGTCAGGAAATTTCTCCTTAATTCCAGGTTGCTTCTCTCCTTGATTAGTTTCCATTCCTGTCTTGCCTTCTGGTGCTTTGGAAAGTTGACCGCCTCATCTTCGTGGCAGCCCTTCAGATACGGGAATACTGCTATCATGTCACCCCTAGTCCTACTTTTCTCGAGACTAGCCATACAAAATTCCTGCAAATCAGGAACAAACAGAGAAGGAAATCCAGAAATAGTGACTGATGCCCAAGAAAATCATTTTGCCAAAGCCTAAGGGATAGTAAAATCTCAAAGGTATGTCAAGAGGATAATAGAAAATTAGTGTGGGGAGAAAGAATTCCTCCTTGTGTTTTGCGAGTGAGCAATGTAACACTTTTGTTGAGTACCAACAAAGGAGAATATTTGAAGCTTCGGGTCCTTGACAGGTCTTTAATGGTCTCTGAGCTTGGTTGTTTTCTTGCAGTCACTTCAGAATAACATAGATTTGGAAGGGACTTTAGAGGTCTTCTAGTCCAACCACCTGTTCAGGCAGGAAACTCTATACCATTTTAGATAAATAGTTGTCTAATCTCTTCTTTAAAACCTCCAGTGTTAGGGCACCCATAAATTCTGAAGGCAAGAGGTTCCACTGATGAATCGTTCTCACTATCAGGAACTTTTTTCTTAAATCTAGGTTGCTTCTCTCCTTGATTAGTTTCCATCCATGGCTTCTTGTCCTGCTTTCAGGCGCTTTGGAGAATCGGGTGATCCCCTCTTCTTTGTGGTGGACCCTCAAATACTGTAAGATTGCTATCATGTCTTTCCTACTCCTTTTCATTAACTAGACATACCCAATTCCTGCAACTATTCTTCATATGTTTTAGCCTCCAGCCCCCTAATCATCTTTGTTCCTTTTCTCTGTACTCTTTCTAGAGTCTCAACATTTTTTTTTATCATGGTGACCAAAACTGGATGTAGTATTCCCAGTGTGGTCTTACCAAGGTGTTGTAAAGTGGTACCAACACTTCATGTGGTTTAGGTAACATCCTGAGTACTAGTGATGTTTTGCTGAAATTCTGTTGAAGAAGACACCTCTAATCAGTGGTGGGATTCAAATAGGTGAATCTGCATGGATGCCGCTTCCGGAAGTCCATTCTGGGTCTGGGCAACAAAACATTAGCTACCGGTTCTGCCGAAGTGGTGCGAACCGGCTGAATCCCACCCCTGCCTCTAATGGTTCTTGATTATTCCTGAGAATTCCCTTTGCCCTTTTCTGGAATTTACTCCAGGGCCACTCTATTGATTCCTGCATCCTCTGTTGCTTTAATTGATCTGAGGTGACGTAGTAGTAAGGTAGAAGATGCATGCAGAAACAGCATACACCAGACATGTCAAACAGCAATGGGGTGGGCATGGCTTCTGGATGACGCATCTGGCCCATGGGCCGGCAGTTTGACACCCCTGGCATACACTGAATGGTGCAACCAACTAGCTGGCACTGTGTACCGAAACATCTGCACAGAATGTAGTCTGAGTTCAGATGGGAGAACTCTCAGAAGCTTGTGGGTCTCTGGACTTCCAGATCCAGACAGACAAGCAAGTACTGGCCAATCAACTAGACACTGTAGCAATAGACAAGGACTAGAAGACAACAGGTATATCTCTGGATGGAGAATTTGCTATTTTGGGAGTATTTTTGATCTACAGTTGCCAACCTCTCTGTTGGAAATTGTAATCCAGTCTGTAATCCATTTGGAGAGCAGATTTCTTATCTAAATGTACAGTTGCCAATGGCAAAGGAGACAGGTCAACATAGCATGCACAGGAAATGACCTAGTTGAAGAGTCAAACTGGATCCCAATAAAAGATTGGTCTTCATCTTCACCTTGTTCATTCCCACAGACTGGATTGATTCTCACAGTGCTAGAGCACACGCCAGTTGGAGAAAAACAGGGCGAAATATACAACAGAATTACAGTGGCCCTTGACTTAGGAACACAACTGAGCCCAGAAGTTCGGTTGTGAAGCGAGAATAGTTGTTCAGTGACTTTTGGCCTGTTTCACGACTTTTCTTGTCACCGTTAAGTGAATCACTGCAGGGGCTAAGTGACCAGCGTGGTTGTTAAGTGAATCTGGTTTCCCCAATGACTTTGTTTGTCAGAAGGTCGCAAAAGGGGATCATGTGATCCCAGGACACCGCAACCCTCATAAATATGAATCAGCTGCCAAACGTCTGGATTTTGATCACGTGACCCTGGGGGAGTTGAAACGGTCGTAATGGTGAAAAATGGACATAAGTCACTTGCTTCAGTGCCATTGTGACTTCGAGCAGTCACTAAATGGATAGTTTTAAGTCAAGGACTGCCTGTAATGAGGAGACAGTTTGGAGGTCCAACACCAGGAGGAAAGCATCAGCCATAGAAAATTCTAGAGATTTAGAAGCTTCTCTGGGAAACAACTAACTCAGACTGAACCCCCAGAATGAGCTTCAGGATTGGTTTTTCTAGATCACATGACTCAGAGCTTCTGAAATCTGTTCCTAGGACATTGGTAGGTAGAAGAACTAAGATGCTGATGATCTCATGTAGTGAGATCTTGGCTTAGGATTTCCTTTGGGGAATGAACGTATGGGGAAATTAGTTAAATGTCTTTGGGGATTCTCAGTCATCCAGGTCAGGGCTGTCCCAAAGGGGCTTTTTCATGAGGCAACTGGACTTTCTTGTGTTTCTCTTTGAAGATGTTTCGCTTCTCATCCAAGAAGCTTCTTATATTCCTTGCAGAGAGCTGGTCATTTGCATCTTTTTAGAGAGTCGTTGAGGCCATGTGGAGGTTTATCTGTGTCCTCAAGGCCATCTGTGTCAAAATTGAACCGTCCTCTCTCAACAGAGGGGAAGGGATATGACATCGCCTATCTCCAGTCTACAACACAGTCCTTTCAGCAGTTCCAAGAAGGCTCCACACTCATTTGCACCACTCAGGTGACCTTGAGGACACAGATAAGCCTCCAAGTGGCCTCAAGGACTCTCTAAAAAGATGCAAATGACCAGCTCTCTGCAAGGAGTATAAATCCTTTCCTTCTCCACCATCCAGTCAGAGCTGAAGAAACTTCTTGGATGAGAAGCGAAACATCTTCAAAGAGAAACAAGGAAGTCCAGTTGAAAAGGCACCTTTGGGGAAAATTAGTTGTGTATTTTTTCCCAGCTGAAAGCATAGTATGATACCTAGAAGATTAAAAAAACAACAACCACTGGGTATCTCTCCCCCGTATTCTTCAGATGCACCAGCTTCATGCTACCCAGGAGATTCCCCCTGGCATTTTAAAATCTTCATTTTCCTGCAAAACGTTACCTCCTGCTCAATGATTCCGTTAAGCACATAAGCGTACGCACTACGTTGTGCATTTTAAAGAATGAACAGATAGTTATGGTCCACTGTTATCACTGCGATGAAAACAAATTGTTTAACGGATATACCCAGTGATGCTCCTGGGGTGGGGTTTTTGGTTTTTTTTTGGCATTTGAGGCGATTCAGAACAGCTCCGCCGTATATTTTGAATGCATGCGGAAAATGTCAATTAGCTCCATGGAAGTTTTGATCTCCAAATGACTTTTTCTCCCCTTTAGGACGAGAAAGTTGTTAAGCATCTGTGAGATAAATGAAATGGCAGCATATTGTTTTTCAGATGTTCTGGTTTCAAATTAATGGGGCTGCCAGCTAACTTTGTTCAAGGAGTGAGGTTTTTTTAAATTCTTCCTGACAACAATCATCTGGCTTTTAATTGCTTAACAAAGCTGTCGTGGAGCTTCTTCAGAATTTGAAAAGTGGTATCAATTTAATAATGAATGCAGTAGTAGCTTAATAAGGCAATCTAATTCTCCATTGTCTCTCCTTTTTTTTTAAAAAAAAAATTTTGCTCCACAAGGCTCATAATAAGTCAACTTGCTTATCAACATATTTCCTTTCCACATATCTTCCAAACATTTTTAAGTGAGTTTGAGAGATATTTAAAATAATAATAATAATAATTTCCCTCTCCAGTCAAACTTTCTTCTTGGTGATTTCATGGACAAATCCAGATACAAAATTCAATACTCATTGCATTTCTCTGGGATAAATAAATCCACTTAAAGGCCTGGTTTTTAAATCTTTTTTTTGTTTGTTTATTTAATTGTTGTTAACCTTAACCTTAATGAACAGCCCACAGGAAGTGAATGGATGTCACTTCCGGAAGTCTGTTTGAGACCTTGGAGGCCTGAAGGAGGCCTCCCAGGCCTAGATTGGCCCACTGGAAGTGCATGGATGTCACTTACGGAAGTCCATTCTAGGCCTGGGAGGCCTGAAGGAGGCCTCCCAGGCCTAGAACAGCCCACAGGAAGTGCATATATGTCACTTCCGGAAGTCTATACTAGGCCTCAGAGACCCAGGCCTGCATCCATGCAGAGGACTGAATGTTCACGTATTTGAATCCCACCACTGCTTACAACCATAATTTCCAGGCTTAATTATGGTCATATGTCAAGATTTACCTATAGAGCAGTTTCATTGCCTAATGTTTGATATGCTTCTGCACAAGAACTGGGCACCAGAATTCTACCTCACAAAGGGAAAGCACACAAAAAAATATTTTGCAAAACTAAGAGACAAGTTACACCTGTTCATGTTTTATGCATTGCTTTGATGTGCGTGTATGTGTGTGTTTTTTCCAAACAAAATTATGAACCTGAGACCCTTCATCCTGTTCTGTAGCATTTAGGTTGTTTTTTTTTTTTTTTGCAGTTACCATAGAGACTGTAACTAAAGAGTGAAAATGCAGTTAGTCTAGGGTGAAATGTTTGCTAAATTAAATCAGATTCAAGCATTTGTGTTTTTTTCCGGGGTATTTGGGTGGCTGGGAATTGGCAGGACAGCTCCCTTATCACTAGGAAATAATAATAATAGTAAAGTTGGAAAGGACCTTGGAGGTCATCTAGTCCAACCCCTGGCTCAGGCAGGAAACCCTATACCATTTCAGACAAATGGCTGTCCAGTCTCTTCTTCAAACTTCCAGTGTTGGAGCATTTACCGCTTCTGGAGGCAGGTTGTTCCACTGATTAATTGTTCTCACTGTCAGGAAGTTTCTCCTTAGTTCTAGGTTGCTTCTCTCCTTGATTAGTTTCCACCCGTTGCTTCTTGTCCTGCCCTCAGGTGCTTTGGAAAATAGCTTGATTCCCTCTTCTTTGGGGCAGCCCCTTGGATATTGGAAAACTGCTATCATGTCCCCCCTCGTCCTTCTCTTCGTTAAACTAGACATACCCAATTCCAGCAACCATTCCTTGTATGTTTTAGCCTCCAGTCCCCTAATCATCTTTATTGCTCTTCTCTGTACTCTTTCTAGAGTCTCAACATCTTTTTTACATCATGGTGACCAAAACTGGATGCAGGATTCCAAGTGTGGCCTTACCAAGGCATTGTAAAGTGGTATTAATACTTCACGTGATCTTGATTCTATCCCTCTGTTAATGCAGCCTAGCACTGTGTTGGCCTTTTTGGCAGCTGCAGCACACGGCTGACTCATATTTAGGTGATTGTCTACTAGGACTCCGAGGTCCCTCTCACAGCTACTACTATTGAGCAAGGTACCCCCTATACTATACCTGTGCATTTGGTTTTTCTTGCCTAGATGTAGAACCTTGCTTTTTTCACCATTGAATTTCATTTTGTTAGATAGCGCCCAGTGTTCAAGTCTGTCCAGATCCTCCTGTATCCTAAGCCTGTCTTCTGGAGTGTTGGCTATTCCTGCCAGCTTGGTGTCATCTGCAAATCTGATGAGTTCCCCATCTATCCCTTTGTCCAAATTGTTGATAAAGATGTTGAAGAACACTGGGCCCAGAACAGAGCCCTGGGGCACCCCACTACACACTTCCCTCTATGTAGATGTGGTCCCATTGAGGACCACTTGCTGAGTACGGCCGGTCAGCCAGCTACGGATCCATCTGGTAGTGGCTTTCCAGGTGCGCTTCAAGGTACTGGTTACCACTTTTAAAGCGCTCCATGGCATAGGACCCAGTTATTTACAAGACCGCCTTCTGCCAGTAAATACCTCCCATCGACCAGTTCGCTCCCACAGAGAGGGCCTCCTCAGGGTGCCATCGGCTAAGCAGTGTCGGCTGGTGGCGCCCAGGGGGAGAGCCTTTTCTGTGGGGGCACCGACGATGTGGAACGAGCTCCCCCCTGAACTCCGGACGTGTCATGATCTCCGCACCTTCAGAAGAGAGTTGAAGACTCATCTCTTCAATCAAGCCGGCCTGGCCTAGATCTCCTCAGGTTTTAAATTTTTAAACAAGGCTGTTCGGGTTTTAGAATTGGGTTTTTTTAACAGGTTTTTAGTAACAGCCTTGTATTTATTTAATTTAATTTAATTTTAAATATTTATTGTTTTATATGTTTTTATTGGGTTGTAAACCGCCCCGAGTCCTACGGGAGAGGGGCGGTATAGAAATTGAATAAAATAAATAAATAAAATAAATAAATAAAATGATTCTATCTTATCACATTTTTCTATCTTATCAAGTAGTAGGTTGTGATCTACTTTATTAAATGCCTTACTGAAGTCCAAGTAAATTATGTCCACAGCATTCCTCTGATCCACCAATTTTGTTACTTGGTCAAAAAATGCAATAAGATTTGTCTGGCATGATCTATTTTTGACAAACCCATGTTGGCTTTTAGTAATGACTTTGTTTGCCTCTAGGTGTTCATTGATTCGTTGTTTGATTATCTTTTCCAGGATCAATTCTCCCTTTTTATTAAACTCAATACCTGGCATTTTGTGATATATCTCTACCCATAAAGTAACCGAACATATGTCTGCCTGGATGACGGCTTGATTGCTTTACAGTATATAAATTTACAATATTCAACTTTCTTGGATCTGTCAGTTGAGAAGATTCCTATGTACAGGCTTTTAGCAATGAAGCAGTTTAATTGAAACTTCCCAAATGGACCTGGTCTTTTGCATATGACACAAATGATGTTGGTCCTCATAGCTAAGGAACATTTTTTCATACAAGGCAGCCAAACAGATGTCTACCTGGAAAATGGCTTGATTGCTTCACAGTATATAAATTTACAATATACAGTTTTCTTGGATCTGACTGCTAGTTGAGAAGATTCCTGCACACAGGCTTTAGCAATGAAGTACTTTAAGTGAAATTTCACGTGTGGACCTGGTCTTTTGCACATGACACAAATAATGTTGGTCCTCATTGTTTCATATAAGGCAGCCAAACAGATGTCTACTTGGATAATGGCTTGATTGCTTTACAGTATATAAATTTACAATACACAACTTTCTTGGATCTGACAATGTACAACTTTCTTGGATCTAGCTAAGGAAGATTGTTTCATACAAGACAGACAAACACTAGCATATTTAGCTCAAACATCCCAGCCTGAGCATTCTGCAGAAAAAGTGTATTTCAACTTTAAGACTAATTAACAATTAACAATGAAGTTCACACAACTGGTAGGGCACTCACTTACAAGAGGAAATCTACGGTAGTTTAGCTCGGTTCTCTGTTCTCCTAACTCATAGCCAGCGACAGTAAAATCTTTACAGATAGTCCTCAACTTACAACAGCTCACTTAGTGACTGTTTGAAGTTACAATGGCACTAAAAATGTGACTTATGACAATTTTTCACACTTATGACCATTGCAGCATCTCCGCGGTCACATCATCAAAATTCAGACACTTGGCAACTGACTCATATTAATGACGGTCGCAGTGTTCCAGGGTCATTTGCAAAGTCAATGGGGAAGTCAGATTCACTTAACAACCATGTTACTACCATAACAACTGCAATGATTCACTTAACAACGATGTCCAGAAAGGTTGTAAAATGGAGCAAAAATCAATTAGCAATGGTTTTGCTTAGCAACAGAAATTTTGGGCTCAGTTATGGTCATAAGTTAAGGACTACTTGTATTTTGGGTCAACAGAAGGAACAGCTGAAATAATCCCTAAATTTTAAGACCTGAAGACATTTCCTATTTATTTGGTCCTGGATTTGTACCTTTAATTTTTTTTTCCTTTTCCCTTTTTTAAACACAAATTGCTATTCCCATTTATAGGAACGTCGGAAGTAAATTTGCAAGTTTCTGTGAACAGGGGAGAAGGAAATGATCGAAAACCACATATGTGGAAATAAAATGCTTGATTTGCCTTCATGGATTGATGCAAATTGATGACTCCACGGAAGAAAATGTAATGGAAATGCTAAAAGCAATCAGCAACTATTGTGAAGGACATTTTTATGGCTCTCCATAAATATAATATGCAGTATAATTTGACTGGAAATGGCATTGTTACCATTCTTTTTCCCCTGTCCAGGAAAGTGTCTGTAGGTTGTTGAACCGAGAACAGAATGTATTAGATAAACAACAATGATACAAGTTCAGCTGCAGACATACAACCTTGGTTGTGGACTTGTGAAGAGGAATTCAGAACTAATATTTGAATTATTATTATTGATTGATTGATTGATTGATTGAATTGTTGCTTTGGTCTCCATGATATAAAAAAAGATGTTGAGACTCTAGAAAGAGTGCAGAGAAGAGCAACAAAGATGATTAGGGGATTGGAAGTTAAAACATATAAAGAATATGTCGAAGGGAAAATCTTCATCAGGGACCAGTCCAAGCTGGGAATAAACAAAATGGCGACTGCTTTAGAAAGAAGGTTGCAGTTTATTGAAGAGGAGAGCCAGACAGAAAAGGTGGCTCTGGCAAAAAGAGAGAGAGTATATGTAGTAGGAGGAGGAGGAGGAAGAGGAGGAGGAAGAGGAAGAGGAAGAGGAATAGAAGGAGGAGGAGGAGGAGGAGGAGGAGGAGGAGGAGGAGGAGGAGGAGGAGGAAAACTGTGGTATCCTTAGTGTTCTCTGAGCTTGGTTGTTTTATTTATATTTATTTTATTTTATTTTATTTTACGATTTTTATACCGCCCCCCTCCCGAAGGACTCGGGGCGGTGTACAGCCCAGTTAAAAACGTCAACATACAAAAAGTAAAATTATTAAAAATAAATTAAATAATTTGGCCCAATCATTTAAAACCCAATACATAATCTAAAAACTCAATCCCCTAATGTCTTGAAGACATTTCATGATCCAGCTAGATGTCATCATTAGTGCTAGAAGAGTAAGGGGTTTGCAGAGAGGAGGAGGAGGAGGAGGAGGAGGAGGAGGAGGAGGAGGAGGAGGAGGAGGAGGAGGAGGAGGAGGAGGAGGAGGAAAACTGTGGTGTCCTAGTGCTCTCTAAGCTTGGTGGCTTTCTTGAAGATGTTTCATGACCCAATTAGGTGACATCATTAGATCATCAGTGTTAAAAGAATGTGGGGTTTGGAGGGAGGAGGAGCAGGAGCAGGAGCAGGAGGAGGAGGAAGAAGAGGAGCAGGAGCAGGATTAATGCTCTCTGAGCTTGGTGGTTTTCTTAAAGATGTTTCATTACTAAACAAGGTAACATCATCAGTGCATTGATGATGTTACCTAGTTTGGTAATGAAACGTCTGCAAGAAAACCACCAAGCTCAGAGAGCACCAAGGACCTCATAGTATGTATGTTCTTCCGTGGTTTGAGTCGGCCCTACATTTTGGGACACCCTGGAGAATGTAATCATTGCTCCTTCTCTCTGAATTTCTTTCTTTTTTCTCTGCAAAAACTAGCCCTAGAACGGCAATATGTAACATTCAGTATAACTTCATTTGGAATTAGATGTACCACCAAGACAAACAACTCGCACACATGGCTAACAGTAAAGTTTTATGCATTTTATAATTCCCATCTGAATGGGCTTTTGAGCCGTTATAGCTGAATTTATCACCTCCCTGACAGCTGGAAAAAAGATTACAATTGCTGAAGAGAAGTGACTTCCCTGCCCTCATGTATTCCTATTTATTCATGTATTTTGCTTACTGTTGCTAGAACCAAGGAATTAAAAATAAAATACTGATTCTTAACCTACACCCTCATCCCCCCCCTCCAGTGCTTCTTAGAAATCCATTGCTGGCTGATGCACTCAGTGGAAGAATGGAGGAGAAAAGAGAGGGGGGAGAGAGAAAGAGAGAGGGGGAAAAGAGAGAAAGAGAGAGGAAACAGAGAAGGAAAGAGAGGAAAGAGAGAAAGAAAGAGGAAAGAGAGAGAGGGGGAAAGAGAAAGAGAGGAAAGAGAAAGAAAGAGGAAAGAGGAAACAGAGAGAGAGGAGAGAGAGAGAAAGGGGAAAGAAAGAGAGAGAAAGGGGAAAGAGAAAGAGAGAGAGGAAAGAGGAAACAGAGAGAGGAGAGAGAGAAAGAGGAAAGAGAAAGGGGGAAAGAGAGAAAGAAAGAGGAAAGAGAGAGAAAGAGAAAAAAGAGAGGGGAGAGAAAGAGAGAGAGGAAAGAGAGGAAACAGAAAGAGAGGAAAGAGTGGGAGGGAGAGAAGAGAGAGAAAGAGGAAAGAGGGGGAAAGAGAAAGAGGAAAGAGAGAGGAAACAGAGAGAGGAGAGAGAGAAAGATAAAGGGGAAAGAGAGAGAAAGAGAGAGGAAACAGAGGGAGAGAGGAGAGAGAAAGGGGGAAAGAGAGAGAGAAAAGAGAAAGAGAGAGAGAGAGAGGAAAGAGAAAGAGAGAGAGAAAAAAAGGGGGGGGAGAAGAGACTGATATGTTCCTTTGGAATGATTAAAAATCAAGGCAACCCCTCAAATTATTGATAAGGTATCTGATCGATCATTTGCCTCTTCAGTGGTTATTTTTTCCAACCACCCCATCAGTGGGATGCACAGAAGTATTACTTCTTCAGTTGTCTCTATTGACCTTGAATTCTTTCCTTCCTTTTTTCTAACCAAAAACAAAACAAAAAACCCAGTCCTTTCTACTTCTCTTTTAAGTTTTTTTAAAAAATAATGCTATGATCTTAATTACATTTTGTTATTGTTTTATTTGCAAGTTTATGGTTTTTAACTGTCTTAATTTAGTAATTAAAAAGACCATTTTACATTTGAAAAAAAAATTACATCTCTCCTGCAGCCATTCAGTGCATTGCAGGAATGGGACACCCCCAAATACCAGGATTTGCGCATAAAATGTGTAGCGAGCCAGCTTCCTTATGTGAATCACGCTAGCAACTCCCCCCCCCGTTCGCGACGGGGGGGGCCTTCAACTCAAATTACTTTCAATCAGGGGTTCTCAACCTTGGCAACTTTAAGACTTGTGGGCTTCAACTCCCAGAATTCCTCAGCCACAAGTCTTAAAGAAGTTGCCAAGGTTGAGAACCGCTGGTTTCAATAAAGGACGTCGTTTTATCGAAGGCCGGTGCTCCAGGGGCGCGCAAAGTCTGGATTAGACTGGTCTGTCCCCCGCACAGCAGGGAAACCTCCGCATCGGCCGGGCAGAGACGGTTGCACAGCGGTTGCGTTTATACATCTGCCCACGTTCACGCCCTGGCGACGGGGCGCTCAAACGGCAAATCGCCGGAGAGGAAGCCGGAGCGATCCATCTGCGGGCGGGATGCGCACCTCCGCACCACGGGCGGCCGGGATTTGGGAGGGTAGGCGCGCCAGCCCGTCTGCAGCCATCTGCAGCCTGCGCTTGCCCCTCAACCCCTGTGCAGGGTTGACATGTGGCCACGCGTCAACCCAGAGAAAGAGAAAGACAAGGAGAAGGAGAGTGAGTGAGTGAGAGGGGGGGGAGAAAGAGAGAGAAAGACAGAAGGGAAAGGGAAAGGAGAAGGGGAAGGGAAGAGAAAGGGAAAGGGAAGGAAAGAGAAAGAGAAGGAGAAGAAGAAGAGGGAGAAAAAGTGAGAGAAAGAGACGGGAAAGGGAAGGAAAAAGAAAGGGAAAGGAAAGAAGGAGAGGGAGAAGGAGAAAAAGAGGGAAAGAAAGAGGGAAAGGGGAGAAAAGAGAGAGAAGGAGAAAGAGAGAGATGAGAAGGAAGGGAAGAGAAAGGGAAAGGAAAGAGAAAGAAGGAGAGGGAGGAGAAAAAGTGAAAGAGAAAGAAAGAGAAAAGGGAGAAAAGGGAAAGAAGGAGAAAGAAATGGGAAGGGAAGGAAAGAGAAGGAGAAGGAGAGGAAGAAGGAGAAAAAGTGAGAGAAAGAGACAGGAAAGGGAAGGAAAGAGAAAGGGAAAGGAAAGAGAAGGAGGAGAAAAAGAGGGAAAGGGGAGAAAAGGAGAAAGAGAGAGATGGGAAGGGAAAGGGAAGGGAAGGAAAGGGAAAGGAGAGGGGAGGGGAGAAAAGAAAGAGAAGGAGAAAGAGATGGGAAAGGGAAGAGAAAGGGAAAGGGAAGGAAAGAGAAAGAAAGAGAAGGAGAGAAAGAGAAAGAAAGGGGAAAGGAAGGGGAAGGGGAAGGGAAAGGAAAGATAAGGAGAGGGAGAAGGAGAAAGAGAAAAAGATTAAGAGGGAAAGAGAAAAAGAAAGATGGAAAAGGGAGAAAAGAAAAGGAGAAAGAGAGAGATGGGAAGAGAAAAAAAGGGAAAGGAAAGAGAGAAGAAAAGAAAGTGGAGAGAGAAAAAGGAAGAGAAAAAAAGAGAAAGAAGAAAAAGAAAGATAGAAAGTGAGAAAGAAAAAGAAATAGAGAGATGGAAAGAGAGAAAGAGAAATAGTTACTAAGCGCAATAAAATTTGAACAGGCAGGGCTATCTCTTTTGGTGTCCTCATTCATTTCAGCTTTTTATACAGGTGTGTTTATGCCTATCAGTGGTGCTGTTGAGGGAGGGTCAAAGTGAAAATAAATATTGGGCAAGTGATCACCTGAGGTGGGCCTGCTTGAAACTGATAGTTAAAATTAGTATTCCTTGGCTGTGAAACTAAAAAATGTGTGTGATTGAAGAGCGGACGGTTATTGGAAGAAACTGATTTATCACCTTCTGCAAGGTGTAAAAATAAAATCAAAGGCGCTCTTAATAAAATCTTTTAGAATTTTATTGGCTCTCTTTTTTGGGCCGTAACGTTTTCCCCCACCCAGCTGCCAGCAGAAAGGAAGGGAAGCAGGTCCTTTGTTTACCCTTCAGTGTCCAGCTTGCTCTCTCCCACCTCCCCATGATCATTTAATTAGTTTTAATTTAATATCTTTCAGCTAGCGCAGACATGTCAAACACAAGGCCCGGGGGCCGGATGCGGCCCGCGAAGTGGTTTCATGTGGCCCAGGAAGCCATCCTGGAAACAGTGAGGGAACGGCCCCCGCTGCCTTGGCCCTGGCCCAGGCCAGCCGGGAGCCAAGGTACAATTTTGTGGTGGCCATCTATGCTGAAACGCATTCAGTCTTAGCTCCACAAGGCCGTCCGGAACCAGCGAGGAACCAGCCCCTGCTGCGTTCAGCCCCGTCCCCTGGGTGCATGCTGGGGAGGGGTCACCCTTTGTGAGCAATGAAGAAATGGACCATGCCTTGGCGCTTGCCCCGGTCCCCCCTCCCTTCTGCCAGAGACCCTCAGATCTGTCCCACTCCTGCCCAGGCCCCCACAGGCACCCTTGACATGAACGATGTAGAGCTGGCCATGCCCACTCCATCCACGCCCACCCAGTAGGCTGACCCCCCGCCTCCCCCAAGGGCAACTGTAATGCTGATGCGGTCCTCAATGAAATTGAGTTTGATGCCCCTGGAACTTCCTCTTGAAGTTACTTCCTCTTACAGCTACTTCCTCTCACAGTTTTAAATTCTGAAGAGCTTTCATTTATGTCTATCAGGTAGATGTTCTGTTAAGTATACCCAATTAATAGGTCTCAAAACACAAAAGAACTGACACAACACATGGGCAGCCTTAAGATCTTATTATTGACACAATCCTAGATTTGTAGTTTTGGGAACATCGATATGGAAATAGTTATTCATTGCCTTCTGATTCCTTTCCTCCCCCCCCCCAATTGTAGCCATGAAATTTCCTTGAAGTCTTCCATCTGAATTCATCCAGAAAAGGAGGGGGAAATCTCACTTTACTTTGGAGATTATACAAAGACATTCTCTATTGAGCAGGACACTGGAATTCTATCCTTTGTTTACTCGCTCTGCAGTAATTAGTTGTCTTATTTAAAAAAAGTCTATTAAGCCCGAGGATAAGATTGAAAGAAACAATGATCTGTTGTTATCCATGCAACAATTCCCCAGTTTTAAGAGACAGCGGCTTCGGTAATTTCATTTTCTAACTGCCTCCATTCACAACTGGGATTAACAGATCAGTTATTTCTGGGCTGAATGCAGTCCTCATGGTGCACTGCAGATATCCCCAATAAAGTCTAGTTCTCCCCCCAGCCCTCCCATTTTATTTCCAAACTTTATTGTGTATTCTTCAAAGCACCAGAGGGAAGGACAAGAAACAATGGTTGGAAACTGACCAAAGAGAGAAGCAAGCTGGAATTAAGGAGAAAGTTCCTAACAGTGAGGACAATTAACCAGTGGAACAGCTTGCCTCCAGAAATCGTGGGTGTTCCATCACTGGAGGTTTTTAAGAAGAGATAGTATAGGTTCTCCTGCTCGAGCAGGGGGCTGGACTAGAAGACCTTCAAGGTCCCTTCCAGCTCTATTCCTATTCTATTCTATTCTATTCTATTCTATTCTATTCTATTCTATTCTATTCTATTCTATTCTATTCTATTCTATTCTATTCTTTCCTATTCTATTCCATTCCATTCCATTCCATTCCATTCTATTCTATTCCATTCTATTCCATTCCATTCCATTCCATTCCATTCCATTCTATTCCATTCTATTCCATTCCATTCCATTCCATTCCATTCTATTCTATTCCATTCTATTCCATTCCATTCCATTCCATTCCATTCCATTCTATTCATTCTTTCCTCCTATTCTATTCTATTCTATTCTATTCTATTCTATTCTATTCTATTCTATTCTATTCTATTCTATTCTATTCTATTCTATTCTATTCTATTCTATTCTATTCTATTCTATTCTAATTTCTATTCTATTCTATTCTATTCTATTCTATTCTATTCATCACTGAAGGTTTTTAAGAAGAGACTGGACAGTCACTTGTTTGAAATGGGATATGTTCTCCTGCTGGCAGAAACCAAGGCAACATCAAATTTACTGGAAGAGATAAAGGTTATGGGATGGCTCACCTCTATAGTTTATAAAAATACATGTGAGAAAATCTTCTGCTCATGCTGATGAGACGCTAGAACCACACCACAACATTCCTGTTATTAGCACTTAATGAACTTCCTATTAAGATTTAATATTTGTCTTAGATACTACAGTAATATCAAATAAAAGAATTTGAAAAGTGCTTGACCTTGAAACAACACCTGGCATAAACAAAGTGCCTTTATGTGAGTTTGTAAGAGAAAAGACTTCCTACAATTATATCTGTTGATTCTGGATATAACCCAAACAGGAATTATTTGGAGACAGTGAGCGTTTCACATCTGTGATTTGACTGGAGGATTGGATCTGGCCTAAAGTAGTTGGCTCGATTTTTTTGGTTGGATTTTAGCCTAAGATAGTTGGCTTTTTTTCCTTTTATCTTCTTGCTTTTTTTTAACCTTGTTTTCCCTCCTTGAGAATTTGGATTTAGCCTAAAGTGGTTGGCTCTTTTTACGATTTGGATTTTAGCCTAAGATAATTGGCTTGAAAAATGAGTGCATCAAATCTCACCAGTCTTATGAAAAAGACTGTTGGAACATCCTCTGTTGGAACATCCAGCCCAACAAGCCAGGGATCTATTGAAACAATGTTGCAGCGTGAGAAAATAAGCACTGCTCAAAACGAGATGCAAATTACATTAAAATTAATTCAAGAATCAATACAAAAAACCCATGAATAGACAAAAAGTAATTCTGATTAAATTAAATGAACACATGTCGGATATAAAGACACAATTTGAAGTCCACCAACAAATGATCGTTAAAAATGAACAAAGAATTCAGAAAGTGGAAAATAAATCAGATGATATTGACAAAAAATGGAAGTACTAATACAAGAAAATGAAAAATTAGAACAAGCAGATCAAAATCTAGAAGAGATGGTGGCAATCTTAGAAATGGAGAAAGCGAAACACTATTTAAGATTTCAAAACATTCCTGAAGTCAAAGAAGAAAATATAGCAGTTGTGATTATTGATCTCCTGGCAGAGGCTTTGAAAGCAGACCGAGCAGAGATGCAGATGGAGATAGATGAAATATTTCAAATGAATTCAAGATATGCAAGGAAATATAAACTACCCACAGAAGTTCATGTAAGACTTATAAAGAAAACAATAAGAGATGAAATACTGAGAAAAGTTAGAGATGAGCCATTACAATACAAGAATGAAGAAATTGTGGTGTTAAAGCAGATCCCCAAGAGAGTAAGAGATACCTGAAGACAATATCACTTCCTAACTACAAAGCTAATTGCAAAAGGCATAGATTTCAGATGGTTAATGCCAGAAGGGATCTTAATCAACTAGAATAATACAAGATACCTATTGGACTCAGTTTGGAAAGCAGAAGTCTTTGATGAAAGAAATCAAGCATTCTTAGATGAAGGATAGCAATATCAACAAGAGGAGAGAAAAGATCAGAAACAAACAGAAGAAGCAACTGAAGAAGCAACTATATACAAACAGTAGAACAGAAAGAGAAACTTGACCAAGAGAGTGAAGGAAACTGCCAGAGAACAGAGGACCACGAGATCGACAAGACCTAAATATAAATAATTGAAATGGAGAAAGAAAACAGATTTTTTTCCAGTGAATATAAATGGACTAAACTCCCCATCAAAAAGAAACAATTTTTTATAAAGCTTGTATTAATTAAATACAGATATAATTTGTTTGCAAGAGATGCATATAAAAAGACAATATTACAAGCTGTTGAAATACCCCCCAAATTGGGAAACTTTATCATGCATCAGCACAACAGAAAAGAAGAGGTATAGTTGTATATATTAAAGAGACAATATTTTTTTAAAAAAAATATTTTTTATTAATAATACAAAATTAAAAACACATTGGACATAGATATGACGTCACTGGTTCCATATATCTTCCGACATTTTACAGTGGTATTAGTACTCATACAGACATATAGTTCTTGAGCTTTGCTCACTATTTATAATATAATATTAACACTTTTCCCCTTATTTCTGTATATCTATTTATCTTCTAAATATACATTTGTCTATAATCTATATTTTATTCTAACATTATACATTTGTCTTGGCTACCCTCTTATTGTCTATCCAATCATAAAATTGTTCCCAGATTTTGTAGTACTTAGTTTCACTTTTATCCTTAGAACATAAGAACATAAGAAGAGCCCTGCTGAATCAGGCCAAAGCCCATCGAGTCCAGCATTCTGTGTCACACAGTGGCCCACCAAATGTACATGGGGATCTTGAGCAGAAAGAGAAGGCAAAACCCTCCCTTTCCCTTGACCCCCAACAAATGGTACTCAAGGGAATCCTGCCTGCCTCAACCAACATAGAGGCGGCACATGGACATCCGTTTTAATAACCCCCGATACACTTGGCCTCCATGAATCTGTCTGACCCTGCCTTGAAGCTATCAAGGCTGACAGCTGTCACAACCTCTTCTGGAAGTGAATTCCATAAACCAATGACCCTCTGGGTGAAGAAATATTTCCCTTTATTTGTCCTCACTTTCTTACCTATGAGCTTTAGGGAGTGCCCCCTTGTCCTAGTATTGTGTGATAGAGAAAAGAATTTTTCTCTATCCACCTTTTCTATCCCATGCATGATTTTATACACTTTGATCAAGTCACCCCTTAAACGCCGTCTTTCAAGGCTGAAAAGACCAAGGCGTTGCAATCTGGTTTCATAAGGGAGGCGCTCCATTTCCTTGATCATTCTTGTTGCCCTTTTTTGCACCTTTTCCAGTTCCATTATATCCTTGAGTTCCAATGTAAGTCTATCCATTTCAGCGCAATTGAAAATTTTCAGTAATAGTTCCTCTTCAGTTGGAGTATCTTTCTCTTTCCATTTTTGAGCGAAGGCTATTCGTGCCGCTGTTACTATATGCAGTAGTAAATAATTTGTGTCTTTCTTATATTTTCTTTCTATAATCCCAATTAAAAAAAAATCCGGTTTGGCCCCTGTATCTATTAGCAAAATTTATTCCAGCCATTTCTTTAATAAGTTCCAAAATTTTTGTGCCTTTGAGCATTGCCACCACATGTGATAGTAATTCCCAACGATCTCTCCACACTTCCAACATAGCGAGGATTTCCCTTTTTTTATTCGTGCTAATCTTGTGGGAGGGAGGTGCCACCTATAAAACATCTTGTACAGGTTTTCCTTATAGGAGGTTGCTAGAGTAATTTTTAGGGTTTTTTCCCATAAACTTTGCCAATTGTCCAAATCATTATTATTACTATTATTACTATTACTATTACTATTATTACTATTATTATTATTATTATTATTTATAAATATTTTATTAGTTTTATAATTTTAAACAAAGAATCAAATTAAATACAACTCAACTTAATACATTCTTTTTCAACTTTCTCCCACACAAAACAACTATGGGTGTTGCTTGGCAGCACCCCCCCACCACATCCCCCTCTTCCTTCCTCCCTCTCTCACTTCCCTCCTCCTCCTCGCCCCTCTCTCCCTCCTTCTCTCTCCACCCTCATCTCCTCTAACCCTACATCCCTTCACTCCTTCACTCCTCCCTCTCAACCCCCTCCAGATGTAGTGCAGAGGTACTGTCAGAGCAACCCCTCTTATATCAATAAATGTTTCTTTCTTATATATTACAAGTGTTACAGTTGAGTACATTATTATACCCCGCCATCCTTCCTTCCCCCCCCAACTTCCCAAAGTGAATACAGAGGTACTGTCCGAGCAACCCCTCTTATATCAATAAATGTTTCTTTCTTATATATTACAAGTGTTACAGTTGAGTACATTATTATACCCCCCCATCCTTCCTCCCCCCCAACTTCCCAAAGTGTAATGCAAAAGAAAGCCCACTACATCAAACAAAATTATTATATAATCCTAATAAAAATTTAACCATATGCTAAATACAATTTCTTAGATTGATATTTCCCTTGAATGTACTCTATCCATTTTTTCCAATCCAACATATATTTTTCATTTGAGTGATCTTTCAAGTATGCAGATCTTTATCCAAATCATTATTGTGCCCAAGATATTTACACCAAATTATCATCGTTTCTTTCAACTGTTCCTCAATCATATCTTGTTCTAATAAATATCGATATAGACAATAGATTCTAAAATGATTTATTCGGATGAAGAAGGAAGAATTGGGATGGTAGAAATATACCTACATCAAAACCAAATATTGTTGGTAGTAATTTATACACCAAATAATAAATTACCAAGTAATTTATACACCCCAAAAATAAGAATTTTATCAAAATCTCCATAGAAAAATAACAGAAATGGAGTATCAAAATGTTTGCTTAGTAGGAGACTTCAGTGCAATAGTGGATGGGACATTAGTCTATAAAAATAGCAAAACAAGATTTAATATTTGCCTTAATATAGACATTAATTGGCTTTCAAAGGCATGCATCTAATTGTCTCATTAATGCCACTTCGCATAGAGAAAGGATTTTGCTCCAGTGAGTGTTCATTTGAGATCTGCAATCCAGGCAGAAAATGTGTGTGTTTCTCTCTCTCTCTCTCTCTCTCTCTCTCTCTCTCTCTCTCTCTCTCTCTCTCTCTCTCTCTCTCTCTCTCTCTCTCTCTCTCTCTCTCTCTCTCTCTCTCTCTCTCTCTCTCTCTCTCTCTCTCTCTCTCTCTGTGTGTGTGTGTGTGTGTCTGGGAAAATCACCTTGCATTTATTTTTATCATTTATTTCTGCTTCAAATGCAACATCCACTGCCCGCCCAGAAGACCAGGGGATCGGAATTTCAACCACTTTGCTTCTGACGGTGTGATTTATGCGATTGCGTGGAATTCCTGATACATGATTTATTGCAGGGCATTCTGGAATGACGCTGTTTGATGTGAAATGTCACTTAGCCGACCTTGCAGCTGATATTTATGTAGGACAAGAAACGTTAGGAAAAGTCGGCCTATTCAAGCGAGAAGAAAACGCTGTTTACCTTGAGTTGGAGCTTGCCTTTTCTTCTCTTCCGTCCCATTCCTTTTTCCTTTCCTATCATGTCGTTTGGTATGGCAACTGTCCCTATTTCCACCCAGAGTTACCTTGCAGGAGAGGTGGGCAGCATAAAAATTTGAGGAATAAAATAATAATAATAATAATAATAATAATAATAATAATAATAATAATAATAATAATAATAATAATAATAATAATAACAACAACAACAACAACAACAACAACAACATTCTACTACATACATAGTACCCAAAACAGTAAAGATACTTCTGCTTCTCCTTCTTTCTCCTTCTGCTTCTTTCTCCTTCTTCTTCTCTTCCTGCCTTCCTTCCTTTCTTCTCCTCCTCCCTCCTCCCCCTCCCCTTCTATTTCTCCTTCTTCTGCTTCTTCTCCTCCTTCTTCTTCCCTTTCTCCTTCTTATTTTTCTCCTTCTTCTTCCCCTTCTCCTTTTCTTTCTTCTCCTTCTCCTTCTTCTCTTTCTCCTTTTCCTTCTCTCCCTTCTCTTTCTTCTCCTTCTTCTCTTTTTCCTTCTCCTTTTCTTTTTCCTTCTCCTTCTTTTAGTTTTAGTTTTAGTTCTCAATCCATAGGGGTAAGAAGGGATTTTTTTTTTCAATTCACACAAGCAAACATGTACAAAACACAGAAAACAGAGGCAGAAGATGACATTTGCAGATAATATATTCATTCCCTCTGAAGAGAATACACAGAGGGGTAGACATCTCTCTGATTAACCTCCTGCCCTTGTGGCTCATGTGAAGACTTTTGATCTCCATGCTCATCCTGCCACCCTCAAGATTTTTATCCCACCATGGATAAGGCTGAGTGAACTCTTCAACCGAAGAATTTCATCTTGACATGCTTTTCTGGTTCCCAAAGCTGGAAGCTCCATCATTTTTGGAAGCAAATACCTAAAAAAAAATGTTTATAATTCATCTACAAGCCATTTCGGCTAAAGAATAGACAGACAGACAGACAGACAGACAGATAGACAGACAGACAATGGATGGATGGATGGATGGATGGATATAGAAAGAAAATGAGAGATGAAAGACTAGATAGATAGATAGATAGATAGATAGATAGATAGATAGATAGATAGATAGATAGATAGACAGACAGAGACAGACAGACAGACAGATAGATAGGCAAATAGATAGATAGATGATTGATAGATGAGATAGATAGACAGATGGGCAGACAGACAGATAGCTGATAGAAGATAGAAAGAAGATAGAAAGATGATTGATAGATGATAGATGATAAATAGATGAGATAGATAGATGATGGATGGATAGATAGATAGATAGATAGATAGATAGAGACAGAGACATACAGATCAACTGACTGACTGACTGATAATAGATGATAGAGAGAGACAGAGACAGACAGATAGATGGACAGATAGGTAAATATAGATAGATAAATGAGAGAGAGATGAGAGAGAGAGATTGATACAGATGATAAAAGATATATATATATATATATATATATATATATATATATATATATATATATTATATATATATATATATATATATATATATATATATATATATATATATATATATATATATATATATATATATATATATATATATATATATATATATATATATATATATATATATATATATATATATATATATATATATATATATATATATATATATTTGTTTTCTGAGGTTTTCGCGGGTGTCTGTATGCAGGTCTTTGGTTCTTCGGGTTTTCTCCCACGTAGAATTTGAAGTGTCTTGCCAAGACACTTCAAATTCTACGTGGGAGAAAACCCGAAGAACCAAAGACCTGCATATATTGATACAGATGATAAAAGATATATATATATATATATATATATATATATATATATATATATATATATATATATATATATATATATATATATATATAAAGATAAAAGAGATATAGATTGATAAACGTTAGGTAGGTAGGTAGGTAGGTAGGTAGGTAGATAGATAGATAGATAGATAGATAGATAGATAGATAGATAGATAGAGATAGTAGAGATAGATAGATAGAGAGAGATAGTAGATATAGATAGATAGATAGATAGATAGATAGATAGATAGATAGATAGATAGATAGATAGATAGATAGATAGATAGATAGATAGATAGATAGATAGTGTTGTGAGTGTCCCTAGACCAGCTTGGGAAGTATCAGAGGATGAGGATCAGCAGCCAGGCCCCTCTGGGTGTTTTCCCCTCCCGGCAGCCGAGGAAGAGCAGCCAGGCCCCTCTGGGTATTTTCCCCTCCCGGCAGCTGAGCCAGACAGGGAGGAGATTTACAGGCAGTCTGGGTCAGATTCACAAAGTGAGGGGTCAGATTTGGATCAAGAAGATAGATGGCTTGATCCGAGATTCCGAAGGTTTGATAAACGAAGGTGTCAGTTAAGTGGAAAAAGGAAGTAATGGGGGGAAGTGACGTATCGGACACTATATTAGAAGGGGACAGAGAGACTACGCCTTTGTCACGAGCAACGTTAATCAAGGAGTAGCCTGATATCTGGAGCCGTGCATTTGAATTCAGTCTTCTGATGTTTTGGAAATCTACGGGAGAATAATGAGGCCTTGGACAATGTGATAAAGAAAGAGTGAGTTAATTGGAAGGTGTGGAAGGAGCATGTTTTAATCTAAATGTAAATAAATGAGACTTGGCTGTTTATGCCAGCAAAATGCCAGCAGCGTGCTTTGAAGTGAATTCTTTTGAAATGTGTTAAATAAACCTCTTAAAGACATATTTATGTGGATTTTAATGAGCTGAGAGGGGCCAGACAGAACAGATAGATAGATAGATAGATAGATAGATAGATAGATAGATAGATAGATAGATAGAGATTACTTCCTTCCTTCCTCCTAGATTCACTTCCCATCTTCTTGCCCCCCAGAATAGCGTCAGCTGAGTTGTTGCTTCTTTCCTAATTCTGCTGGAGCCAAGGGATGGAAGGAGCATTGAGCAGCCAGCAGTGGAAGTGGGCTGACCTTTCCGCCAGGGGAAATGGGCAAATGGCTCATCTTTATCTGAGCCATCAGCTGCGGCTCCCTTGATTGGTACTGACAAATTCCAAACACCACATTATCAGGGTAATGAACAATGCCTCCTCTTTAAAGGCTTTGCTCCAACTAATTCCATCTCACTTATGATTTGATTTATTGATGAATGTCGTGGAGCAGCTACCAAGAGAATAGGCACATGTACTCCCGCATGCCTTTGTGGGAGTGAGTGTGCCATGGCTCTGACATATTCTGAAGCCAAATTACAGAGAGATGGAGTCAGGAATCTGAAATGCATGCAGACCTTCTCCAGATGTTTCCATTCCTCCTTGCAAGTAGAAATATAGGAAGGAGGGTGAATCACTCGCTTGATCTTTGTCCATTAAGAAAAGGCGATGGGAATATTTAAAAGATATGACTCAGAAAAAGAAATTTATTTATTTATTTATTTATTTTAATTAGATTTTTATGCCGCTCCTCTCCAAGGACTCGGAGCGGCTAACAACATAAACAAAAACAACATCTCAACATTTAAAAAAACCAAAAACCAAATCTACAAAGCATTTAAAAAGACCCCCCAAACACATTCATCATTCACACACAATCACAGTCATCCCCAGGCCTGCCGGCATAGATAAGTTTTTAGATTCTTCCGGAAGGCCGGGAGAGTGGGGTAAACGTGGACTTCAGGGGGCAGTTGGTTCCAGAGGGTGGGCGCCACAACAGAGAAGGCCCTCCCCCTAGGACCCGCCAGATGGCATTGTTTCACTAACGGGACCCAGAGGAGGCCGACCCTGTGCGCTCTCACCGGTCGTAGGGAAGTATGTGGCAGAAGACGGTCCCGTAAGTCAAGTACCAAGTACCTCAGTTCATTAGATAAGGAAAGATTCAAGGGAAGCAGACAATTAAAAGAGGAAATATATGCTGGTTGGGGAAAAAAAATTCTCTGAGCTTGGTTGTTTTTCTTGCAGATGTTTCATTACCCTAGCAAGCACTGATTATGCTACCTAGTTGGGTAATGAAAGTCTACAAGAAAACAAGGAAGCTCAGAGAACACCAAGAACTCCTCATTCAACCCTGAGCTACAAATATTCTCCTTATATTGGTAAAAAACAAAACAAAACCAAAATCCTATGTATGCTGTTTGCATTGTCCTTCTTTTGGACCAAGGTTTCTCAGACTTGCCAACTTTCAGATCTGTGGACTTCAACTCCCAAAATTCCCTAGCTAGCAAGGGAGTTGAATTCTGGGAGTTGAGGTTCACAGATCTGAAAGGTAGTAACTGTGAGAGGGATCTCAGAGTCCTAGTGGACAATCACTGAAATAGGAGCCAGCCGTGTGCTGCAGCTGCCAAAAAAGCCAACACAGTCCTAGGCTGCATTGACAGAGGGATAGAATTAAGATCATGTGAAGTGTGAATACCACTTTACAAGGCCTTGGTAAGGCCACACTTGGAGTACTGCATCCAGTTTTTGTCACCACGATGTAAAAAAGATGTTGAGACTCTAGAAAGAGTGCAGAGAAGAGCAACAAAGATGATTAGGGGACTGGAGGCTAAAACATATAAGGAATGACTGCTGGAATTGGGCATGTCTAGTCTAATGAAGAGAAGAAGGATGAGGGGAGACATGATAGCAGTGTTCCAATATCTCAGGGGCTGCCCCAAAGAAGAGAGAGTCAAGCTATTCTCCAAAGCGCCTGAAGGCAGGACAAGAAGCAACGGATGGAAACTAATCAAGGAGAGAAGTAACCTAGAACTAAGGAGAAACTGCCTGACAGAACAATTAACCAGTGGAACAACCTGCCTCTAGAAGCGGTGAATGCTCCAACACTGGAATTTTTTAAGAAGAAACTGGACAGCCATTTGTCTGAAATGGTATAGGGTTTCCTGCCTGAACAGGGGGTTGGACTAGATGACCTCTAAGGTCCCTTCCAACGTTATTGTAATAATAATAATAATAATAATAATAATAATAATAATAATAATAATAATATGGATCATCGCACAGTCAGCCAGATGTTCAGACTGGATTTGGCATTTTGTCTACCTATCGAGTCTTTACCAAGAACCTGGGATAGGCAGATGTGGATGTTTGATGGTATTACAGATATCGTCACAAGATGGAAGCAGTTCCTAGTAAGGCCGCCTTTTGCAATTGACTAATGGCAAATTTGTCAATGCCGATGATTGTGTTCAAGTGGTGCTCCAGTTTGTTTGGGATTGCACCCAAGGTGCCTATTACTATTGGCAACACCCTTGCTTGCTTTTGCCACAGTCTTTCTATTTCTATTATTATTATTATTTCTACTACTTATACTACTACTACTACTACTACTACTACTCTGAAGATCTGAAAATTTCCAAGGCTGAGAATTATTATTCTGAACAGTAATGTCATTAGAACAAATAGAATTGATGGTCACCAACTGCTACTAGAGATAACATTAGAAGAAGATCTTTGATAACCTTCATAAGTTATTAGGGCAACAAGAAGTTGTCCAAAGGTCTACATGTTTATGGAGGAGAAGGATAGGCAGAGCCTGGCGGAGGAGTCAAAAGAAGAATTAGCCTGGAGTCATTAATTCTCACAAGCAGTCTAACTCCTCTTGAATTCCATTAACTCTTATTTAGCACTAATTTAAATGTGCTAAATGCCGACCTTTAGTTGACTAGATTCTTTTGCATAGGCATGACCACTAAATCAATTTAACTGGAACTTAATGTGTGGTCCTGACTCTTTGTATCTTTGCTGTTAATTGGCACCTGACATTCCTCTGAAACATAAAATTGCTGAAAACTGAAGACATGATCCTCCATCATCTTAAAATAGTAAGTACACAAAAAAAATGGTGGCATACTCCTTAAAATTGTATTAGCCTAAGTAAAAAGAGATAGGAAAAAGAAATATTGCCCATCATCTGGGACAAACGAAAAATCCTGATCTTTGCCTCCCAAAGACAATTCAATCTGTCCATCCATCACCCTGGGGGGGAGTTTTTGCCCCCCTCAGAGAAGGTCTGCAACTTGGGTGTCCTCCTCGATCCACAGCTAAATCTGGAACATCATCTTTCGGCTGTGGCGAGGAGGACATTTGCCCAAGTTCGCCTAGTGCACCAGCTGCGGCCCTATTTGGACCGGGAGTCTCTTCTCACAGTCACTCATGCCCTTATCACCTCGCGGCTCGACTACTGCAATGCTCTCTACATGGGGCTACCTTTGAAAAACGTTCGGAGACTTCAGGTAATGCAGAATGTAGCCGCGCGAGCAGTATTGGGCCTACCTAGAAATGCCAACATTTCAACATCACTCCGCGAGCTGCATTGGCTGCCAATTGGTCTCCGAACGCAATTCAAAGTGTTGGTTATGACCTATAAAGCCCTACATGGCATCGGACCAGGTTACTTACGGGACCGTCTGTTGCCCCATGAAACCCAGCGACCGGTTATGGCCCACAGAGTCGGCCTTCTCCAGGTCCCGTCAGCCAGACAGTGTCGCCTGGCGGGGCCTAGGGGAAGAGCCTTCTCTGTTGCGGCCCCGGCCCTCTGGAATCAACTACCCCCGGAGATCCGTATTGCCCTCACCCTCTCCGCCTTTCGCAAATTATTGAAGACACATCTTTGCCGGCAGGCCTGGGGCAGTTAACATCTTGCCCCAGCCAGTGTATGTATGTTTGTTTGTATGTCTGTCTTTGGATGATTGGTTTTTAATTAATGGGTTTTACAATGTATTTAATGCCAGATTTCTTCATGTGAGTATCCATGTTGTAAGCCGCCCTGAGTTCTTGGAATAGAGCGGCATAGAAATCTAAATAAATAAATAAATAAATAAATAAAAATCTTCCTATAAGCTTGACATAGTCTCTTGACTCAATCATTTTCCAGTAAGAGATTGATCGAGTTGGAACGGACCTTGGAGGTCTTCTAGACCAAGTCCCTGCTAAGGTTGTACAAGCTGTTAAGATCAGGGGTCTTCACACTTGGCCCTTTTATGACTTGTGGATTTCAACTTCCAGAATTCCTCAGCCAGCATGCCTGGCTGAGGAATTCTGGGGGGTTGAAGTCCACAAGTTATAAAAGGCCCAAGTTTGAAGACCCCTGGTTAAGAACCTCCAGTGATGGAGCACCCAGAACTTCTGAAGGCAAGCTAACACGTAGCCCTTGGCTCTTCAACACATATTAACCACGGAGTCACTTGATAATGAGATGGGTGCTGTGTAAATTAAATAAATAAACAAACACACAAACATATGCATACATACATACTGTACATACATACTCCAGTTGCTAAGCATAAAACAAAACGGGTGTATGAAAGAACATCCAGCTTTCCTGATGGCTTAGATCTCTAGAAGATCAGAGTTTCAGACTGCATTGGGAATCCAGGATGCAAATCTGCTGAAATCTATCCGAGTTTTGTTTTTCAAAACCCATCTTCCCCCATCAAAGAGGGTTTGATATTTCTGCTTTATTTCTACATTGCTGAAACACTGCTTTCCAATTTCTGTTCTATTTTTGAGCTAATTTATTTCTCCGGGAAACCAAAGGTATTATGGCTGGAGTTGTGGTCTCCTGTTACACATCTTTTTTTTTCTTTTTTTTTTTTTTTGCACCAGTTTGAAATTTCTCTGGTTGCCCTACTTACCAATCTGAAAAAGTCCAACAGGAGTCAAGTCCCTATGATATTTTTTTTTCCCCCTTTGGCTTTGACAAGGGAAGCTGGAGAGACCAAAGACTGTTATAGAGATGATTGTGTAATGAAATAAAGACATTCTCACACAGCTCTAAAAAGCTAATACAATCCTTGGTTGCATGAACAGAGGCATAGAATCAAAATCACGTGAAGTATTAGTGCCGCTTTATAAAGCTTTAGTAACATGACACTTGGAATACTGCATCCAGTTTTGATCACCACATTACCAAAAAAAGAGGTTGAGAATTTGGAAAAAGTGTAAAGAAGAGCCACTAAGATGATTAAAGGCCTGGAGACTGAAACATATGAAGAAAAGTTGCAGGAATTGGATATGGCCAGTCTAGAGAAAAGAAGGAATATAGTAGGGGTGACATGATAGCAGTCTTCCAGTATCTGAGGGGTTGCTACAAAGAAGAGAGGGGGGTCAACTTATTTTCCAAAGCACCAGAAGGCAAGACAAGGAACAATGGATGAAAACTAATCAAGGAGAGAAGCAACCTGAAATTAAGGAGAAACTTCCCAACAGTGAGAACAATTAACCAGCAGCTTGACTTCAGAAGTTGTGGGTGCTCCATCACTGGAGGTTTTTAAGAAGAGACTGGACAGTCACCTATCTGAAATAGTCTAGGACAGGGGTGGGCAACCTTGGCTCTTTTATGACTCATGGACTTCAAGTCCCAGAATTCCTCAGCCAGCATGGCTCAGCTTGGAAACCTCTCCCTTTCCCCTCAGCATGGCTGGCTCAGGAATTCTGGGAGTTGAAGTCCACCAGTCATAAAAGAGCCAAGGTTGCCTACCCCTGGCCTAGGCCTAGGCCGCTTTATGACTCGTGGACTTCAACTCCCAGAATTCCTGAGCCAGCATGGCTCAGCTTGGAAACCTCTCCCTTTCCCCTCAGCGTGGCTGGCTCAGGAATTCTGGGAGTTGAAGTCCACGAGTCATAAAAGAGCCAAGGTTGCCTACCCCTGGCCTAGGCCTAGGCCGCTTTATGACTCGTGGACTTCAACTCCCAGAATTCCTGAGGCAGCATGGCTGAGCTTAGAAACCTCTCCCTTTCCCCTCAGCATGACTGGCTGAGGAATTCTGGGAGTTGAAGTCCACGAGTCATAAAAGAGCCAAGGTTGCCTACCCCTGGTCTAGGGTCTCCTGCTTGAGCAGGGGGCTGGACTAGAAGACCTCCAAGGTCCCTTCCGGCTCTATTCTGATTGATTGATTGTAACTACATATAGATGGAAATATTGTATTCTGCTAATGAGATTTTCTTAGAAACGCTCATTTTCTTTGAAAGAAATTGGAAAAGCAAATTCTTTTTCATCATATTGAATGATGACCGGTCAATTTGTCAGCAGTACCGAGCAAAAAAACCTTCAGTGGGATATTAGGCGATTTATTTTTGCGAGTGTATAGGGGAAAAAAAACACATTTTTTGGCAGGAGCCGACAAGAGTTTTATCAAGTATCCTGCCAAATAAATGTTGATCTCCTTGGAGATCAGCAGAACGTTCGACAAAGTCTCCCCAAATCTCATAAAGAAGAGGGCAAAAGGTGGGTTGATCAACGGTACCCAGAAAGTTTGTTTATTTATTTAGAAAATTTATACGCCCTCTCAACTCACTTGTGGTGACTCTGGGTAGCAGAACTAAAACCTCAATCAAAACCAGTAATTCCCCACCACCCTGATGACAACAATCAAACAAATCACTTGATGGGCTCCATATCAGCCTGGGGTTCCCAGACCCTTTAACAAAAACCATATCTTCATAGCCTTCTAAAGAGTGTAAAGGTAGGGGCTGATCTTATTTCCACACGGATGATGTTCCAAAGGGTGGGAGCCACCATGGAGAATATGTTTCTTCTCAGTCCTACCAGATAGACCTCCTTAAGAGGGAATCTGTAACATTCCCTGCTTCCCTGAATAATAGTAGTAGTAGTAGTAGTAGTAGTAGTAGTAGTAGTAGTAGTAGTAGTAGTAGTAGTAAAACAAAAACAGACAAGCACCTGCAACATAACACAACAACATAAGCGGGGGGGGGGAGAACTGGACTAGAACAGGGCTTTTTAACCAGTGGTACGGGTACCACTGTGGTACATTGGCACCTGGCAGGTGGTACGCGACCATCCCAGAAAAGTAGTAGTGGGGCGAAGGGAATGAGCTGAACCGGTGGCAGCACCGCACAAGCCTGAGCGAGAGATGGCTGGAGCTGCAGGGCTGTCAGGGCTCAGCGGAAGCGCCAGGATCAGTGCTTCTTCGGGGCTGTCAGGGCTCAGTGGAAGCGTCAGGATCAGACTTAACAATTGTCGATAAGAAAGACCAAAAAATCTGGATAGTGGACGTGGCAGTGCCTGGCAGAATAGACGAGAAAGAACTGGAGAAAATAACAAAATACAAAGACCTACAAATAGAAATAGAAAGACTGTGGCAAAGGCAAGCAAGGGTAGCACCAGTAGTCATAGGCACCTTGGGTGCAATCCCAAAACAACTGGAGCACCACTTGGACACCATCATCGGCATTGACAAATTCGCCATTAGTCAATTGCAAAAGGCAGCCTTACTAGGAACCGCTTCCATCTGGCGACAATATCTGTAATACCATCAAACATCCACATCTGCCTATCCCAGGTCCTTGGGAAGGACTCGATAGGTAGACAAAATGCCAAATCCAGTCTGAACATCTGGCTGACTGTGTGATGATCCATAATAACAACAACAACAATAACAATAGAGTTGGAAGGGACCTTGGAGGTCTTCTAGTCCAACCCCTTGCTCAGGCAGGAAACCCTATACCATTTCAGACAAATGGGTGTCCAGTCTCTTCTTAAAAACTTCCAGTTTTGTAGCATTCCCAACATCTGGAGGCAGGTTGTTCCACTGGTTAATTGCTGTAACTGTCAGGAAACATATGAAGAATGGTTGCAGGATTTTGGAATGGTCAGTCTAGAGAAAAGGAGGACGAGGGGGGACATGATAGTAGTGTTCCACTATCTCAGGGGCTGCCCCAAAGAAGAGGGAGTCAAGCTATTCTCCAAAGCACCTGAAGGCAGAACGAGAAGCAATGGATGGAAACAAATCAAGGAGAGAAGCAACCAAGAACTAAGGAGAAACTTCCTGACAGTGAGAACAATTAATCAGTGGAACAACCTGCCTTCATAAATTGTGGGTGCTCCAATATTGGAGGAGACTTTTAAGAAGAGACTGGACAGCCCACTTGACTAGAAGGGTATAGGGCAGACATGTCAAACACAAGACCCGGGGGCCAGATGCAGCCCACGAAGTGGTTACATGTGTCCGCAAAGCCATCCTGGAAACAGTGAGGGAACGGCCCCTGCTGCCTTGGCGCTGGCCCAGGCCAGCCGGGAGCCAATGTACAATTTTGTGATGGCCATCTATGCTGAAACGCATTCAGTCTTAGCTCCACAAGGCCATCTGGAAACAGCGAGGAACCAGCCCCTGCCGCATTGGCCCCGCCCCCTGGGTGCATGCTGGGGAGGGGTCATCCTTTGTGGGGAATGAAGAAATGGACCATGCCTTGGTGCTTGCCCTGGTTCCACCCCCTTCTGCCAGACACCCCCAGATCTGCCCCACTCCTGCCCAGGCCCCCCCAGGCCCCCTTGATGCGAATGATATAGAGCTGGCCATGCCCACCCGGCAGGCCACACCCACTCCATCCACGCCCACCCAGTAGGACACACCCACCCTGGCCACACCCACCCGCCCCCCCAAAGGCAACCGCAATGTTATTCTGACTCTGTTATTCTGAATTCTGTTCTCTGCATCTTTTAAAGAGCCAGGTAACTTTTGTTCTTAGAATACAAATGTGATGACTGAAATGTTTTTTTTCCCCCCTCTCTCTCGCTGCCTGCGAGAGGAAGGTTTTTTGATTGTACAAAGAAATGTACTTTTTGTACTTTCAAACTCATTTTATAAGAAATGCCTTGTTAACAGTATTGGAAAAAATTAAAGCTAAAATATATTCAAAAATTTCAGGGTGGTTATCAACGATGGAGGCATTTATACATTCGAACCTGGTAGACTTTGAAAAAATATGGACATATAAAGATATTTTAGATATTGATGGGAAATTAAAATCTAAACAAGAATTGGAAAATCAGGGAATTAACCTGTCCTGGTGGGCACATTTACAGATACAAAGTAGATATGAAAAAGATGTAAAAATGTGTGGATTTTACAAGGATCAAACTGTTTGATAAGATTTTGTTAACTTCAGATGAGAAATTAATTAAGAAAATGTATAACTTTTTGTTAATTTTAGATATGGAAAGTGAACAAGTGAAAGAAACAATGATAAGATGGGCAAAATTTTTTGGTTATTATATAGAATTAGAAAAATGGCAAATGTTATGAGAGAGAAACTATAAATTAACGATAGAATAGAAAGAAAATCTGTATAAAATGTTTTATAGATGGCACCTTCCACCAGCAAGATTAGCAAAAATGTTTAAAAATATGTCAGATAGATGTTGGAAATGTAAACATAACATAGGCACGTATTACCACATTTGGTGGTAAGGTAAAGGCCTATTGGAAAAATATACATATGTGGTTAGAAAAAATATTGGGTGAACAAGTGGATTTTAAACCTGAATTTTTTTAACTAGGCATTATGCCTGAAAAGACTAATAAGCAGAAACTATATTTAATTTTACACATCACTACAGCAGCGAGAATAATTTTTGCACAATACTGGAAGAATGAAGGACTGCCATCAGAGGAAGAAATAATCAGGAAAATACTGGAATGTGCAGAGATGGACAGATTAACTATGAGGTTGAAAGATAAAGAAGATACAGACTACTATTAAATTTGGAATTTATTTTATTCTTTGTTAGAGAAGAGAATGAAGGATTAGGAATTGAACATGTATTAGCATAGCAAACTCCAGACAACTTGTTGATTGGAAAAATTAACATATGTTGATGAAAAAAAATTAATAAAATTTTTTATAAAAAAAAAGAAATGTACTTTTTGAACTATGGATAAAAATTGCTATGAGCAATGATTTAATACGGAGCGTAGCCCACCTCGGACCCCCCATAGTTCCACACTGCAATACATTTATACAATTAACAAAAAAAAGGCATGTGATCTGTCAAGCAAACACATAATTAATTTCTTCATTTTTTTTAATAAAAAAAGCGAGAATTTGAATAAGTGGTACAAAATGTTCCTGTATAGATATACAATTGTACTGGCGGAAATAAGAGTTAACTTTCATGATCGGCCTTCCACTGAGTATCACAGGAAGGAATTTTCTCTACGAAAAAGCCAAACAATCCACAAACAATAACTCCTACACAGCCAACCAATCCACCTACAGCAACTAAGCCAGCACTCCACACACCCCCACCAGGATTTATAGAGAGACGGCAGCTCTGATCACACTTTGCTCGCACAAGCACGAAGCACGAAGCCTGACGATGACGAGTGGGACCTCGGTGAAACGTCGCCAAGATACTCTCAATCTTACACGGGAAAAGACCCGAATACACCAAGACCTGCATCCTGGCAAAAAGCAAACCCAACCCACACCGATGATCAGGCACAACCACAAACCAGAAGCTAGACCACAGCTGCATCATTAGCCACCTTAAACCCCTCCAATCCATACATGAAACAAACTGACACCCACCATGAAGATGAGGCACGACCACGAACGCGAAGCCAAACAGCTATGCAGCTCACCATGTCTAATCTCCCTGTAACTCAGACTAACCTGAGCACAACTAAGCCCCCACCCAAACAGAACACTCCCCCAGTCAATCAGAGCACAGCCAACCCCTCATCCAATCAGAGCACAGCAAAGCCCCTAACCAATCAGAACACACCTCCACCCAATCAGAACACAGCCGAGCTCCCAGCCAATCAGTTCAAACCCCCACTGGCAGTTAAAAGGAAGAAACAGCTGCAATCACACATTGCTGCTAGAAGCACGTAGCCGAAAGCACCAGCCTGAAGATGACGAATGGGACTTCGTCAAAACGTCACCAAGACACTACGTGGGAGAAAACCCGAAGAACCAAAGACCTACATACAAACACCCGCAAAAACCTCAGAAAACAAATATATATATATATATATATATATATATATATATATATATATATATATATATATATATATATATATATATATATATATATATATATATATATATATATATATATATATATATATATATATATATATATATATATATATATATATATATATATATATATATATATATATATATATATATATATGTAGGTCTTTGGTTCTTCGGGTTTTCTCCCGCGTAGAATTTGAAGTGTCTTGGCAACGTTTCGATGAAATCGATGAAATATATATATATATATATATATATATATATATATATATATATATATATATACACACACACACACACATACATACATACATACATACATACATACATACATACATACATACATACTGTTGTGGGTGTTTCTAGACCAGCTGGGGACATATCAGAGGATGGCGAAGCAGAACCAGGCCCCTCTGGGTATTTTCCCCTCCCGGCAGCCGAGCTAGACAATGAGGAGCTTTGTATGCATTCTGAGTCAGACTCTCAAAGTGATGAGTCAGATTTGGAACAAGAAGTTAGATGGCTTGATCCGAGATTCAGAAGGTTTGATAAGCGAAGGTGTCAGTTAAGTGGGAAGAGGAAGTAATGGGGGAAATGACGTATCGGAAACTATATTAGAAGGGGAAAGAGAGACTACGCCTTTGTCACGAGCAACGTTAATCAAGGAGTAGCCTGATACCTTGAGCAGCGCGTTTAAACTCAGTTTTCTGGTGTTTTTTGAAATCTACGGAAGAATAATGAGGTCTTGGACAATGTGATTGATAAAGAGTGAGTTAATTGGAAGGTGGGGGGAGAGCATGTTTAATCTAAATGTCAATAAATCAGAATTGGCCGTTCCGGCCAGCAAAATGCCAGCAGCTTGCTTTGAAGTGAATCCTTTTGAAATGTGTTAAAATAAAACTCTTAAAGACATCTTTATGTGGATTTTACTGAGCTGAGAGGGGCTAGATACAACACATACATACATACATACATACATACATACATACATACATACATACATACATCAATTTTATCTTGGAAAAAGGGTTCTCCACTTATTAGCTGAATCAATTAACATCCTCCATTCCCTTTTGCACACTAAAGTTCTGGTATTTCCCTAAAGTACACAGGGGGTAATGTGTATTCTCTTAGCTGCGATCCAGATTACATCAAAAGTTCAGAATTCAGCGGAGACATTTGCTTCAGATTTGTCAGTTTATTTGGCAGGTTCCAAGTGGCAAATTTAATTACAAAAATATCTGAAGTGGCAGATTTTTCCGTGCACCGCTAACAGCATAACGCAGCTCCGAAGGGTTTGTTTTGCTTCAGTGAAGCTGAAGCATCTAAAATACCTTCTCAGAGTTGCTTCACAAGGGATCTTTCTGTGCCACTGAGTTGAATACCCAGCCCTGAGTTTGCAGAAAACAGTTAACATGGAACTGACTTTCTGAGTAACCAGTCTTTACTCTGCCTTTGTTCTCACTCATTGTCTCTCCTTGATTTTCTTCCCGGGTGATAAACCTAAGTAACTTTAACTTTAACTTTTATTGGATTTCCATGCCACCCTTCTCTTGGGACCCAGGGCGGCTTACAACAATAATTTAATAAAAAATTAAATTACAATAAAAACCAACCATCCTACCCAAAACACATTCATTCAGTCCAAAACACATTCATACAACATACAATCACAATCGGTACACAGTCAGTGGTGGAGGCACCTTCCTAGGCCCCGGGGCAGAGTATAATTCAAACGCCCCAAGCCTGTCGGCATAAATGAGTCTTCAACAGTTTCCAGAAGACTAGGAGGGAGGAAGCAGTGCGATCCTCTGAGGGAAGCTGGTTCCAGAGGGCTGGGGCAGAAACAGAGAAGGCCCTTGCCCTAGGCCCCGCCAAATGGCATTGCCTAATAGACGGGACTCGTCGGAGGCCAACCCTATGTGCCCTAACCAGTCGCTGGGATTCATGAGGCAGAAGACGGTCCTGCAAATAACCTGGTCCATAAAGGGACCAGGGCTTTATAGGTCATAACCAACACTTTGAATTGTGTTCGGAGACCAATTGGTAGCCAGTGCAGCTCACGGAGAGCTGGAGTGATATGAGCATGTCTTGGGAGACCCAAGACGGCTCGCGCAGCCGCATTCTGGACTACCTGCAGTCTCCGGACATTCTTCAAAGGTTGCCCCATGTAGAGAGCATTACAGTAGTCGAATCTCGAGGTGACAAGGGCATGAGTGACTGTGAGGAGTGACTTCCGGTCCAAATAGGGCCGCACCTGATGTTACCTAGTTGGGTAATGAGATGTCTGCAAGAAAGCCACCAAGCTCAGAGAGCACCAAGGACCCCACAGTCCTCCTGTTCCTCCCCCTCCTCTTCTCCTCCATTCTGCAAACCCCATTCTCTTCTAGCACTGACGATGTTACTTAGTTGGGTATTGAGATGTCTGCAAGAAAGCTACCTAGCTCGGACAGTATAAAGAAATTCCTATTTATGCTATGTTTGGGGCAAAGTGGGGAATCAGAATCAGAATAGAACTGGAAGAGACCTTGGAGGTCTTCTAGTCTAGCCCCCTGCTCATGTAGGAGACCCTATACCATTTCAGACAAGTGGCTGTACAGGCTCTTCTTAAAAATCTCCAGTGATGGAGCATCCACAACATCTGATGGCAAGCTGTTCCACTGGTTAATTGTCCTTACTGTTAGGGAGTTTCTCCTTAATTCCAGGTTGCTTCTCTCATTGATCAGTTTCCAACCATTGTTTCTTGTCCTGCCCTCTGGTGCTTTGGAGAATAATTTGACCCCCTCTTCTTTGGGGCAGCCCCTTAAATACTGGAATACTGCTGTCAAGTCACCCCTACCATAGTCCTTCTTTTCTCTAGACTGGCCATTCCCAATTCCTGCAACCGTTCTTCACACGTTTTAGTCTCCAGGCCTTTAATCATCTTAACTGCTCTTCTTTGCAACTAATCCAACTAACCCAAATAGCAAAGTTGAAGAATCTATATACTGTTCTCTTTAATCAATCTTTCACATCTCCTATTTAATAGCTGGAAGAAGTTTCCAGTTAGACCCTGGAAATGTTGGAATGGGACAAAACTCAACAGAGTTGAATTGTAGGACAACGTAGCATGTCTGAACAAAGGCCACCATCACCACCAAGCTTCTCAGACTGATTTGTGGATGAGGTAATATAACTCTACGCTTACTTAGAGCAACAAAGCTGATAAAGGGTCTGGACGCTAAATCGTATGATGAACAACGGATGGAGTTAGGTATGTTTAGCCTATCAGGATTGCCAACATGATAGCTGACGTCCGATAATGGATATGGCACAAGAAGAAGAAGAAGAGAAGGCTTAAGAGGGACATGAGAGCTGTCTTTCAGTGCTTGAGGGGCTGTCACAGAGAAAAGGATATTGACTTCTTCTCCAAAGCTCCAGAGGGCAGGACAAGAAATAATGGAGGGAAACTGATCAAGGAGAGAAGCAACCTGGAATTAAGGAGAAACTTCCTAACAGTGAGAACAATTAACCAGCGGAACATCTCGTCTTCAGACATTGTGGGTGCTCCATCGCTGGAGGTTTTTAAGAAGAGAGTGTCTGAAATTGTATAGGGTCTCCTGCTTAAGCAGGGGGTGGGACTAGAAATCTCCAAGGTCCCTTCCTGCTCTATTCTGATTGAAGTAAGAAAGAATTAGGTAGACCCATATTTTTGGGGGTCCAGCGGAATTAAAAAAAAACACACGATGTCTTTGACATGATGTATGTTGAGTCTCTGCATGTTTTTCATTCATGAATGCTGGAGATTAAAGGGTCAAAAGAAGATAGGCTGGGATTGACTGATAAAAAGAAGGACATTTTGGGTGGTAGGTGTCCAGGAGTTTAGGAGGGAGTTAAGAACTGTCTTCTCCAAAATGATCTTTCTTGAATATCAGTGCTTTCATTCAAATGCCAGGCCTGCAAGAACTGTGAAATATCTTTTCTGGTATGTAGGATTAAGTCTGAGAATTTAAATAGGTTCAGAGAAAGGTGAGAAACACAATTAAGAGTTGCAGAGATGAGCCTGATATCAAAGTGACAAACCCAGTGGAGGTCTTCAAAAGGTAGAGTAGCTACTATCTTCTTCGATAAAATTCTTTGGGTTAATCCTGCCCTTAAGAGACAAGAAGCCTACAGCTTTTCTTCACTACCTGTTCCTTTTTTCCTGATGGGTTTTTGTGGTCCCTGAGTCCCTGTGACCAGATGGAGATCTATGAAGCATCTATTTCACACATGGAATCCCTGTAAATTATTGAAGACAGTTAATGTAAGAATATTTAATTGGCTAGGCTTCCTTGTGACAATCAAGAACAACTCTGGTTTAGAACAGGATGAGTTTTTACTTTCAACTTTGCTTCTCTTATTTTTTTATAGCCTTTATTGAAAACATGTCGTAAACTCAACTTCTAGCATTGCCTGTGTGTTGGTGTTCGTAAATATCTCCGGCAGTACTTCAGGCTCTGAATCAATTGGGATCAGCTGGGATGGATTCAGAGCAACAGATCAACTTCATTAATCAAGTGAATTAGATTAGTTTGCTTTGTCGAACAGATCCAGCCTCTTCAAATAAATTTTGAACTCTTTTGCATACTATCTCACGGTTATCAAACTGGTCCGCACGGAAATCTAATTTTGACGCCTCCCTCAAATCATTCCGGTGTCTCAATTGAACTGGATTGATTTTTTCCAGATGAATTTATTCATTGGAATGGCAGCATATCAATTTTGCAGCTCTTTTTCAATGCTTGAATGGAACTGAATCCTGCACAGAGTGAGAATCAGCTCTGCTAGTTCATATTATTTTAACCCAAACTATACATTGGACTCTTGCTAATAATAATAATAATAATAATAATAATAATAATAATAATAATAATAATAATAATAATAACAACAACAATAATAATAATAATAATAATAATAATAATAATACTAATACTAATAATAATAATAATAATAATAATAATAATAATAATAATAATAATAATAATAATAATAATAACGTAGGGAGAAATTGGTAGTAAATTAAAATGATAAGAAAACATTGAATAATCTCTGGTTATCCACAAGTGAATCACATAGCAAACATTTACTTCTTATCAGAAATACTGGAATGAAGCTTAGTTAGTTAGTTAGTTAGTTAGTCAAACAAAAATTACAAATTCGAACAAACAATTATGATATATAGGTTATTGAAATAAGAGACGATAAGAATTGGCGGGCTGGAAGTCTGGAGGGAAAGCCTGCATTTCAAACTAATTGGAGAAGGTGATTTATGACTGTTAATTGGAGGAGGGAATTGTGCTTTGATACTATGTGCTCAGGGGAGGGGAATCCAGTTTTTGGCTTCAACTGTGTTAGTGCTGAAGTTATGCTTCTCAAATAAAGATTGTTTAAGGTAAACAATGCCTCAAAGTTCATTGAAGAGCTTCATCTGTCGAAACCAGGACATTAAGCCAATCAACATCCGATGTTAGCAGCGTTGACATGGGACCCAGCATTGTCCGAAGATGCTTCCATAATCATGGGGCCAGCATCCATGTTAGTATGCAGCAGAAAACAACCAAGTTCAGAGAGCACCAAGGACCCTGCAGTTTTACGAGTCTAGGACATCCTAGTCCTTCCTTGATTTTTTTCATTTTTACATTCTATAAATGATTTTCTTTCCTGCCCTTTAGAAGGTCAGCTGACCTTCTTCACACTTCTTTTAGAAAAGCTTACTCTGGCTTTTGTTTATCCCTCTCCCACCCTTTCAGGGCTATTGGGGTCAGTAGTTTCGATTTTCACCGAAATATAATCCACAATATAGAAAGGCTTACATTTTATTGTTTCGCTGTTGTCAGATCACAATATAATATCTCCAAGCTTCTTTGGACCCATCCCTCCATAGATTGTTTCTGCTTTTCTCTCTGTGTGTGATCAGTGTAAGTTTGTGTGTTCATGAGAAAGCATGAAACAGGCTGCCTACACAATGCGCTGGATTCCATTACTGGGAAGGAGATGGGGACATGGCTGAGAATAGAACAGTTAGTGTTCTGTTTTCTGCTTGGTTCAGCATTGAAGAGGCAGCAGTAGTAAACAGGTACTTCTTTATTGAAGGTGAAAACAGAAAACTAACAAGCAAGGCTCCGCCCCTATTTATACATTCAGTTTTGGGTAGCGTCAGCCAATGAATGCACCATATTCTCCCGCTCAAATGCATACTAATCAACCTTGCAGACAGCAAGTCTGGCTAGCAGGCCACGTGGTCTGCTAACGGTCCTTGCACAGATCTCTGCAACTGTTCCATAAGTTTAACACAATACATTACAGTTAGTATAGAAGCACAAAGCCAAAAACACCAGCCTGAAGATGACAAATGGGACTTCGTTGAAACGTCGCCAGGACACTTCCAATTTTACGTGGGAGAAAACCCGAATAACCAAAGACCAACATACAAACACCCGCGAAAACGTCAGAAAACACACACACACACACACACACACACACACACACACACACACTGCTAGAAGCACAAAGCCGAAAACACCAGCCTGAAGATGATGAATGGGACTTCGTCGAAATGTCGCCAAGACACTTCCAATTTTACGTGAGAGATACATAGATACATAGATAGTGTGGGAAGTAAGCCCCCCCTCGAGAAAGAAATATTTTTGGGAATATTAAAAGGCAGAATAATATATTTCCCCAAAGGATCTTAAAGGCAGAAAACCCCCCACCCCCCAAGTCTCTCTGGCCTCAACAGAAACCAGGTCTCAGAAACGCAGATGTGATTATCTTGTCAGAAAGACTGGAGCCAGGAAGCTGATAGGATTAGAAAGACAAAGATGTCCAGAACCAACAATCCCTCACATCAAAAAATCCAACAGCCCCAGGGAAGCAGGATAGGACCTTTGGGACATAATAGGATTAACCCACCACCATCAGAATACCAGAAAGGCACACTCAGACTCAGGTCAAAGTCATGCTACAGGAACAACTCCAAACAAAAGCCCAAGAAGGTATAAAAACCCACCACTCCCTGCTACATGTGGTCAGTTTTTCCAGAGCCATCTTTCTGTCTGGCTCTCCTCTTCAATAAACTGCAACCTTCTTCCTCAAGCAGTCTCCATTTTGTTTATTCCCAGCTTGGACTGGACCCTGATGAAGATTTTTCTTCCAACAATAGATAGATCTAGATAGAGTTCTTCTTACTAGGTATTAACCATAAAATTCTTTATGAGGTCTATCATAAATTAAGCACTAACTTCTCCAGAAGGTTTCCCCATAAATGTCCTTCAGAAATCTCATCTACCAAGAAAAGCAGAAAACCCCTACAGAAGGTTGGGCCACAGAACTCCTGATTTAACTGTTTAACAGGGAAAACTCCCTACCTCTGTTTGAAAAAGCCCTAAGTTCAACTATTAGCCATTATTTATCAGAACGTTTCACAATTGCCTTGGCCAACATAAAATGATATCTCCATTTGAACTAATTGCACGACTACCATATATCCTAGAATGGGGCATTTAAGAAGAGCTGAGATAATTGTTTTTCACAATAATCTCCCAGGACATCTCTAAAAGCTTAATATCTGAGGATTTCCACAGTAGCAATTTTCAACCTAAGCCATTGCTGTGGCAATATATTACGAATGCAGACAAGCTATCTATCACTACAATGGTGGCTGGCTGTCACTATTAATCATTGGTGTGGAAATTCTTACTTAAAACCATAACACGGCGGAAAAAAAGATGATAGTATGGGACATTAAAAAGGAAATAGGACAAAACATTCACCTGAACTGATTTAAACAAATGCCAGAATGAAGAAATACACCTTAAATTAGGATTGAAAGATCACTGGGTTTAGCACAAAACGAAACGGAACCGGGAAGGAATTTCACAATTGAGGAACTTGTGCTGGAAATTACCTCTCTCCCATTTTTTGCGTATATTTTCAGGAACACATTTTAAAGATAGAACAGAATAACAGAGGTCCCCTAGTCCAGCGGTTCTCAACCTGTGGGTCGCTACCCCATTTGGGGTCGAACGACCATTTCACGGGGGTCGCCAAGCACCGCAGCCCACCATTTTTTTTATTTTGGTCAGCCATTTTTTCCCTATTGCGATGCGGGCTGTCGTGCCACATATGCGCGATGCGCCCCGTCGCGCCGTGCATGCGTGGTGCGGGCCCGCCATTTTTTTTTATTTTGGCCAGCCATTTTTTGGGGGGGTCGGCCATTTTTTTCCCTATTGCAATGCGGGCCATCGTGCCGTGCATGCGTGATGCGCCCCATCGCGCCGTGCATGCACGATGCGCCCCGTCGCACCGCGCATGCACGATGCGGGCCGGGGTCGAGACCTGGAAAAGGTTGAGAACCGCTGCCCTAGTCCAACTTCCTGCTCAAGCAGGAGACAAACAGCTGTCCAGTTTCTTCTTTAAAACCTCCAGTGTTGGAGCTCCCACAACTTCTGGTGGCAAGTTGTTCCACTGGTTAATTGTTCTAACTGTTAGGAAGTTTCTCCTTAGTTCTAGGTGGCTTCTCTCCTTGAATAGTTTCTGTTGTATACTTCGTTCACGTGCGAATGATGAAGACACATGGCGAAGTTGAACAATTCTTTATTCTCCTTCTAACAACACCCGAGCAAAAACAAAAGGCACGCAGGCCTTTTTATATGGCCAGAAACCCGGACAATGTCGTCCAACGCGAACAGAGCGTTTTTGCACCTTATGCATGCGCACAAGGCTGGCGCCACTCTGTCTGGTCCCGGGCAGCTTTTGGAATGCCCGGGACCAATGCAACACAACAATTTCCATCTATTTACAGTGTTTCTCAACCTTGACAATTTTAAGGCATGTGGACTTCAACTCCCAGAATTCCACAGCCAGCAATGGTGGCTGTGGAATTCTGGGAGTTGAAGTCCACATGCCTTAAAATTGTCAAAGTTGAGAAACACTGATCTATTACTTCCTGTTATGCTTTAGGTGCTTTAGAGTAGAGGTCTTTAACCTTTCCGGGCTCTCGTCCTGGAGGGAAAGAGAACAACTTCCAAACTGATGCACAAACACACACAAACAGGTCACGTACACTAGCAGGGCATTAGCGGCCCGTTTGCGCATGCAGCATGCGCTGGCACAATGCGCATGCGTGAATGGGGGGAGTGCACGTGCACGCATGCACCCACCAGACAGCCATTTCTGTGGCCCGCTGGCCAAGAAGCCACAGCCCAGTAGTGGGCCATGGCCCATAGGTTGCGGACCCCTTCTTTAGAGAATAGGTTGACCCCGCCTTCTTTGTGGTGTTGTGTGGTCTCCACGGCTTTGTGCAGATCTAGGTGTGCACATGTGTTACCTCTCCTGCAGGAGCTGCATTGGTTGCCAATTTGTCTCCAGGTGCAATTCAAGGTGCTGGTTGTCACCTTTAAAGCGCTTCATGACTTGGGACCAGGTTATCTGAGGGACTGTCCTTTCTTGGTAACATCTATTGCACCAACCGGGGGGGGAGGCAAGGGGATACTGTCCCCTGAGGAGGTGCATCTGGTGGGACCCAGAAGAAGGGCCTTCTTCTGAAAGAAAAAAGAAAAGATAATCATAATAATAATAATAATAATAATAGTAGTAGTAGTAGTAGTAGTAGTAGTAGTAGTAGTAGTAGTAGTAGTAGTAGTAATCAAGCTGGAAGAGACCTTGGAGGGTCCAACCCTCCTGCTCAGGCAGAAACTCTATACCATTTCAGACAAATGGCTGTCCAGTCTCTTCTTAAAAACTTCCAGTGTTGGAGCATTCACCACTTCTGGAGGCAGGTAGTTCCACTGGTTAATGGTTCTCACTGTCAGGAAGTTTCTCCTTAGTTCTAGGTTGCTTTTCTCCTTGATTAGTTTAGACTGTGGCAAAAGCAAGCAAGGGTGTTACCAATAGTAATAGGCACCTTGGGTGCAATCCCAAACAAACTGGAGCACCACTTGAACACCATTGGCATTGACAAATTCGCCATTAGTCAATTGCAAAAGGCGGCCTTACTAGGAACTACTTCCATCTTGTGACGATATCTGTAACAACATCAAACATCCACATTTGCCTATCCCAGGTTCTTGGTAAAGACTCGATAGGTAGACAAAATGCCAAATCCAGTCTGAACATCTGGCTGACTGTGCGATGATGATGATGATGATGATGATGATGATGATGATGATAACAATAAAGTTGGAAGGGACCTTGGAGGTCATCTAGTCCAACCCCCTGCTCACGCAGGAAACCCTATACCATTTCAGACAAATGGCTGTCCAGTTTCTTCTTAAAAACTTCCAGTGTTGGAGCATTCACCACTTCTGGAGGCAGGTTGTTCCACTGGTTAATTGTTCTGTCAGGCAGTTTCTCCTTAGTTCTAGGTTGCTTCTCTCCTTGATGAGTTTCCACCCGTTGCTTCTCGTCGTGCCTTCAGGCGCTTTGGAGAATAGCTTGACTCCCTCTTCTTTGGGGCAGCCCCTGAGATATTGGAACACTGCTATCATGTCCCCCTCGTCCTTCTCTTTGTTAAACTAGACATTCCCAATTCCAGCAACCGTTCCTTATATGTTTTAGCCTCCAGTCCCCTGATCATCTTTGTTGCTCTTCTCTGTACTCTTTCTAAAGTGTCAACATCTTTTTTACATCGTGGTGACCAAAACTGGATGCTGTATTCCAAGTGTGGGCTTACCAAGGCCTTGTAAAGTGAAGAAAAGGAAAGGAAAGGATAGGATAGGAAAGGAAAGGAAAGGAAAGGAAAGGAAAGGAAAGGAAAGGAAAGGAAAGGAAAGGAAAGGAAAGGAAAGGAAAGGAAAGGAAAGGAAAGGAAAGGAAAGGAAAGGAAAGGAAAGGAAAGGAAAGGAAAGGAAAGGAAAAAAAGACGTCAATCTGATCAACTTGGGGGAAAGTAAAAGATCATGATGCATCAACCAAAAGTATGGTATCAATCTTCTTGGAATAAGTCCTAGAAAGGGAACCATAAAATATATAACGTTTATCTTAAAACCCGTTTCAATTATAAATGAAGTTTTTCTCTTGGTTGTCAAATATCTTAGAATGCCTCAGGGCAGCGAGGAAGGTTGGTGGAGTGATTGACAGATTCCATGCTGGCTGTATTTGTCCCTTGTTGATAGTTACCAGCAGAAGCAATATTTAACATGAAGATCTCCTTCTAAAAATGTCCACATCATTTTCTATCAAATGAACAGCAACCAAGAGACATACAGTAATAATATGACCGGTCAAGGAAAAGGCTAGTTTGATGGCATTCTGACACCTGGGCTCCTAGTGGTGCTTTGCAGAATCATGATGGACATCAATCCAGATTATAATCAATGAAGTGTTCTGACTTTGGTCCCAACCATTTGGGAAAGAGGTGTGCAAGGCTTTGGATTCGGTTTCCAAAATGTTCTGAAGGGTTGAACATCTCTGAATGATGAACGGTTGCAGGAATTGGGTATGTCTAGTCCAGGGGTAGGCAACCTTGGCTCTTTTGTGACTCATAGACTTCAACTCCCAGAATTCCTGAGCCAGCCATGCTGAGGGGAAAGGGAGAGGTTTCCAAGAGGAGCCGTGCTGACTCAGGAATTCTGGGAGTTGAAGTCCACGAGTCATAAAGCAGCCTAGGCCTAGACCAGGGGTAGTCAACCTTCGCTCTTTTATGACTCGTGGACTTCAGCTCCCAGAATTCCTGAGCCAGCCATGCTGAGGGGAAAGGGAGAGTTTCCAAGAGGAGTCGTGCTGATTCAGGAATTCTGGGAGTTGAAGTCCACGAGTCATAAAGCAGCCTAGGCCTAGACCAGGGGTAGTCAACCTTCGCTCTTTTATGACTCGTGGACTTCAACTCCCAGAATTCCTGAGCCAGCCATGCTGAGGGGAAAGGGAGAGTTTCCAAGCTGAGCCATGCTGGCTCAGGAATTCTGGGAGTTGAAGTCCACCAGTCATAAAAGAGCCAAGGTTGCCTACCTCTGGCCTAGACTCTAGTCTAATGAAGAGAAGGACTGGGGAAGACATGATAGCAGTGTTCCAATACCTCAGGGGCTGCCCCAAAGAAGAGGGAGTCAAGCTATTCTCCAAAGCACCTGAGGGCAGGACAAGAAGTAACAGTTGGATGATTACCAAGGAGAAACCCAACCTAGAGCTAAAGAAAAATTTCCTGACAGTGAGATCAATTAATCAGTGGAAAGACTTCCCTCCAGAAGTTTTGGTCCTCCATCCCTGGAGGTATTCAAGAAGAAATGGCACAACCATTTGTCTGAAATGGTGTAGGGTCTCCTGCTTGAGTAGAGGGTTGGATTAGAAGGCTTCTCTTCCAACTCTGTTATTTTATGTTCCATGGAACGTGTAAAGGTGCAAACACGCCACTTGGTTGCACCCTTTTAAAGCAGCTGTGTCCTTTCAGGGATTGAAGGGACGTCTGCTGCTGAACGAATCAAAAATATCCTGTTAATTTAAAGAGTTCCTATATGGGAGGGGAGGGGAGGAAGGAAGGAAGGAAGGAAGGAAGGAAGGAGAATTATGGAGGGAGGGAGGGAGGGAGGAAGAAACGAAGGAAGGAGAATTATGGAGGGAGGGAGAGAGGGAGGAAGGAAGGAAGGAAGGAAGGAGAATTATGGAGGGAGGGAGAGAGGGAGGGAGGAAGAAAGGAAGGAAGGAAGGAAGGAAGGAAGGAAGGAAGGAAGGAGAATTATGGAGGGAGGGAGGAAGGAAGGAAGGAAGGAGAATTATGGAGGGAGGGAGGGAGGAAGGAGAATTATGGAGGGAGGGAGGGAGGAAGGAAGGAGAATTATGGAGGGAGGGAGGGAGGAAGGAAGGAGAATTATGGAGGGAGGGAGAGAGGGAGGAAGGAAGGAAGGAAGGAGAATTATGGAGGGAGGGAGGGAGCAAGGAAGGAAGGAGAATTATGGAGGGAGGGAGGGAGGAAGGAAGGAGAATTATGGAGGGAGGGAGGGAGGGAGGAAGGAAGGAGAATTATGGAGGGAGGGAGGGAGGGAGGAAGGAAGGAGAATTATGGAGGGAGGGAGGAAGGAAGGAAGGAAGGAGAATTATGGAGGGAGGGAGGAAGGAAGGAGATTTATGGAGGGAGCAAGGAAGGAAGGAGAATTATGGAGGGAGGGAGGGAGGAAGGAAGGAGAATTATGGAGGGAGGGAGGAAGGAAGGAAGGAAGGAGAATTATGGAGGGAGGGAGGGAGGAAGGAAGGAGAATTATGGAGGGAGGGAGGGAGGGAGGAAGGAAGGAGAATTATGGAGGGAGGGAGGGAGGAAGGAAGGAGAATTATGGAGGGAGGGAGAGAGGGAGGAAGGAAGGAAGGAGAATTATGGAGGGAGGGAGGGAGCAAGGAAGGAAGGAGAATTATGGAGGGAGGGAGCAAGGAAGGAAGGAGAATTATGGAGGGAGGGAGGGAGGAAGGAAGGAGAATTATGGAGGGAGGGAGGAAGGAAGGAAGGAAGGAGAATTATGGAGGGAGGGAGGAAGGAAGGAGATTTATGGAGGGAGGAAGGAAGGAAGGTGAATTATGGAGGGAGGGAGGAAGGAAGGAGAATTATGGAGGGAGGGAGGGAGGGAGGGAGAGAGGGAGGAAGGAAGGAAGGAAGGAAGGAGAATTATGGAGGGGGAGGGAAAGAGGGAGGAAGGAAGGAAGGAAGGAGAATTATGGAGGGAGGGAGGGAGGGAGAGAGGGAGGAAGGAAGGAAGGAAGGAGAATTATGGAGGGAGGGAGGGAGAGAGGGAGGAAGGAAGGAAGGAGAATTATGGAGGGAGGGAGGGAGGGAGAGAGGGAGGAAGGAAGGAAGGAAGGAGAATTATGGAGGGAGGGAGGGAGGGAGAGAGGGAGGAAGGAAGGAAGGAGAATTATGGAGGGAGGGAGGGAGGAAGGAGAATTATGGAAGAAAGAAAGAAAGAAAGAAAGAAAGCTTTCTGTCTCCACACTGAAATCAGTTGGGGAGTGGGAGATGGAAAAGGAGAGAATAAAATGTGAAATTCCAGCTGGGCCCAGCCTGTTGCAGCTTGCAAAAGAAAAAAAAAGAAAGAAAAAACTCATCCTAGCTTGTTGGAAGAGGGAGTCAACCTTGTATTTCTTCCTACCCACTTCTTTGAATACCCCAATGCTGTGCGTTGCCAGCTGTTGCTTTCTACTGCTGACAAACCGACTCCAGAAGGGCAGCTTTTAATATTTGACACTTATCTGTGGGGGCTCTCGAAAAAGAAAAGGAAAGGAAAGGAAAGGAAGGGAGGAACACACAAATAAGAAGCGTGCAGCAGGCAATTAATGTTTTGCACACCATCCGATTGTCTGAACCCAACGTATTTCCATCAATTGCTGCATCATGTTAGCTGTTCTTTCTTTAACCACCCCAAGCTGTGCCCCCTTACACACTCTTTCTATTGTGCCATCACAGTAGTTAAATGGTATTTATTATGGGGGCCCTCATATGGGACAAGCCGCCTAATGAGTCAGTACTTTCCTCTAAGAAGTTCTTTGAAAGATGGAAATAATAAATGGAGCAAACAGGAGGAAGCCGCCCCATACGGGGGAACATTCTGTGTGCAACCTTCCAAAGACTCTAGCTGAGTGGTGTGTAATTTATAGGCACTTTATATGAAAGTTAAATAGACACCCACTAGGGCAGCTATTAAAGTTAAACTTTTGTTTAACTCTACTGCATTAAGGGTTGTGGGTCATGAGACCGACTGGATGTGGTGCAGCCGTTGCTCACTTGGTGTGGCATTTAAAATTCTCCACTGTTCTCCGTCTGCTGGGCACCCCGGTTTCTTGACTTCTTTCTGATAGATCCAACTAGTTGTAATTCAGGGTTGAGCTGGGGGGGTCCCCTGGTGCTCTACGAGCTTGGTAGTTTTCTTGCAGATGTTTCATGACCCAACTAGGTAACATCAAAAGTGCATTTGTCTATCTATGGCAGGGGTAGGCCACCTTGGCTCTTTTATGACTCGTGGACTTCAACTCCCAGAATTCCTGAGCCAGCCACGCTGAGGGGAAAGGGAGACGTTTACAAGCTGAGCCATGCTGGCTTAGGAATTCTGGGAGTTGAAGTCCGCGAGTCATAAAAGAGCCAAGGTGGCCTACCTCTGGCCTAGGCCTAGGCCGCTTTATGACTTGTGGACTTCAACTCCCAGAATTCCTGAGCCAGCCTGGCTTAACTTGGAAACCTCTCCCTTTCCCCTCAGCATGGCTGGCTCAGGAATTCTGGGAGTTGAAGTCCACGAGTCATAAAAGAGCCAAGGTGGCCTACCTCTGGCCTAGGCCTAGGCCGCTTTATGACTTGTGGACTTCAACTCCCAGAATTCCTGAGCCAGCCTGGCTTAGCTTGGAAACCTCTCCCTTTCCCCTCAGCATGGCTGGCTCAGGAATTCTGGGAGTTGAAGTCCACGAGTCATAAAAGAGCCAAGGTTGCCTACCTCTGGCCTAGGCCTAGGCCGCTTTATGACTCGTGGACTTCAATTCCCAGAATTCCTGAGCCAGTATGGCTCAGCTTGGAAACCTCTCCCTTTCCCCTCAGCATGGCTGGCTCAGGAATTCTGGGAGTTGAAGTCCACAAGTCATAAAAGAGCCAAGGTTGCCTACCCCTGGTCTGTGGAGATTCTCAATCATTCAGGTCAAAGATGTTTTTCAAAGGCAACTGGACTTTCTTGATTTTTATTTTTTTTTCACTTGAAAATGTTTTGCTTCTCATCCAAGAAGCTTCTTCAGTTCTAACTGAATGGTGGGGAATAGAAGGATTTATATTCTGTGCAGTCAGCTGGTCATTAGCACTCAGATGACTACAAAGAATATAAATCCTCAGAGGGCACCAAGGACCCCACAGTTCAACCCGGAGCTACAAATATTGTCTTCTGTCAGAAAGAAGTAAAGAAAATGGGGTGCCCAGTAAAAGGGAAGGTAGTGGGGAATACCAGCAGTTTCTTTTTGAAAAGCACTTTGGGGACATGAGTGTAAATAATAATAATAATAATAATAATAATAATAATAATAATAATAATAATAATAATAATAATAATAATAATAATAATAATAAAAGTTGGGAGGGACCTTAGAGGTCATCTAGTCCAACCCCTGGCTCAGGCAGGAAACCCTATACCATTTCAGACAAATGGCTGTCCAGTCTCTTCTTAAAGACTTCCAGTGTTGGAGCATTTACCGCTTCTGAAGGCAGGTTGCTCCAATGGTTAATTGTTCTAACTGTCAGGAAGTTTCTCCTTGGTTCTAGGTTGCTTCTCTCCTTGATCAGTTTCCATCCGTTGATTCTTGTCCTGCCTTCAGGCGCTTTGGAGAACAGTTTGGTCATGAATTTGGTAATGAAACATCTGTAAAATAACCACCAAGTTCAGAAAGCACCCAGGATCCCATATTTACTTCTTTCCCAATCAAGGGGAATATTTGTACCTTTGTAGCACTAGCACTGATGAGGTGACCTAGTTTGGGTAATGAAATGTCTCAGAGGGCATCAAGGACAGTTACTTCTTTCCTTCCAGCTCAGCGATGATTCACCAGGAAAAAACTCCCAAAGAAATGGAGCTTTGTAAGGCTGGTCAAGTGGCCTCCTTTACTGAGAAACACACCTCCTAATTTCTGTTTGTTTGTTTTTTCTCCCCCTCTCACCATAAGAACCTTGGTAGGGAACCAGGAAATTCTAGGGCTGTGGGCTAGACTCATAAATGAACAATTATATTGGAAGCAGGCAACAACAAAGCACTCTGCACTGTTACCAAGAAAAGCGTACAGTTTGGATTCAAAGGTGCTTTTTCCAAATATGTTTATTTGTCTTTTTCTTCAAGAAAAAAACCTTATCCATTTGCCTTTTGAAAAAGCACTTTTCAGACAACCATCACTTGGATGTGTCAAGGGTGAAACTTTGGCTGTTACGGGCCTCTGGGTTTCGGCTTGCATTAGATTAAGCGGGGTGTGGGGGGGGAGCTGTTGCTTTTGAATGGGTTAGTTTGAGTAACAAAACTTCTACAATTCAGCTGAAGACCGTGGGAGCCTGAAGCCTTGTCAAGGACACCCAAACAAGTGTGAATTTGAAGCAGACGGTTCCCATAACAAAGTGAACTTGTCTATCTGGACTGTGTAAGAAGTTGGGGATTTGACTGGGAAAATTATTGTTTAATTCTATGAACTGGTGTTTGGGAACCTCAGAGTTAGTTTTGCTTTGACGTTACCATGCAAGGTATTCAATAAACAGTAAGATTTTTCTGAAACGAAATGAACCTGGAGTTTTATTTGGATTCTCGAGCTGGGTGTTGACAGGATGAGTAGGAATCTCCACAGACATATACAGTGTGCAATGATTTGCCTCCAGAGGTTGTGGGTGCTCCATCATTGCAGGTTTTTAAAGAGATCAGACAGCCATTTGTCTGAAATGGCATAGGGTCTCCAGCCTGAGCAGGGGGTTGGACTGCCAACTCTGGCATTCTGTTATTCTGTCCATGAAGTCACCCAAGAGTTGAGGTTGACGTGGAAAAACTTTAAGAGATTTCAGTTGTGTCTCTTGTTGCAGTCACTTCCATGATGATGAAGTGTTTTGAGAGATTGGTAAAGGACTATATTGTTTCATGCCTTCCCCCCTACATTTGACTCATTACAGTTTGCTTATCAGAAGAACCGCTCTACAGATAATGCACTTGTGGTTCATCTTAGTTTGGCGCACCTGGAGGAGAAGAATACTCAACGCGTGAATGCTGTTTGTGGTCATTTGTGGGCTTCATTGTGATCATGAATCAAGGATTACCTGCAATTTGATAAAGCATTTGGATAATCCAGTGGCCAAATGCACAACCTTCCCTGACATTTACCATTCCCAAGAATCTCACATGCTACTTTAAGGTAAAAATTTATTATTATTATTATTATTATTATTATTATTATTATTATTGTTGTTGTTGTTGTTGTTGTTGTTGTTGTTGTTGTTGTTGTTGTTGTTGTTGTTGAAAAAGTTTTATTAATTTTATAATTATAAACAAAAAAGAAAAACAAATAGAATACCACTCAACTTAATACAATCTTTTACAGCTTTCTCCCATAGAAAACAAAGCGTACATTCTTTTAAAATACTTAATATAACTATGGGTGTTGCTCGGCAGCACCCCCTCCACCACATCCCCCTCTTTCTTCCTCCCTACCTACTACTTCCATCCCCCCACCCTCTCTCTCCCTCCCTCACTCTCCACCCTCCTCTCCTACAGCCTGCCTACTTCCCTCCAATCCTTCACTCCTCAGTCTCCACCCCCTCCAGATGTGGTCCAGAGGTACTGCCCGAGCAACCCCTCTTATAGCTATAAATATATCGTTCTTATATATTACCAATATTGCAGTTGAGTACACCATTACACCCCCCCAACCCTCCCACCCACCCACCCACCGACTTCCCAAAGTGAATACAGGGTAAAACACAAGAAAACCCACTAAACTAAACAGAACTATTATATAAATACTAATAAAAATTTAACTATATTTTCAATCCAACATATAAAAATTTAACTATATAGTAACTACAATTTCTTAGATTGATATTTCCCTCTATCCATTTTTTCCAGTCCAACATATATTTTTCATTTGAATAAAATTTATTATTATTTTTGATAGGTATAATGGTAGGAAATTATGAGAAGGAATGTGTATATTTAATGTTCTGTGCATTAACTGCAGCAAGAATTGTATTTGCTCAACATTGGAAAGATGAAGAATTACCAGCGGAGGAAGAGACAATTAAGAAAAATTTAGATTGTGCAGAAATGGACAGATTGACAATGAAAATGAAAGAGAAAGAAGATTCAGAATATTTCAGAACAAGAGATAGATACCTTTTATCATTGGCTAGAAAAACAAGGTAGAGAGAAAGGAGTTTAACATGTATTAGTAAGCTAAATATTGAAACTCAGACAATACGTTGCGGATAAAATATTAAGGATTTGTGATTATAAAAAAATAATAAAATATTGAACAAAAAAAGGTAAACATTTATTTTGCATGCTTCTCCATGATGAGAAAATGATCGAATGTTGATTTTGTGTTTGAGCCCAAAAGGTCAAGCAACAATGAAATCTATAATCAATACATTTTTTGCAGAAGCGGGCTTCATTATGGACCCTCTATAACTGCGCTGAGATCTTTGTGATTGTTGGGTTGTTGTTTTTTTCTGTGCACAAATCTTGCTTACAGTTGTTTAAAACTCAAGCGTGTCACCGTGCTTTGTTTTCCTAGAACAAAATGAAATTACTCCCTGGTTGATTTGAATTCTGTGGTTGCAATGTGGGAGAACAAGCTGCACACCCCGGAGAGTACCAACAGCATTCTCTCTGCAAAGTCCTTTGAAATGCAAAAAAATAATAGATGGATGAAACTGAAAGGAGGCTGATCTCTTGATGGGAACATTGCGCGTGGAACAATAAAATCGGCGTGTCAACCTCTTGACGTTTTCTGCTGGGAAATTGCAAAGCATGTGCTGTTCCCGTAAAAGATGCCAGCCTCCTCTGGTGTATCTTGACTAAAAAAATAATAATAATCCATACGATCATTAACAAAAATATATATTTTAAAGGCAGTCCTCAGCTTACCACCACGACTGAGCCCCCCCCATTTCCACTGTTAAGGGAGTTTTGACCCATTTTACGACTTTTCTTATTACTGTTCTTAAGTGAAAAACTGCAGCTGGCGACTATAAGATACGAAGAACGGCTGCAGGACTTGGGTTTGGCTAGTCTAAAGAAAAGAAGAATCAAGGGTGATATGATAGCAGTGTTCCAGTATTTGAGGGGCTGCCACAAAGAAGAGGGGGTCAAACTATTCACCAGAGCACTAGAGGGAAGGACCAGAAACAATGGTTGGAAACTAATCAAGGAGAGAAGCAACCTGGAATTAAGGAGAAACTTCCTAACAGTTGGACCATTAACCAGAGGAACAGCTTGCCTCCAGAAATCGTGGGTGCTCCATCACTGGAGGTTTTTAAGAAGAGGCTAGACCAGCGGTTCTCAACCTATGGGTCGCGACCCCATTTGGGGTCGAACGACCATTTTGCAGGGGTCGCCAGGCACCGTGGTCCGCCATTTTGTTTTTTCCTCCCGTCGCGCACGCGCCACGCATGCGCAGTTTGAACCGTTGTGTGCACACCGCGCATGCGCGGTTCGGCCCGTCGCGGTCCGCCATTTTGTTTTGTTTTTTTTCCTTCATTGTGTGTGCGGCGCGCATGCGCGGTTCGGGCCATCGCACGTGCATGCGCGGATCGGCCCATCGCGCGTGTGCCGCGCATAGGCGGCGCAAGTGGGGTCTCAACCTGAAAAAGGTTGAGAACCACTGGGCTAGACGGTCACTTGTCTGACATGGTATAGTTTCTTCTACTTGAGCAGACGGATGGACTAGAGGACCTCCAAAGTCCCTTCCAGCTCTATTCTATTCTAGTTACATGGTTGCTAAGCGAGTCTGGTTTCCCCGTTGACTTTGCTCGTCAGAAGGTTTACAAAAGCTGATCATGTGTCCCCGGGACACTGCAAACGTCCTAAATATGAACCAGCGGGCAAATGTGCAAATTTTGATCAGGTGACCACGGGGATGCTGCAACAGTTGTCAGTGTGAAAAAATAGTCAGATGTCACTTTTTTCAGTGCGGTTGTAACTTTGAATGGTCATTGCATGAATGGTTGTAAGTCAAGCCACACCTGTAACTCTGTGTTGCTAACAAGTAGTTCTCCAGATCGTCCCAAAGGTGCTTTCTTTCAAGAGGCAACTGGACTTTCTTCTTTTTGTTTGAAGACATTTCGCTTCTCAACCCAGAATCTTCTTCAGCCCTGATTGGCTGGTGGGGAATGGAAGGAATTATACTCCTTGCAGACCGCTGGTTATTTGCATCGTTTTAGAGAGCTGTTGAGGCCACTTGGAGCCTTGCCTGTGTCCTCAGGGTCACCTGAGTAGTGCAAATGGGTATGGAACCTTCATGGAACTGCTGAAAGGACTGTGTTGTTGAGTTGTACTTTCTGCACCAAGGACCCCACAGTCATTGTCGTCCTCCTCCTTCTCCTCTTCCTCCTTGTCCTCACCTTCCTCCTCCCACAAACCCCCCTCCCTTCTAACACTGATGATGTTACCTAGTTGGGTCATGAAACGTCTGCAAGAAAACCACCAAGCTCAGAGAGCACCAAGAACCACCCATTTCAATCCTGAGCTACCAGGATGTAGTCTAAGAGCTTCCATGTTTAAGCTTCTGTCTGAGATCACACCAATGATGGAAAAGTTATGATGACAGCTTATTTCTACTCCTGTGTCCCACTTACAACCTATCTGTCCCTGGCTTTGATAATACTTCCCTGCTATTTCCTCTGGAACTTGACTGCTGTGGAGACATTTGTCTACCTTGAACTCTGGGTTAGACCTTGACAATTGCCTAATGATTCTGCAATGAACATCTTTTCTGAAATGGATCGTGAATGATTTTATTCCTGTATGAACCTTTTATGACAAGTTATCCTTCAAGGGTTTACAGTTGACTGCAATTTCTCCCTTTTGGCTTCAGACAAGTCTTAGAAGGTCAATATAGGACACATTTGGGGGGGGGAAATTAAACTATCAGCCTGCTGGAAGGTGAGAAGGCTACACTGTAGAACTGTCAAAAACTCTTAGCTTTGACCCTCATGTGGTTCCGCATGAATATTGTTCTCCTGGTAGACTGACAGAATCCCGACTCTTTTCTAAATTGACGAGAACTGTTGAAAATTGGCACATTTTGGTCCATTGTGATTGATGGGCCTGGGTTAAATATGTAGGCAGTTGGAACAAGGTGGAACATTCAACACTGTTAAATCTACTCTCTTTGATCAGAGACTTTGTGCAGGGCTATTGCTTAAATATTATTGTCTAGTTTAAGGCCGGTGGTATATTTTTGCTTGCTGAAAATATTACCTCTGGATCTCCTTTGTGTGAGATCGTTTTCACCACACACGCACACACACACACACACAGAGACATGTCTAGTTTAATGAAGAGAAGAACGAGGGGGGACACGGTAGCAGCGTTCCAATATCTCAGGGGCTGCCACAAAGAAGAGGGAGTCAAGCTATTTTCCAAGGCGCCGGAAGGCAGGACAAGAAGCAACGGGTGGAAACTCATCAAGGAGAGAAGCAACCTGGAACTAAGGAGAAACTTCCTGACAGTGAGAACAATTAACCAGTGGAACAACCTGCCTCCAGAAGCTATGAATGCTCCAACACTGGAAGTTTTTAAGAAGTGGCTGGACAGCCATTTGTCCGAAATGGTATAGGGTTACCTGCCTGAGCAGGGGGTTGGACTTGATGACCTCCAAGGTCCCTTCCAACTTTATTATTATTATTATTATTATTATTATTGTTGTTGTTGTTGTTGTTGTTGTTGCTGTTATTGTTATTATATTCCATCTGTAACTATTCCATTGGACTTCCTATGTATATGAACATACAGTATATACAGAACCATACGTTTAAGAAGCAGCTAGATGCAAATATTTTCTCTCAAAATATGTCTGTGTGAGAGAGAACATCTGTATTTATGGGTTAGATAGCTGCACTTTTTAGAATAATTGAGAAGTGGAAAAGCTAATTAATATGATGGAAAGAGAAGGATAGAAGGACATGTGGGAACAATCCAGAGAAAGAAATATTTGGGGGAATATTAAAAAGGCAGAATATATTTCCCCAAAGGAATAATGGAGAAGATCTTAAAAAAGACAGAAACCAGCCTCAGACCCTCTCCCCAAGCAGAAACTAGACAGAGGCCAGCTTTTAGAAATGCAGATGTTAATAACCCATTCAGGAAGGTTGGAGCCAGGAAGCTATTAGAAAGTCAAAGATACCTAAAATCTACATACCCCCACCCAAACTCTAAGGTCAGGAGACATAATAGGATTAGCCCACCAATACCAAAAGAGCAAACTCAGACGCAGGTCAAAGTACATGACACAGGAAATACAAAGCTTCAAACAGGAACAGGAAACAACCTCAAGTACCCCAGAAGGAATAAAAACCCACCATACCCTGCTACATGTGGTCAGCTTTTCCAGAGCCATCTTTTTGTCTGGCTCTCGTCTTCAATAAACCACAACTTTCATCCTAAGCAGTCTCCATTTTGTTGTTTATTCCCGGCTTGGATTGGACTCAGATGAAGATTGTTCCTTCAACAGACATTTTGATTCCCACGATGGATGAATGGCTTCAGAAGCTGGTGAAGTTGGCAGAGATGGCCAAATTGATCATTTTGATCAAAGAAAAGAATATAAGTCCTTTTGTTTTTACTTGGAGACCGCTTCTGGATTTTGTGCTTGAGGTGGAAAAAAATGAAACTTTTATTGGGTTTTTTCTGATTAGACTGACTGTTGTTATAAAAATGGCTAGTTTATACTATTATGGAAAAGTAAAATGGCGAGGTTCAATGTTAATGCTTTATTCTACTGCAAGAGAAGAAGTCGGAAGTCAATGGCTTTTCCTTTTTTTCCCCCTCCCACCCCCCACTTTTCTTCCACTTTTCCCTCTTGTTCTACTATTAGCTTTGGTTACAAATCGAATATGATGGCGAGAGAGAGAGAGAGAGAGATGATAGTGTGTGTGTGTGTGAGAGAGAGAGATAGAGAGAGAAAAGAGAGAAAGAAAGAAAGAAAGAGAAAGATAGATAGAGAGACAGACAGACAGACAGACAGACAGACAGACAGATAGATAGTGGATGGATGGATGGATGGATGGATGGATAGATAGATAGATAGATAGATAGATAGATAGATAGATAGATATAGATAGTGGATGGATGGACAGACGGACAGACAGACAGACAGACAGATAATAGATAGATAGATAGAGGATGAATGGATAGATAGAGGATGGATGGATATATAGATAGATAGATGATGGATGGATGGATGGATGGATGGATGGATGGATGGATAGATAGATAGAGGATGGATAGATAGATAGAGGATGGATGGATGGATAGATAGATAGATAGATAGATAGAGGATGGATGGATAGATAGATAGATAGATAGTAGATAGATAGATAGATAGATAGATAGATAGATAGATAGATAGATAGAGGATGGATGGATAGATAGAGGATGGATGGATATATAGATAGATAGATGATGGATGGATGGATGGATGGATAGATAGATAGAGGATGGATAGATAGATAGAGGATGGATGGATAGATAGATAGATAGAGGATGGATGGATAGATAGATAGATAGATAGATAGATAGATAGATAGATAGTAGATAGATAGATAGATAGATAGATAGATAGATAGATAGATAGATAGAGGATGGATGGATGGATGGATAGATAGATAGATAGATAGATAGATAGATAGATAGAGGATGGATAGATGGATGGATGGATAGATAGATAATGAATGGATGGATGGATAGATAGATAGATAGATAGATAGATAGATAGATAGATAGATAGATAGATAGATAGATAGATATAATGGATGGATGGACGGACGGACGGACGGACGGACAGACAGACAGACAGACAGACAGACAGACAGACAGATAGATAGATATAGTGGATGGATGGATGGATGGATGGACGGACGGACGGACGGACGGACGGACGGACAGACAGACAGACAGATAGATATAGTGGATGGATGGATGGATGGATGGATGGATGGATGGATGGATGGATGGATGGATGGATGGTTGGACGGACGGACGGACGGATGATGGACAGACAGACAGACAGACAGACAGACAGACAGACAGACAGACAGATAGATAGATAGATAGATAGATAGATAGATAGATAGATAGATAGATATAGTGGATGGATGGATGGATGGATGGATGGATGGATGGATGGATGGATGGATGGATGGATGGATGGATGGATAGATAGATAGATCACCACAGCAGATCTATATGGAAGTACATTTGAGAGACTGAGGAGGACAAAATTTTCTGCAGTACGGCAAAGTTAAACAGTCTCCTCCATCTTTTTTCCCATCCCCTGGTTTGTCTCCAGGAGGGTTTTCTCTGGCTGATACATCTAAAACAGCCAAACAATATACTATGTTTCTAACATTTGTGCAAACAAAAAGTTTCTTGTCAGGGAATTTTTAAAAACTCCTTTAATTGTTCCACTATTGTGAAAGTGTACCTTCCTAAGCAAAACCCTAACAGGTCCATTAAAATGCATTTATTAGAGCTGTGCCTGCTTCATAACTAATTGTGATGAAGTGCTGTGGGCCACACATGAGCACAATGCACCTTTGTTTTCATTAAATCCTCCTGGCGGGAGCCTGTGGGATGATGGTGCTGCTTTAAGAGTTCTGTGGAGTTTTAAAACGTCAGGTTTTTTAAGTCAGAGGCTATTTGTCTGGCTTTTCTCTGCTTTGCTGAACAGCAGGTACAGTAGGTGTGAATGCAGTTGTATACACAAAGGCACTTTTCCAAACTGTCCTCTTATAAGGGGAGAGAACCTGGCTTGAAAGCCAAGCTTGGTAAAAGCCCTAGGAATTTGAAGCTGAGCCTGAAACAGAAAGACAAGAAATGTAAACCATGGTTTCATCTTCAACTGCATTATGACCAAAAATTCCAGTTCCATCGCTTTCATATTAAGGTTGTCTAGTCTCCATCGCTCAACTGTTCCGTTCAACCCATCGTTGTGCAGTTTAACGCGGGACAAAATTTCAGGTAGTAAAAAATCTATCCTGGACAGTCAGTTTGGTGTAGTGGTATAGTCGTGGAACCAGGTTACAAACTGGGAGTCTGTGAGTTCTAGTCCTGTCTTAAACATGAAAGCTGACTGGGTGACTTTGGGCCAGCCACTAGGTGATGGTGAATTCTAGTCCCATCTTAGGCATGAAAGCCAGCTTGGTGACTCTGGGACAATCACCAGGAGACGGTGAGTTCTTAGACATGAAAAGCCAGCTGGGCAGTGGTGGGATTCAAATCCCTGAACAACTGGTTCTCTGCGTGGATGCAGGTCTGAGCCTCCAAGACGTAGAACGGACTTCCGGAAGTGGCATCCCCGCACTTCCGGTGGGCCGTTCTAGGCCTGGGAGGCCTCCTACTGGCCTCCCAGGCCTAGAACGGACTTCCAGAAGCGATGCGCATTCAGCCGTTTCTCCAAAATTTCTAGAAAATTTAGCTACCAGTTCTGCCGAACTGGTGCAAACTGGCTTAATCCCACCACTGCAGCTGGCTCACTTTGAGCCAGTCCTTCTCTATCAGTCCTTGGAAGGAGACGAGGACAATTGGCTTCTGAAAAACCTTGTCAAGTGTTATGTGCTCCTGGCCACTTTCCTTCGTGACCAGAGGCAAGCTCGCCTGACCAATAACCAGCGAAGACACAGTGAAGGCCTTTTGTTTCATTTATTGAGATCAGCGGGGAGAGAAACTATCAAACCTTGGTTCTCTCCAAAGTTCCAACCCAAAATATTCCCTTCTTTATACAGCCCTGTCCCGGCCGGCACATTTATTTATTTATTAAACTTATATGCCGCCCTTCTCCCAAGACTCAGGGCGGCTCACAACAAGAATATAAGTATAACAAATATAACATAATAAATTAAAAATACAAATTTACAATATAAAACTAGATAATTTATTCCACTCATACCATACACAGTCAAAGGCCCAGGGGCAGAGTGCAGCTCACATGCCCCAAGCCTGTCTGCATAGATGTGTTTTTAACAGTTTTCGGAAAGCTAGGAGGGAGGAAGCAGTACGAACCTCTGAGGGAAGCTGGTTCCAGAGGGCTGGGGCAGCAACAGAGAAGGCCCTAACCCTAGGCCCTGCCAGATGACACTGTCTGACAGACGGGACCCGTAGGAGGCCAACCCTATGCGCCCTAACTGGTCGCTGGGATTCATGAGGCAGAAGACGGTCCCGCAAGTATGTATGTATGGATGGATAGATAGATCCCTCCTCTTTTCCCACTGGCTGAGGTACTATGAAGTTACACTCTTTCCGACCACCTCCTACATATTTCCTGCTACATACTAAGTCATACATCACATGTACATTAATAATATAAAATATCAGTTGTTGGTTTTGAGTTATTGGCCCGTTAGAACAATAGGTTCTTTTCTGTTTTTCAGTTTAGTTAAGTTTTCCTGGCTAGCCATTTCCTCTTACAGATGTTTTTATAGCTTTCCCCACTCTAAGACCCAGCTAATTTTTCCCTACGTATTTATCTTACATCCTGCCTATATGCTCCCCTTTCCAGTTTCCCAGCCATTATAGTTGCTTTTCCACCCAGTAAGTTCCCACGGCAGCAAATTCAATTTTAAATTTCTCTTTCAATATTAAATTTTGGAAGACCTTTCCTTTACTTCTATCATCCAGAAAGCTGCAGAGACTTGTCCAAGTGGCTGCTAGGGAATCAGGCAAGTGGAATATATTCACCTGTATGAGAGACTTCATTCCTTTCTCCAGTGCTACAATTAGGAGGTGGTTTAATCCTCTGATAAAATTGCTAAAACATGGGGAATCGGCAGAAGATTCTTATAAATTTGATGCAACTTATGGGCCACAATGACAGAATAATGGAGTTGGAAGGGACCTTGGAGATCATCTAGTTCAACCCACTCCTCAAACAGGACACCCTATACCTATGGAGATTCTCAATCATCCAGGTCATGGTTTGTCCCAAAGGTGCTTTTTTTTGAGAGGCAACTGGACTTTCTTTATTTTTCGTTGAAGATGATTCACTTCTCATCCAAGAAGCTTCTTCAATTCTATACCACTTCAATCAAGTGGCTGTCCATTCTCTTCTACAAAACTTCCAGCGATGGAGCACCCACAACTTCTAAATCAGGGCTTTTCAACTGGTGGCACGTGTACCACTTGTGGTACATTAATGAGTGGCAGGTGGTACACAGCCCTGCCTAGCCAAGTGTAGTGGGGGAGGGAAAGAGCCAGCACAGGCAAGAACTTACTGTGAGAGAGTCCTCTGGAGCTACAAAGGGCCCAGGATCACTTCTGGCTCACCCTCCCCCATGAGAAAGGAGGAGGGGGCAGAGACAGGAGAGGCTATAAAAGGAGGCAGTTTGGGCAGGAGAGGGAGAGAGAGAAAAAGAAGCATCCTTGGAAGGAGGCAGAGTCAGCTCCAGTTGCATCGAAGGGAAAGGAGGAGGAAGAGGAGGGTGGGGGGGAGAGGAGATCAAGCAGGCGGCCATGAGCCAATCTACAACTGCTGTGGCAGCCACCTGTGCTGGCAGCAGCAAACAGGCAAGAAATGCAGTGGGGGAGAGATTGCCCTCCAAAAGGAATGAAAAAAGGCAGCAATGGCTAGAAGTGAGGCACGAGGGAGAGAGATGGAGAGTGGAAAGATTAAGAACATAAGAAGAGCCATGCTGAATCAGGCCAAAGCCCATTGAGTCCAGCATTCTGTGTCACACAGTGGCCCACCAATTGTACATGGGGATCTTGAGCGAAAGAGAAGGCAAAACCCTTTCCCTTGACCCCCAACAAATGGTACTCAAGGGAATCCTGCCTGCCTCAACCAACATAGAGGCGGCACATGGACATCCGTTTTAATAGCCACTGATACACTTGGCATCCATGAATCTGTCTAACCCTGCATTGAAGCTGCCAAGGCTGACAGCTATCACGACCCCTTCTGGAAGTGAATTCCATAAATCAACGACCCTCTGGGTGAAGAAATATTTCCCTTTATTTGTCCTCACTTTCTTACCTACGAGCTTTAGGGAGTGCCCCCTTGTCCTGGTATTGTGTGATAGAGAAAAGAATTTTTCTCTATCCACCTTTTCTATCCCATGCATGATTTTATACACTTCGATCAAGTCACCCCTTAAATGCCGTCTTTCAAGGCTGAAGAGACCAAGGCGTTGCAATCTGGTTTCATAAGGGAGGTGCTCCATGTCCTTGATCATTCTTATTGCCCTTTTTTGCACCTTTTCCAGTTCCATTATATCCTTCTTGAGGTGCGGTGACCAGAACTGTACACAGTACTCCAAGTGTGGTCTCACCATCGATTTGTACAGAGGCAATACAACACCTGCTGACTTATTTTCAATTCCCTTCCTAATCATGCCAAGCATGGAATTTGCTTTTTTTTTTTACTGCTGCTGCGCATTGGGTTGACATCTTCATTGAGTTGTTCACCAAAACCCCAAGATCCCTTTCTTGGGTTGTCTCAGAAAGTTTGGTCCCCATCAGTTGGTAAGTATAATTGGGGTTCTTTGCCCCGATGTGCATAACTTTGCACTTGTTTAGGTTAAAATGCATTTGCCACTTTGTTGCCCACTCGCACAATTTTGAGAGATCCTTCTTATGTGCTTTTGTGACTTTGAAGTTCTGGGATTTGTGCAATGTAGACTTTGTGTTCTTAAGGAGTGTTTGGCAATTTCTGTTTGGCTGATGTCTCGTGTTAGCTTCTATTGCTCTGCTATTGTTAGCTGTAAGTTTTGCTGCAAGGGATTTTGAAGTATTTTTTTCTCCTGAATGGATTTTGCCTGTAGCATTCCTTTACTTATGAATGGAGCCAGCAGCCAAAACTTACTACACTTTTTTTTTCTTCCTTAAGTGCCGGCTGCACTCAACTTTCCTTTCTAGCCAGTAGCTAATTCTTAAAGGGGAATGTGCCCTTTTAAGCTAGTTCACTCAGCAGTTTGTCTTTTCTGTCTCTGGAGGGTTTTCCTTGTTTGAAGAATATATGAAAGAGAGAAAATATGGGGGGAGGTTCAAATTCTTCCTTCAGAAGGAGGTGGGCATGAGAAAGAGGAAGGCAGGGAAGGAGGGAGGGAGGGAAGTCCCGCCTTAACACTTAGCCACCAGCAGCCCTGCCGTTGACTTTGCTTGTCAAAAGGTTGTAAAAGGGGATCACATGACCCTGGGACACTGTGACCATCATAAATATGAATCAGTTGCCAAGCATCCAAATATAAATCACATGACCCTGGGCATGCTGCAATGGTCATAAGTGTGAAAAATGGTCATAAGTCATTTCAGTGCAATTGCAACTGTGAATAGGTTTTGGTTTTTTTTTGGTCATCAAGTTTTTGACACCTTTCTAGGTGGTACTCGGATATTGCCCTAGCCTAAAAGTGGTACAATTGGTGAAAAGGTTGAAAAGCCCTGTTCTAAATCAACCAGTTCCAGTTAATTGTTCTCACTGTCAGGATGTTTCTCCTTGATTGCTTCTCTCCTCAGTTAGTTTCCATCCATTGTTTCTCTGGTGCTTTGGAAAAGAGGTTGACTCCATCTTCTTTCTGGCAGCCCCTCAAATATTGGAACACAGCTACCGTGTCACCCCTAGTCCTTCTTTTCATTCAGATAGTCAGATATTTTCTCTTTCTGCCTATCTTCCAATTCACTTCCTTTTTTTATTTATTCGCCCAACAGGAAAGAGCGAAAACACCCCAAAAGGTCTATCAAGTTAGAAGTGACAACAACCATCCATCACCAGTAGAATGGCCATGGAAGCAGTTGGTGCGGACTGACAGGGCATGTTTTTTTGCTGCTGGCTAACTATCAGAACTGAACTTTTATTGAGTTGGTGTTTTGTTTTGGTTTTTTTTTTAATGAAATCCTGCAAAACAATTCCCCCCTCCGATCTTGATGCACCGTGTGACTTACGAGGCCGATAAAAAAAACCTTGGGGATTTATGGTGCTCTACAGACAAGGCCATTTACATGTTAGAAGCTCATTTATGAGGCTAATAAAAGTCTGGGGAATTTACATTACAATTTGTGGGAGGCCATTTATGATGTTAAGCATCAATTTGCAATGTCAACTTTTGTGGCAGCGGTATGAATGCAGAGCATATCTACGACCCTTTGATTCCCCTCCCACCCTCCCGTCTGTTGTTTTCATGACTTTGTTGATACTATAGTTTGACCAGGATCCATTTTTGCTTTATTTGCTGTAAGACAGAAGTGGGCAACTATGGCCCCTTTATGACTTGTGGACTTCAACTCCCAGAATTCCTGAGCCAGCATGGGGGAACTATGACCCCTTTATGACTTGTGGACTTCAGCTCCCAGAATTCCTGAGCCAGCATGGGGAAACTATGATCCCTTTAACATAAGAACATAAGAAGAGCCATGCTGAATCAGGCCAAAGCCCATCGAGTCCAGCATTCTGTGTCACACAGTGGCCCACCAATTGTACATGGGGATCTTGAGCAGAAAGAGAAGGCAAAACCCTCCCTTTCCCTTGACCCCCAACAAATGGTACTCAAGGGAATCCTGCCTGCCTCAACCAACATAGAGGCGGCACATGGACATCCGTTTTAATAGCCACCGATACATTTGGCATCCATGAATCTATCTAGCCCTGCCTTGAAGCTGTCAAGGCTGACAGCTGTCACAACCCCTTCTGGAAGTGAATTCCATAAATCAATGACCCTCTGGGTGAAGAAATATTTCCCTTTATTTGTCCTCACTTTCTTAGCTATGAGCTTTAGGGAGTGCCCCCTTGTCCTGGTATTGTGTGATAGAGAAAAGAATTTTTCTCTATCCACCTTTTCTATCCCATGCATGATTTGTGGACTTTATGACTTGTGGACTTCAGCTCCCAGAATTCCTGAGCCAGCATGGGGGAACTATGGCCCCTTTATGACTTGTGGACTTCAACTCCCAGAATTCCTGATCCAGAATGGGGAACTGTGGCCCCTTTATGACTTTCTAGGTAGGTAAAATGAGGACCCAGATCTTTGGGGACACAATGCGGACTCTGTAAATCGCTTACAGAGGGCTATAAAGCACTGTGGAGCGGTATATAAGTCTAAGAGCTATCACTATTGCTATTATAAACAGGAATTTAAGACAACAATAGCAAAATGAGGACCATCAACCAGTGGAACAGCTGGCCACCAGAAATCGTGGGCACTCCATCACTGGAGATTTTCAAGAAGAGACTGGACATTCACCTGTCTGAGGAGGTATAGGTTCTCCTGCTTGAGCAGGGGGCTGGACTAGAAGACCTCCAAGGTCCCTTCCAGCTCTAGTCTATTCAAAAAAAATATCAAATATACTCCTTCCATAATGAAAGGCTGCCACTTGTAGCTATGTATGCCTTCTGGAATTTTAATTACTTTCAACTTAGCTGTTAAGGAAAGATTCGGGGTCCTTTCTAAATATCATTTTTGTGTTCATGCCACAGCATGCTAAAAGAGACCTCTGCTTGTGCCCAACATTGTATCCTGCCCTCTCTGACCCCTAGCTTAAAAGCCCAGAAACATATTTGATGTGCTGAAAGGGGACTTCAAACCTTAAGCTCCTGAGAACTGATCCACGTCTCCCGATAAGGCCAGGCTGCTGAGCTGGGTACAGCTTAGAGGAAGGAGGCCAACAAAATTTTTTAAATTGAGAAAGCAAGCAGTGCCGAAAACTTAACGTCTTAAAGGGCATGGTGAACACAATGCCAGGGTTACATTTCAGACTTTTTTGAAATTTAATTCAGGCAGCAAAGCATCCTCTCCTCTGAGCAGCCCTTACTTACCTGGCAAGCTATCCCTTAGTGGGAGGCAGAGAATATATAAGGAAGAGAATTTTAAATAAAGATACAGAGATATGAAGATAAGAGAGTAGCATTGCATCTTTCTAAATAGTCTGAGCAGCAGGATCAGATAGAGGAGCATTTTCATTTTCTTTTTTTTAATCGTAGTTTGGAATTCTAAATAACTTGGAAGAATTTCTAAAGGTGTACGTGAAGCTTATGGCACGACTGTCAATTGGGTTTTCATTCCCCTGCCACACTCAATATTCTGTTCTGTTCCGTTCTGTTCCACTCCACTCCATTCCATTCCATTCCATTCCATATTTTCTATTCTATTCTATTCTGTTCTGTTCTGTTCTGTTCTGTTCTGTTCTGTTCTGTTCCGTTCCGTTCCGTTCCGTTCCGTTCCGTTCCATTCTGTTCCATATTTTCTCTTCTCTTCTCTTTATTCTATCTTTTTTATTCTATTTTCTTTATTCTCTATTCTATTCCAGTCCAGTACAGGCCACTCCATTCAATTCCATTCCATATTTTCTATTCTGTTCTGTTTCTTTATTCTTTTCTTATTTTTTCCTATTTTCTATTCTATTCTATTCTATTCTATTCTATTCTATTCTATTCTATTCTATTCTATTCTATTCTAGTCTAGTCTAGTCTAGTCTAGTCTAGTCTAGTCTAGTCCAGTCCAGTCCAGTCCACTCCATTCTTATATTCTATTCTATTCTATTCTATTCTATTCTATTCTATTCTATTCTATTCTATTCTATTCTATTCTATTCTATTCTATTCTATTCTATTCTAGTCTAGTCTAGTCTAGTCTAGTCTAGTCTAGTCTAGTCTAGTCTAGTCTAGTCTAGTCTAGTCCAGTCCAGTCCAGTCCAGTCCAGTCCAGTCCAGTCCATTCATATATTCTATTCTATTCTATTCTATTCTATTCTATTCTATTCTATTCTATTCTATTCTATTCTATTCTACTCCATTCCATTCCATTCCATTCCGTTCTGTTCTATTCTATTCCATTCTATTCTATTCCATTCCATTCCATTCCATTCCACTCCACTCCACTCCACTCCACATTTTCTATTCTATTCTATTCTATTCTATTCTATTCTATTCTATTCTATTCTATTCTATTCTATTCTATTCTATTCTATTCTATTCTATTCTATTCTATTCTATTCTATTCTATTTTTTTCTATTCTATTCTATATTCTATTCTATTCTATTCTATTCTATTCTATTCTATTCTAGTCTAGTCTAGTCTAGTCTAGTCTAGTCTAGTCTAGTCTAGTCTAGTCTAGTCTATTCTAGTCTAGTCTAGTCTAGTCTAGTCTAGTCTAGTCCAGTCCAGTCCACTCCATTCATATATTCTATTCTATTCTATTCTATTCTATTCTATTCTATTCTATTCTATTCTATTCTATTCTATTCTATTCTATTCTAGTCTAGTCTATTCTAGTCTAGTCTAGTCTAGTCTAGTCTAGTCTAGTCCAGTCCAGTCCAGTCCAGTCCAGTCCAGTCCAGTCCAGTCCACTCCATTCATATATTCTATTCTATTCTATTCTATTCTATTCTATTCTATTCTATTCTATTCTATTCTATTCTATTCTATTCTATTCTATTCTATTCTATTCTATTCTATTCTAGTCCAGTCCAGTCCAGTCCAGTCCATTCATATATTCTATTCTATTCTATTCTATTCTATTCTATTCTATTCTATTCTATTCTATTCTATTCTATTCTATTCTATTCTATTCTATTCCATTCCATTCCATTCCATTCCATTCCACTCCACTCCACTCCACTCCACTCCATTCCACTCCACATTTTCTATTCTATTCTATTCTATTCTATTCTATTCTATTCTATTCTATTCTATTCTATTCTATTCTATTCTATTCTATTCTATTCTATTCTATTCTATTCTATTCTATTCTATTCTATTCTATTCTATTCTATTCTATTCTCCTATGCCATATTTTCCATTCCATATTTTCTGTTCTGTTCCATTCCGTCCTGTTTATATAGCCAACCATTTAATTTATATAATGCAGAGTAGGGAAGATGGCTCCAGCTTTCCACTGCTTTAATGCATTTGCTAGTTCATTTGCTTCTTCCTGCTGTATTTTTGGCAAACTGGTTTAAACATCACAATCACAGTATGACTTTTTTTCCCCCCTCATACCTGTTGCTTCCAGAATCTTTGCTCTATGAATACATGAGCATATCAGTGAAATGCTTTGCCGAAAGAGCTATTACACAAACATTTCTGGCATATTTGTGGTGTTTTATAATGTCTATAAGTACCAAATAAATATTGATGCTCGGAATTAGCATAACCCTCTTTTCTTTTCTTTTTTTTAAAAACTGCTGATGTATAATAAAACATCATCCAGCCATTTTTACTAGCTGAAATGCGCAGCATATGGATTCGCTCTGATTTGGATGTAGTGATTCACCGGGAGTAGGCAGGATATAAACACACCTGGAAATGACACCCAGTAAATTTTCTAATTTTATTTGTGCGCTGACCATGTTTGCAGACTCTGGATGGCTCCCACCAGTCACGACATTGTTGCATTCTTGCATTATTCTGGTTCTCATGGCTAAGACTGACCCATTCACGTTTTAAAATTTTAAGGATCACGTCAGATCATTCTTTCAGCTTGGATGGCAATTTTGTAAAGCTCAAGAACAGAACGACAGTGTTGGAAGGGACCTCAGAGGTCATCTAGTCCAGCCCCCTGCTCAGGCATGAGACCCCCCCCTTATACCAGTGGTGGCGAAACTTTCAGAGACCGAGTGCCCAAAACCCACTTATGTCTCGCCGGGTGCCAGGTGGGTGTGGCCCATGGGGTGGGCGTGGCTGTGGGGATTGTGGCAAACTGGGTGGGTGTGGCCAAGGTGGGCGTGGTCACCTCAATGTTGCTCATGGGAAAGGATGCCTGTGCGGGCCAGGCAGGGTTGGGGAGGATCCAGGGGGTCGCTGGCAGGTGGGGCGGTGGGCAGGAGGATCGTCCTGCGAGGTGAGATGAGGCAAGGCGAAGCAGGGCGGGGGTGCCATTGTCGCAGGGCAAGGTGAGGCAGGGGCTGGGGTGGCTGCTGCCTGACACCATTGGCCCCCTCAGACAGAGGCCGGCGAGCGCATGGGGGCCAATGGTGTCCATCAGCAGCCACAGCCCGCCAACCCCTCGACCGGCATACTCTGGGGCCCCGCAGCCCACTGCCAGCAGTTCAGAGAAGCCGCCTCTGAGCTGGACAGCCAGCTGACACCTGAGGAGGCGATGCAGTCGGCCGTGCCCGGGAAAAGGAGAGCATGCGAGGCCAGGAGAGATGGGACCGTCTTCTGCCACATACTTCCCTACGACCGGTGAGAGCGCACAGGGTCGGCCTCCTCCGGGTCCCGTCAGCGAAACAATGTCATTTGGCGAGTCCTAGGGGGAGGGCCTTCTCTGTTGTGGCGCCCGCCCTCTGGAACCAACTGCCCCTTGAAGTCCGCGTTTCTCCCACGCTCCTGGCCTTCCGAAAGAATCTTAAAACCCATCTTTGCCGGCAGGCCTGGGGATGATTGTGGACCGTTGAATGAATGATGAATGTGTGTGGGGTTTCTCTTTTTTAAATATTTTTTTTGTTTGGATTTAGATTATGAGCGGCTGTTTTATATGTATGTTTTAAGCTGCTCCGAGTCTTTGGAGAGGAGTGGCATATAAATCATAAGAACATAAGAACATAAGAACATAAGAAGAGCCATGCTGAATCAGGCCAAAGCCCATCGAGTCCAGCATTCTGTGTCACACAGTGGCCCACCAATTGTACATGGGGATCTTGAGCAGAAAGAGAAGGCAAAACCCTCCCTTTCCCTTGACCCCCCAACAAATGGTACTCAAGGGAATCCTGCCTGCCTCAACCAACATAGAGGCGGCACATGGACAACAAACAAACAAACAAACAAACAAACAAACAAACAAACAAACAAACAAACAAACAAACAAACAAACAAATAAATAAATAAATAAACCAGCCATGCTGGGATGCATCCGGCCACGTGGGACCTCGGTGAATTGTGAGGCAGCTGGTTGAGGAGGGGTGGTTGCCATCTCCGGGGCATGGTGCGTTTGTTCACAGAGAGGGCTCTGAGTGCCGCCTCTGGCACGCGTGCCATAGGTTCGCCACCACTGCCCTATACCATTTCAGACAAATGGTTGTTCAATCTCTGTTTAAAAACCTCCGGTGATGGAACACCCACAACTTCTGGAGGCAGGTTGTTCCACTGGTTAATTGTTCTCACTGTCAGGAAGTTTCTCCTTAGTTCTAGGTTGCTTCTCTCCTTGGTTAATTTCCATCCGTTGCTTCTTGTCCTGCCTTCAGGTGCTTTGGAGAATAGCTTGACTCCCTCTTCTTTGGGGCAGCCCCTGAGATATTGGAACACAGCTATCATGTCCTCCCTCGTCCTTCTCTTCGTTAAACTAGACATACCCAATTTCTGCAAGCATTCTTCATATGCTTTAATCTCCAGGCCCCTAATCATCTTTGTTGCTCTTCTCTGCACTCTTTTTTTAATTGTTCTCACTACTACATTTCATGATTCAATTGTGCTCATTTTGGTTTTTGGATTTTTGAAGGAGGCACATATATTAACACTGTACTCAAAGGAAAGGTGATAGCAAAAGGTTTACCATCTTAGGCCAATCCTTGAATTGCAGATTTCAAGTCCAAGTGTCTTCTTTAAATTGGAAGAACACAATGCGTTTGGGGGAGGGGGGCAGGTGTTGGCTTTCTTTCAACCATGCCAGGGCTCAGCCTGCATTTCTCTGCAGGATCCCCCACCTGGAGCCCGGTCAAGTTTCCAACTGCCTGCTGGCTTCTCCTTTTATTATTTATGCACCATTTACCCTATGAGATTTGCTGAGCTAGGCAAAACGAATGCTTGCATTTGGCAGATCCCTATAGCCTCCAGATCAAGTATGTTGAGCAAGAGGTTTGCATGGAATTAGTTTAGTGGCAGGTCAGGTCTCAGCTTCTTGAATGTTTTTCCGGTGCAAATTTGCTTGCGATCCTTGGCAAAGGTGTATCTGCAGGAGGATCCTGTGTATCTGCTGGAAAGGAAGACGTGGCTTGGTGGTCGATTATGCATACAATTGAAATGTCAGCAATTTATTTCAGACTGTGTTTTCTTTTTGTCCCTTTTCCTCCTCCTCCTCCTCCTCCTCCTCCTCCTCCTCCTCTTTCCACTTCTCCTCCTCCTTCTCCTTCCCCTCCTCCTCCGCCTCCTCCTCCACCACCACTTCCTCCTTCTTTCTCCGCCTTCTTCTCCTTCTCTTCCTTCTCCTTCTTCCCCTTCTCCTCCTTCTTCATCTCCTCCTCCTCCTTTTTCTTCCCCTCCTCCTCCTCTCCTCCTCCATCTCCTCATCCCCCACCTCCTCCTTTTTTCTTCTTCCCCTTCTCCTCCCCTCCTCTTCCTTCCCCTCCTCCTCCTTCCCCTTCTCTGCCTCCACCTTCACCACCTCCTCCTCCTCCTTTCTCCTTCTTCCCCTTCTCCTCCTTCATCTCCTCCTCCTTCTCCTTCTTCTTCCCCTTCTCCTCTTCCTCCTCCTCCACCTCCTCCTTCCCCTTCTCCTCCGCCTCCCCTCCTGCTCCTCCACCTCCTCCTCCCCCTTCTCTGCCTCCTCCTCCTCCACTACCTCCTCCTCCTTCTCTTTCTCCTCCTTCCCCTTCTCCTCCTTCTTCTCCTCCTCCTTCTCCTTCTTCTTCCCCTTCTCCTCTTCCTCCTTTTCTCCACCACCTCCTCCTCCTCCTTCCCCTCTTCCTCCTCCATCACCTCCTCCTCCCTCTTTTTCTTCTTCTTCCCCTTCTCCTCCTCCTCCCCTCCTCCTCCACCTCCTCCTCCCCCTTCTCTGCCTCCTCCTCCACTACCTCCTCCTCCTTCTCTTTCTCCTTCTTCCCCTTCTCCTCCTTCATCTCCTCCTCCTTCTCCATCTTCTTCCCCTTCTCCTCTTCCTCCTTTTCTCCACCACCTCCTCCTCCCCTTCTCTGCCTCCTCCTCCACCTCCTCCTCCCCCTTCTCTGCCTCCTCCTCCACTACCTCCTCCTCCTTCTCTTTCTCCTTCTTCCCCTTCTCCTCCTTCATCTCCTCCTCCTTCTCCATCTTCTTCCCCTTCTCCTCTTCCTCCTTTTCTCCACCACCTCCTCCTCCCCTTCTCTGCCTCCTCCTCCACTACCTCCTCCTCCTTCTCTTTCTCCTCCTTCCCCTTCTCCTCCTTCTCCTCCTCATCATTTTTCTATTTTATTGTCTGAAATCTATTCAATTATGTTAGAAACGTTTTCCACATAAAGATTCCTTATGATTTGGAAGCCTACACAATATTTCCCCAAAAGCTCACCCAATGGTACCAGTTCTACTTTGGTCTTCCTTGAGAAATTGCCAGTGGGTTTTTTTTTTTGTTTGTTTTTTGTCTGTTGAGGAGGGGAAAAATATGTAGAAACCATTTACCCAATTTCTCTGCCGTGGACATGGTGGAGAACTTCAAAAGACCAAGAGAAAGTTTGGATTTCCCATTAGGGATCCAGCCAAGTTGTTCCTCTTCTTTCATGTTTCAGAACAACTGCCAAAGACTGCATGAAACATGCTTGCTGGGTCTTGCCAGAATCCATCGGAGCAATTTTAAAAAAAAAAAAATCCAGAAACTCTTTCAGCAGCTTCATTTCTGAAGCTAATATGCCTGGTTAGCTTTTCTCAAAGCTTGGCAAGCTGTGTTTGTAGCAGGGCTGCGAGGTTTGATCTACCAAGGAACAAAAATATAATGTCGGCGTGTTTACGAATCCCCACTTCATTAAATCTTACTTATCCCAGGGTAGGAGCCTCAGGTAAATGAATCGTTGTTAGTTGTCAACAGAACTCCAAATTCGTTTTAAGGCAGACAGTAACCCCGAGCTTGGAAGGAACACGGCACGTGGGCGCATCCAAAGACGTCAACACAACAAATTGCAAGAGAAGAATCCTGATCTTCTCTAACGATCAACGTGGGGATGATTTGAAAGTTCGACTGGGCTCATTCCAGCAGATGAAATCATTTACTTTAAAGCTTATTTCAAACTAGAAGAAGGAAAATTGGTGAATTATTTCCCCCCCTCCCCCGTTTTTGTTGTTAGTTAGGACTTCAGCCAGCAAAGGGTAGCGACGGTGGCAATCCATCTTTTCTCCAGATCTAAAATTCCTTTGCAGCTGCCTTAAAGCAAAAAAAATGATGCTTTTTGAAGCGCGGTTTTTGCAGCGTTCTCTTTGGTGATCCACGCTGAGAAAAATGGAATGGGGTTGCACGAATTACGGTAATGATCAGCTTTGCATTTGGAAAAAAAGTGTATCTCTAAGTACAGGAGGGTGACCACTTTCTGATTTTGTTCCTAACGGACCTCCTTTGATTCTTATAGGACAGCGGTTCTCAACCTTTTGCAGCCGTGACCCCGACCTGCGCCACGCATGCACAGCATGACGGCCTGCATTGCGCATGCGTGGCGCGTGCGTGATGGCCGGCATCGCGCATGCGTGGCGCGACGGCCAGCATCGCGCTTGCGTGGTGCGTGTGCGACGGCCCGCATCGCGCATGCGTGGCGCAACGGCACGCATCGCGCATGCACGGTGCTGCCCCCTGCGCCAGCCGAGGGGAAAAGGGGAAAAAATGGCGGACTGCGGTGTTTGACGACCCCCGTGAAATGGTCGTTTGACCCCAAATGGGGTCGCGACCCACAGGTTGAGAACCGCTGTTATAGGAGATCCTTATGGGTCTCTGCACTGACCGTGGGGACCTTTGTAGCTATCAGAAAAACAGAATAACAGAGTTGGATGGGACATTAGAGGTCTTCTAGTCCAAACACCTGCTCAAGCAGGAGACTCTATACCAGGGGTTCTCAACCTTGGCAACTTTAAGACTTGTGGACTTCAACTCTCAGAATTCTGAGTCTTGGGAGAAGGGTGGCATATAAGTCTAATAAAATCAAATAAAATCAAATCAATTCTGGGAGTTGAAGTCTACAAGTCTTAAACTTTCCAAGGTTGAGAATCCCTGCTCTATACATGCTGGACATGTAGCTGCCCAGTCTTCTCTTAAAAGCCTCCAGTAATGGAGCACCCACAACTTCTGGAGTCAAGTCATTTCATTGATTAATTACTCTCAGGAAATTTCTCCTTAGTTCCAGGCTGGTTTTTCCTTGATTAGTTTCTATCCATTGTTTCTTGTCCTGCCTTCGGTTGCTTTGAAGGCTTAGAGCTGCAGATCAGCTAATGATGTCATCTCCTCCTCAATCTGGATGTGAAAATAAATGTGAACATGAAACAAATGTTTAAATAGTATGGATTCAACCAAATTCAGGTCATCTCATGATATAGAATAGAATAGAACTGGAAGGGACCTTGGAGGTCTTCTAGTCCAGCCCCCTGCTCAAGCAGGAGAACCTATACCATCTCAGACAGGTGAATGTCTAGTCTCTTCTTAAAAATTTCTAGAGATGGAGCGCCCACGATTTCTGGAGGCAAAGCTGTTCCACTGGTTAATTGTCCTCACTGTCAGGAAGTTTCTCCTTAATTCCAGATTTCTTCTCTCTTTGATCAGTTTCCATCCATTGCTTCTCGTCCTTCCCTCTGGGGCTCTGGTGAACAATCTGGCCCCCCTCTGCCTTGTGGCAACCTCTCAGATACTGGAACACTGCTATCATGTCTCCCCTATTTCTTCTTTTCTTTAGACTGGCCAGACCCAAGTCCTGCAGCCGTTCTTCGTCTGTTTTAGTATCCAGGCCTTGGATCATCTTAGTTGCTCTTCTCTGAACTTTTTCCAAACTCTCAACATCTTTTTTGTGATATGGTGACCAAAATTGGCTGCCGTATTCCAGGTGTGGTCCCACTAGGGTTTTATAAAGCGGTACTAATACTTCGCATCATCTTGATTCTATGCCTCTGTTTATACAACCCAGGATTGTAAACCTCAGCTTACAACCATTTGTTTGGTGACTATTTGAAGTTAAAACCAGCACTGAACAAGTGACTTAGGAATGGTTCTCATACGTATAACCATTGCACCCTCTCCAAAGTCTCTTGTGATCAAAATTCAGACACTTTTTAATTTGTCTCATATTTGTGACAGTTGCAGTGTCCCAGGGTCATGTGATCCCCATTTGTGAATTTCTGGCATACAAAGTCAATGAGGGAGACAGATTTACCCGACCATGTTACTAATTTACCAGCTAGAGTGATTCGCTTAACAACAATGGCAAGAAAGGTCATTGAATGGAGCAAAACTCAACGAACAACTGTCTTGCTGTCAACGCTGCTAACATCGGATGTTCTTACTTTGACAACAGATGGAGATGCAGCCATTTTCCTTCTTATGTTTTACTCTTAGAATTAGAGTTAGAATTACATGATAGGGGGGAGGAGAAGGAGTGTGCAAGGGAGTTTTGTTAGACATAACAATATTGTAACTAGTGTGAGAACCAAGGTTTTTTGAAATAAGAGATGATAAGAAATGGTGGGTTGGAGAACTGGAGGGGAAGCCTGCATGTCAAACTAATCAGAGAATGTGATTTATGACTGTTAACTAGAGGAGGGAATTGTGCCTTGATACTATGTGCTCAGGGGAGGGGAATTCAGATTTGGCTTGGACTATGTACGTACCGATGCTATGCTACTCGAATAAAGATTCCCTTAAGGTAAACAATGCCTCGAAGTTCTTTGAAGAGTTTCATCTGTCAGAATCATGACACTTGCTTCGCAACAGAACTTTTGGGCTCAATTGTGGTTGTAAGTTGAGAACTATCTGTATACAAAGTTGAGAACTACCTGTATACATTTTCCTGAAATTAAGCCCTGTTGTTATTCCAAGTCATTTTTCTTAAGTCCTCTAGAAGCACATGGTTGCAATTATCTCTTGAAATCAACTTTGGGACAACAGCCACTTTACAAGGTCTAGATGGACCTTTTGCCTTTCACACACAATGCAGTGAAATGGCGATCCACCACCATCTGGTGTGTCATATGTTATCAGCTAAATAATTGCTAGTTAATGCTAAAGAAGAATAAACATTCAATAGCAAAACCATGTACAGAACAGATTCAACATTTGGCAGTCTGAATTTGGCAGTTACCACGGAATCAACATTTACTAAAGGTTTACTAAAGGTTAAAGGAATGACATCTAGTTTTATAGACTTGTCTTCAAGAGATGACACCCAAAGTAACCTAGAGGAGGAGGAGGAGAAGAAGAGGAGAAGAAGAAGAAGAAGAAGGAAGAAGGAGGAGGAGGAGGAGGACGTGGAGGATGTGGAGGTGGAGGAGGAGGAGGAGAAGAAGAAGAAGGAGGAGGAGAAGGAGGAGGTGGAGGAGGAGGAGGAGGAGAAGAAGAAGAGGAAGAAGAAGAAGAGGAGGAGGAGGAGGAAGAAGAGGAGAAGGAGGAGGTGGAGGTGGAGGTGAAGGAGGAGGAGGAGAAGAAGAGGAAGAAGAAGAAGAGGAGGAGGAGGAGGAGGAAAGGAAGGAGAAGAGAGTAGGAATGTTACACCATCCTACCTGATCTTTCCCTGTTCTTCTACCTTCAATGAGCAGAGAAAAGAACCCTTCTCTGAATTTGATTATGTTTTCACTTTCTACTTCATTCTGCCTTGTCTCTTATTGTTATTGTGCCTCCAAGAATGGAAGCAATTATTTTTATAAGAATGGAAGCAATTATTTTTATATTGCAAGATTGCCTCTTGACTGCTTTGCAAGATCATCAATATTGCTCTTGTTACGGCTGGATTTCATCCAGAGAGCTATGGGAATGAATGAGACTTCAATTATTAAATTGCAATGCATTGATTTCAATAGGTTAATGATTACAGCAAAAAAAAAACATACAATAAAGACAATACAAACAATAACACTAAGCTAAAAGGAAAGTTTTCTTTGAGTCCAGCTCAGCTCATACTGACCACATGAACACATCTGGGACAATATTTTTTTTAAAAAATCATGTAACTAGTCAGGGCTTTTCAACCTTTTCACCCATTGTGCCACTTTTAGGATATGGCAACATCCGAGTACCACCAGTTGCATAGCAAGGTGTCAAATACTTGATGACCAAAAAAAAAAAAAAAAAAGGAAAAAAGTGATAAAGTACAGGTAGTCCTCGACTTACAACAATTCACTTAGTGACTGTTCGAAGTTACAATGGCACTGAAAAAAGTGCCCCCCAAGCCACAGCCAAGCAAGACACCTGTCCGCCCGGTGGCGCTCTTCCTCCTGTCCGAGGTTTTCACTGTTGTGAGCATTTCTGTTGAGGATTGGCAGCGGGGGTGGGGTGGGGGGTGTTTGGTTTTTATTCCCCCCATCTGCTGGGTGGTTGCAGCAGATTTTGGTCACTTCACATGACCCTGAGACACTGTGATCGTTATTACATTCATCTGAATGTAAATCACAAGACCCTGGAGATGCTGCAACATTCCAGCTGATGAGGGTTCTTCTGGGCTCAGCAGAAGCGCCAGGATCAGTGCTGCTTTCCAGCTGATTGGTGCTTCTTCAGGGTTCAGCAGAAGCACCAGGATCAGCGCCGAGCTCCAACTGGAGCCTGGCGCTCATCCTGGCGCTTCCGCTGAGCCCTGACAGCCCTGCAGCTCCAGCCATCTCTTGCTCAGGCTTGTGCGGTGCTGCCACTGCTTCAGCTCATTCCCCTCCCCCCTACCACTTTTCTAGGATGGTCGCGTATCAGGTGCCAATGTACCACAGGTGGTACCCATATCACTGGTTGAAAAGCCCTGGTCTAAGTTACCACCCTGAAGTTTATTTGATGGACCCCATCCTCCAGATATTTTGGCTTTGTGGTGCAATTCGAGGTGGTTCTTACCTATAAAAGCCTTCTAAGTTTTTATAGAATAATAGAATCATAAATCTGGAAGGGACAGCCCTAGTCTAACCCTCTTCCCAAGACAGGACATCTTATACCATCTTAGACAAATGTTTGCCCAATCTTTTCTTGCAAACCTCCAGTGATGGAGCACGCACAATTTCTGGAGGTAAGCCGTTCCATTGATTAATCATTCTCACCACCAGGAAATTCTTCCTCCTTTCCAGATCTCCTTCTGATGAGCTTCCACCCATTGCTTCTTGTCCTGCCCTTGGTTTCTTTGGAGAATAAGTCAATCCCCTCTTTTCTGTGATAGCCTCTGAAGTACTGAAAGACTACTTTCATGTCAACCCTAGTCCTTCTCTTCTTTAGACCAAAGGTAAAGTTTTCTCCTGTCCAGTTGGGTCTGACTCTAGAGCAGGGCTCTTCAAACTTGGCCCTTTTATGACTTGTGAACTTCAACTCCCAGAATTCCTCAGCCAGCATGCCTGGCTGAAGAATTCTGGGGGTTGGAGTCCACAAGTCATAAAAGGGCCAAGTTTGAAGAGCCCTGCTCTAGAGGGTGGTCCTCATCTCTGTTTCTTAGCCAGGGTGTCAATGCTGCTAACATCGGATGTTTTTGCTTTGACAACAGTTGGAGATGCAACCATTTTGTTCTTATGTTTCACTTTTAGAGTCAGAGTTAGATGATGCTGGGGGGAGGAATGTGCATGAGAGTTCAGCTAGACATAACAATACTGGACCTAGTGTGTGACCCAAGGTTATTGAAATAAGAGACGATAAGAATTGGCGGGCTAGAAGTCTGGAGGGAAAGCCTGCATTTCAAACTAATTGGAGAATGTGATTTATGACTGTTAATTGGAGGAGGGAATTGTGCTTTGATACTATGTGCTCAGGGGAGGGGAATCCAGTTTTTGGCTTCAACTGTGTTAGTGCTGAAGTTATGCTTCTCAAATAAAGATTGTTTAAGGTAAACAATGCCTCAAAGTTCATTGAAGAGCTTCATCTGTCGGAACCAGGACATTAAGCCAATCAGCATCCGATGTTAGCAGCATTGACATGGGACCCAGCGTTGTCCGAAGATGCTTCCATAATCATGGGGCCAGCATCCATGTTAGTATGCAGCAGAAAACAACCAAGTTCAGAGTGCACCAAGGACCCTGCAGTTTTACGAGTCTAGGACATCTTTATCTTTCTTTATTTCGACTTATATGCCGCCCTTCTCCCCAGACTCAGGGCGGCCCACAATAGAAATACAAGTACAAAAATATAAGTAATTTAAAATAATATTACAGTATAAAACTATTAAAACTATACTCACTCATACAACATACACTCCCAATCAAAGGCCCAGGGGCAGAGCGCAGTGAAAAAAAAATTAAACGCCCCAAGCCTGTCTGCATAGATGTGTTTTTAAAAGTTTTCAGAAAGCTAGGAGGGAAGAAGCAGTACGAACCTCTGAGGGAAGCTGGTTCCAGAGGGCTGGGGCAGCAACAGAGAAGGCCCTAGCCCTAGGCCCCGCCAAACGGCACTGTCTAACAGACGGGACCCGTAGGAGGCCAACCCTGTGTGCCCTAACCGGTCGCTGGGATTCATGGGGCAGAAGACAGTCCCGCAAGTATCCTGGTCCATTGCCATGAATGGCTTTATAGGTCATAACCAACACTTTGAATTGTGTTCGGAGACCAATTGGCAGCCAGTGCAGCTCATCCTAGTCCTTCCTTGATTTTTTTTTCATTTTTACATTCTATAAATGATTTTCTTTCCTGCCCTTTAGAAGGTCAGCTGACCTTCTTCACACTTCTTTTAGAAAAGCTTACTCTGGCTTTTGTTTATCCCTCTCCCACCATTTCAGGGCTATTGGGGTCAGTAGTTTCGATTTTCACTGAAATATAATCCACAATATAGAAAGGCTTACATTTTATTGTTTCGCTGTTGTCAGGTCACAATATAATATCTCCAAGCTTCTTCGGACCCATCCCTCCATAGATTGTTTCTGCTTTTCTCTCTGTGTGTGATCAGTGTAAGTTTGTGTGTTCATGAGAAAGCATGAAGCAGGCTGCCTACACAATGCGCTGGATTCCGTTACTGGGAAGGAGATGGGGACATGGCTGAGAATAGAACAGTTAGTGTTCTGTTTTCTGCTTGGTTCAGCATTGAAGAGGCAGCAGTAGTAAACAGGTACTTCTTTATTGAAGGTGAAAACAGAAAACTAACAAGCATTGCTCCGCCCCTATTTATACATTCAGCTTTGGGTAGCGTCAGCCAATGAATGCACCATATTCTCCCGCTCAAATGCATACTAATCAACCTTGCAGACAGCAAGTCTGGCTAGCAGGCCACATGGTCTGCTAACAGTCCTTGCACAGATCTCTGCAACTGTTCCATAAGTTTAACACAATACATTACAGTTAGTATAGAAGCACATAGCCAAAAACACCAGCCTGAAGATGACGAATGGGACTTCGTTGAAACGTCGCCAGGACACTTCCAATTTTACGTGGGAGAAAACCCGAATAACCAAAGACCAACATACAAACACCCGCGAAAATGTCAGAAAACACACACACACACACACGCACACATACACACACACACACACACACACATATGTCAAGTGTTTATTTTTTAGATTGCACCCTGTAAACCCAAATATGGGAGGAAGGAATCATTCTTTCCTTTTGCTTGTTTCAGCTCAACCCAGAGCCATCTTGCAAGCACAAATCAGAACTCACCCTTCCGGGATTCGAACCTGGGCAGTCTGCATGCTAAGCAGATGCTTTAACCTATTGAGCCACAAGTTCTCTCCCGCTTGCTGGGTTCTGACTGAAGAGAGTTAAGAAACTCGAAATAGCTATATCAGAAATCCCTTATTTCTTTGTCAACAATTTTAAACAACATATATATATTTGTGCTTGCAAGATGGCTCTGGGTTGAGCTGAAACAAGCAAAAGGAAAGAATGATTCCTTCCTCCCATATTTGGGTTTACAGGGTGCAATCTAAAAAATAAACACTTGACACATATCCTTACTCCCTGACTACTGACAAAGCGGGAGAGAACTTGTGGCTCAATAGGTTAAAGCATCTGCTTAGCATGCAGACTGCCCAGGTTCGAATCCCGGAAGGGTGAGTTCTGACTGAAGAGAGTTAAGAAACTCGAAATAGCTATATCAGAAATCCCTTATTTCTTTGTCAACAATTTTAAACAACATATATATATATATATATATATATATATATATATATATATATATATATATATATATATATATATATATATATGTGTGTGTGTGTGTGTGTGTGTGTGTGTGTGTGTGTGTGTGTGTGTGTGTGTGTGTGTGTGTGTGTGTGTGTGTGTGTGTGTGTGTGTGTTTTCTGAGGTTTTCGCGGGTGTTTGTATGTAGGTCTTTGGTTCTTCGGGTTTTCTCCCACGTAGAATTTGAAGTGTCTTGGCAACGTTCCTCCCATACATAAAAGGCACCACAGACAAGATCAGCAAAGTCCTGCACAAATATAATGTCAAAACAGCATTCTGCACAAACAGAAAAATATCCACCATCCTAAGAAACCCTAAAGACAAAATTGAGTTAGAAAATCAAGGAGTATATGAAATCCCATGTACTGCTTGCCCCACTACATACATTGGACAAACCAACAGAAGGATAAATGCACGCATTGAAGAACACAAAAACTCAGTCAAAAGAGAGGAACCAACTTCTTCCCTGGTCCAACACCTTAAAGCCACACGACATGAAATTGATTTCAAAAAGACCAGAACAATTGCCAAAACTGAACATTTTAATAACAGAATAATCAGAGAAGCCATCGAGATAGAAAAACGCCCCCACAGCATGAACAAACGAGATGATACCTCCCGCCTACCAGCCATTTGGAAACCCGCCCTTATTGACAAACGTATTCCTAACTCTAAGATTGACACCAGAACCACACAGGATGCCACCTCCACACATCCACGCAAAAAGCAAACCCAAACCAATGATGAGGCAAGACCACAGACCAGGAGCCAGACCAGAGCTGCAACATAGGCCACTTTGAACCTCTCCAGCACAACAAAGCCCCCACCCAAACAGAACACTCCCCCAGCCAATCAGAACACAGCCAACCCCCCAGCCAATCAGAGCACAGCCAAGCCCCTAACCAATCAGAACATAGCCAAGCTCCCAGCCAATCAGTTCAAACCCCCACTGGCAGTTAAAAGGAAAAAACAGCTTAGACCACACATTGCTCCTAGAAGCAGAAGCCAAAAGCACCAGCCTGAAGATGATGAATGAGATTTCATCGAAACGTTGCCAAGACACTTCAAATTCTACGCGGGAGAAAACCCGAAGAACCAAAGACCTATATATATATATACATACCGCCTACATACATACATACACACACACCTGGGCAACAAAAAATTAGCTACTGGTTCTGCTGAAGTGGTGCAAACTGGCTGAATCCCGGTTCACCTCACTTTGGCGGAACCGGTAGCTAATTTTTTGTTGCTCAGGCCCAGAATACACACACACACACACACACACACACATATTCTGGATGTTTTTTTTCCTCTGCAGTTCCCAATCCCATCTAGTCTATTTTAAATTGATTTATTTTCTTTTGACAGCTTCTCCCTTCACACCAAATCATCAGAACTCTGCTTGTCTATTAGAACATCCAGTTTCAGCTCCAGTTTTGTTCCATATAGTAGTGATGGCAAACCTTTTAGAGACCGAGTGCCCAAACCGCAAACCCAAAACCCACTTATTTATCGCAAAGTGCCAGGGCCGCATCAGCATTGTGGTGCCCTCGGGGGGGGAGGGGCAGAGAGGCGCCTCTGAGTGCCACCTCTGGCACCCAAAAACCAGGGGCGCAAAAATGGGCCACCATGCTGCAAGGCGCAAAAACGGCCGCCGCCGCCCCGCGGGGTACATATACAGGGCACTGCACCACGTAAGAACGGGGCAGGGCTACTGAGTATCACGCAAGCACTAATCCCACCCCATTTGCAGTGTGTGCGTGCTCACAGCCCTGTGCGCGCAATGCACGCATGTAAAATGCTTCCCCCACCTTTTTCTTCCAGTCCACCAATCGACAATGGTTGGTGACCTCTGCTCTACGACCTCTACTCAAGCTTGCCAGTTGGCCGCTTTGCCTCCTTTTTGCTGGGTGGGGGTCCTACTCCGGGCGATGGTGACGGTCTGATGGACCTGCTGCTGGCGGTGGTGGCACGTGTGCCAACAGTGAGGGCTCTGAGTGCCACCTCTGGCACGCGTGCCGTAGGTTCGCCACCACTGCCCTATCGCATCAACCTTGTGAAAGTATCCTCTTTCCGCTATGTATTCAAAATGGATACACGCACACACACACACATATGTGTATGTTTGTGTGTGTGTATGTGTGTTATGTATGGGTATGAGTGGTGCATAGGTTGTGGAGCCTTCTTGCAACAACACCATCCTTTCAGCAGTTCCAGAAGGCTTCATACCCATTTGCACTAATCAGGTGACTCTGAGGACACAGAATAAGTTAGGGCCCACAGAGTCGGCCTTCTCCAGGTCTCGTCAGCCAGACAGTGTCGCCTGGCGGGGCCTAGGGGAAGAGCCTTCTCTGTTGCGGCCCCGGCCCTCTGGAATCAACTCCCCCCAGAGATCCGTATTGCCCCCACCCTCTCCGCCTTACACAAATTATTGAAGACACATCTTTGCCGACAGGCCTGAGGCAGTTAACACCTTGCCCCAGCCAGTGTATGTTTGTTTTGCATGTCTGTCTTGGATGATTGGTTTTTATTAAGGGGTTTTACAATGTATTTTAATGCCAGATTTCTTCATGTGAGTATCCATGATGTTGTAAGCCGCCCTGAGTTCTTGGAATAGGGCGGCATAGAAATCTAATTAAATAAAATAATAAATAATAAATAATAAATAAATAAGTCTCCGAGTGGCCTCAACGACTCCCTAAAAGAAGGCAAATGACCAGCTGTCTGCAAGGAGTATAAATCCTTCCCTTCCCCACCATCCAGTCAGAGCTGAAGAAGCTTCTTGGATGAGAAGCGAAACGTCTTCAAAGAAAAAAACAAACAAGAAATTCCTGTTGCCTCCTGAAAAAGCATTTTGGGGGCTAGAATTTAGGGCTTTGAGGTTTTCAATCCTTGTAGGAAATGTGTTTCATTTTGAATGGTGTGGATGTTCCCTTTGAAATACTTACCGGGATGGACGCACAGCTCTGGCAGAAATGTCTTTATCGTACTTTGCTGAGTGTACAGATCTTCCTCTTTTGCTTTGGGCCTGCTTGTGTGCTGACTTTGGGGTGTCACATTTGTGTGTACAAGAAAGCTCTGCGTCTTGAAAGATTTTACCTGTTTGCTTATTGTTTTGAGAGAAATGCGGGGTTTTTTTTAATCAGTTTCCAAGTCTGGCTGTTAATTACCAGCTGAAAGCAGTTCAAGCGAACCTCTTGCAACTTTTGTATTCTCTTTCTTTGCAAGAATCAAGTGGATGATTAAAAGGAGTTCATGAGGAGTGCAGGAACAAAATTATTCTTGAATCTAAGATGCTTCCAACCGTAATATAGATCATTTGATCAGATCTTCCCACTTTTATTTATCGTAATATGTTTTAGAAGCTTTCGTGCATCTGAATTAATTTATTTTCCAGTACATTTATGGAATGCCAACACTCTTGTTATGCATACTAAATTTTTATGCGGTATGGTAAAAGAGGAGAAAACCATTTGAAAACCCAGTAAGACAACAATAAAACAAATACACATGTGAGCTTCTGAGAAAGAATCTGAGATCAGAACATCAGTAGGGAAATGGACTCCGGCCACCTAGGTACGGCCAATATTTGCTAGCATGGATGTTTTATTCATAACCTCTGTGGCTGTTCACTTGTTCTGGAGGGACACATATGTTTCATTTTGCATATCTTAATAATGGTTATTGGAAATGAGTGTGTGTATTGGCTTGTGTGTATGGGCTTTTATTTGGATATTCAAGCTGGATGCTGACAGCTTGCTTTTTCCAAATCACTCTGAAACAATTTCTTCCATGGTAAAAGAGTTTCTTTCTTTCTTTCTTTCTTTCTTTCTTTCTTTCTTTCTTTCTTTCTTTCTTTCTTTCTTTCTTTCTTTCTTTCTTTCTTTCTTTCTTTTTTCTTTCTTTCTCTCTCTCTCTTTCTCTCTCTCTCTCTCCCTCTTTCTTTCTTTCTCCATCCCTCTTTTTCTTTTTTTCTTTCTCTATCTCTCTTTCTTTCTCTCTTTCTTTCCTCTTTCTCTCCCTCCCTCTCTTTCTCTCTCTCTCTCTCCATCCCTCTTTCTTTCTTTTCTTTCTTTCTTTTTCCCTTTCTTTCTTTCTCTCTCTCTCTCCCTTTCTTTCTCCCTTTCTTCCTTCCTTCCTTTCTTTCTCTCTCTCTCTCCCCCCCTTTCTCTCTCTCTCTCTTTCCTCTCTCTCTCCCTCCCTCCCTCTTTCTTTCTTTTTCTTTCTCTCTCTCTCCCTCCCTCCCTCTTTCTTTCTTTCTTTCTCTCTCTCTCTTTCTTTCTTTCTCCTTCCTTCCTTCCTTCCTTCCTTCCTTCCTTCCTTCCTTCCTTCCTTCCTTACTTAGGAAAAGGGAGTTTCTTTCCTTAAGAGTTGAACTGTGATTAGAATTTCTGTATAGATTTCCAATTTTAATGACTTTTCAGTTTGATTAACCTTTCCCATTAACGTGTTGTCATATACTACATCAATAAAAGGAGACATCAAAGCCACAAGGAAATTCCCAGGATATCATTGTCTTAATTGAATGCTTGTAAAGATGCTTTTTTTTAAAGCAGAACAGGCCATCCAAAAGCTAATCTCTTTATTGCATAGTTGATTATTTATAAAAGGTGGTTTGGGTTATGTGTCTTTTCTACCACCCCTCCCTCTTAAATATTACTGAAACACAGAAACTGAGAAATCTATCAGAGGTTTTATTCCATGACTTCCAGTCTTTCAAATTACTGGATATTTAGACCCCAGCCCAACTATTGTCAGTTAAATTTATATTGTTATAATGTATGATCTGTAGCTATTTGCTCTCCTTTCCTTTCCCTTCCACCCTCTCTTTTCTTCCTTTCCTTCTCTATTGTCTCCCTCCTTTTTCCTTTCCTTTCCTCCCCTCCCCACTGCCCCACCCCTCCCTTCCCTTCCCCTCCTCTTCCTTTCCTTTCCTTTCCTTTCCTTTCCTTCCTTTCCTTTCCTTTCCTTTCCTTTCCTTTCCTTTCTTTCCTTTCCTTTCCCTTCCCTTCCCTTCCCTTCCCTTCCTTTCCTTTCCTTTCCTTTCCTTTCCTTTCCTTCCCTTCCTTCCTTTCCTTCCCTTTCCTTTCCTTTCCTTTCCCTTCCCTTCCCTTCCCTTCCCTTCCCTTCCCTTCCCTTCCTTTCCTTTCCTTTCCTTTCCTTTCCTTTCCTCTCCCTTCCCTTCCCTTCCCTTCCCTTCCCTTCCTTTCCCTTCCCTTCCCTTTCCTTCCCTTCCTTTCCCTTCCTTTGCTTTCCTCTCCTCTCCTCTCCTCTCCTTTCCTTTCCTTTCCTTTCCTTTCCTTTCCTTTCCCTTCCCTTCCCTTCCCTTCCCTTCCCTTCCCTTCCTTTCCTTTCCTTTCCTTTCCTCTCCCTTCCCTTCCCTTCCCTTCCCTTTCCTTCCCTTCCTTTCCTTTCCTTTCCTTTCCTTTCCTTTCCTTTCCTTTCCTTTCCTTTCCTTTCCTTTCCTTTCCTTTCCTTTCCTTTCCTTTCCTTTCCTTTCCTTTCCTTTCCCTTCCCTTCCCTTCCCTTCCCTTCCCTTCCCTTCCCTTTCCCTTCCCTTCCCTTCCTTTCCCTTCCCTTCCTTCCCTTCCCTTCCCTTCCTTCCCTTCCCTTCCCTTCCCTTCCCTTCCCTTCCCTTCCTTTCCCTTCCCTTCCCTTCCCTTCCCTTCCCTTCCCTTCCTTTCCTTTCCTTTCCTTTCCTTTCCTTTCCTTCCCTTTCCTTTCCTTTCCCTTCCCTTCCCTTCCCTTCCCTTCCCTTCCCGTCCCGTCCCGTCCCGTCCTATCCTGTCCTGTCCTGTCCTGTCCTGTCCTCACCCAAATAATTAGTTGGTTTTTGTTTTCCAAAATAGTGAAATTGTAAAGGGGGAGAAAAAAAACCAAGGCCCCATTTAAGCCAATTTGGGTGGCTAAAAAAACCCCAAAAACTATTTGCTCCAGGAGAAGCATACCGGAAGTAGCGAAATATGCTTTCCAAAATTGTAGTTCTGCATATAAATTGGAAATTATACCCCCTTTTTCACCTGATATTTCCAGACTCTTCCTATTATTTCATTCCCTCTACTCTTCAGAATTTATTTTTTTTTTGTCTCCTGAAGGGGAAGTATAGATCGGAATTATTGAAAAATTATAACATCTTGCTGACAGTGTGCTTATAAGCAATCAATCAAGTGTTTTAAGATAACAAAAAAAAATATTTCAGGATGCTTTATTAGAGGTGTTAACTTCCAAATGTTGACTTAATGAACTCAATCAATTTTGGTTATGTAGGTCTTTCTGCTCTATGGGAAGTCAGCCTCCCCAGAGAAAGAAATATTTTGGGGAATATTAAAAAGGTAGAATACTATATTTCCCCAAAGGAATAATGGAAAATCTTAGGCAGAAACGCCCCTTCACAAATCTCTCTGCCCAAGCAGAAACCAGGTCTGTAGAAATGCATATGTGATAATCCTTTCAGAAAGACTGGAGCCAGGAGGCTTAGAGCTGATGGGATTAGAAAGACAAAGATCCCTAGAACCAGCAACCCCTCACCTATCCAACACAGGACACAGCCATCAGCCACAGGGAAGCAGGAGAGGACTTTTGGGACATAATAGGATTAACCCACCACCATCAGAATACTAAAAGGGCACCCTGAACCTCAGGTCAAAGTTCATCCCACAGGAACAACTCCAAACACAAAAGCTCAATAAGGTATAAAAATCCACCACTCCCAGCTACATGTGGTCAGCTTTCCCAGAGCCACATTTGTGTCTGGCTCTCCTCTTCAATAAACTGCAACCTTCTTTCTAAAGCAGTCTCCATTTTGTTTATTCCTGACTTGGACTGGACCCTGATGAAGTTTTTTCCTTCAATACCTCTTTGCTTATCTCCCAGATTAACTGACATAATTAAAGTCTGACAAGGTGTGGTGTTTTTTTTTTTCACCAAGCAAACTAAGAAGAGTTTGTGTCAAGATATTTATTCAGGTTTTTTTTTAAAAAAAAATCTTGGTAAAGAACATTTAGCTGTGGTAAACCAAACTCCAGTCTTGATGTTTTTGAATGGATTTTCCTGTGGAGACTTCCATAAGAACCAAGCTAGATTCATTCCTTATAAGATAAGATAAGATGAGATGAGATGAGATGAGATGAGATGAGATATGATAAGATAAGACGAGATAAGATAAGATAAGATGATATGATAAGATGATATGATAAGGTATGATATGATATGATATGATAAGATAAGATAAGATAAGATAAGATAAGATAAGATAAGATAAGATAAGATAAGATAAGATAAGATGAGATGAGATGAGATGAGATGAGATGAGACGAGACGAGACGAGACGAGACAAGACAAGACAAGACAAGATAAGATAAGATAAGATAAGATAAGATAAGATAAGATAAGATAACCTTTATTGTCATTTTTTTTACTGTGGGCACAACGGCACACATCAAAAATGAAATTTAATTGCCTGCTCTCAAAGTGAAACACACACATGACACACACCTAAATATACTATATACAACATATGTACAGACCCACACTCCTACATATACATCACAAATAAATATTAAATAATGTCCATCTTGAATATATAACGGAAGGAGGAAGCTTGAGAGTTCACAAGGTTAATGCTGTATGGAATGAAACTATGGCTGAATCTGGATGTTCTGCTTCAGATACCACGAAGCCTTCTCCCTAAAGGGAATAAGGAAAACAGGTTGTGAAGAAGATGTGTGGTGTCCCAGATAATCTTATGGACCCTGCTCAAGCAACACTTCTGTGCTATGTCCTGGATGGGAGGGAGGGAGGGAACAGCCAATGATCTTTTCAGCCATCCTCACCACTCTCTACACCGCCTTCCTGTCTGAAACAGGGATGCTTCCAAACCAGACTGTGATGGTGTATGACAGGATGCTGTCGATCGTCCCCCTATAGAAAGTGGTTAGGACAGGGGAAGGAAGATGTGCTTTTCTCATGTGACACAGAAAATGCAGGCACTACTGTGCCCGCTTCACCAGTGTCTCTCTGTTAAGTGACCAAGCCAACCTACTTGTTAACTGCACACCCAGGAATTTGATGCTGGTAACCATCTCCACAGGTGAATCATTAATACACAGAGAAGTGTGGCTGTGCCTGCCATTTCTGAAATCAACAATGATCTCTTTGGTTTTTCCGGTATTGAAAACTAGACTGTTTTCCTTGCACCAGTTCATCAACCCCTCCACCTCCTTGCGGTAAGCATCCACATTGTCGTCATGAATAAGGCCCACTACTGTTGTATCATCTGTGAACTTCACAATATGGTTGGTGGCAAACCTAGTACAACAGTCATGGGTCAACAGGGTGAACAGCAGCAGACTTAGAACGCAGCCCTGAGGCGAACAAGGGCAACAAGAATGATCAAGGAAATGGAGCGCCTCCCTTATGAAACCAGATTGCAACGCCTTGGACTCTTCAGCCTTGAAAGACGGCGTTTAAGGGGTGACTTGATCGAAGTGTATAAAATCATGCATGGGATAGAAAAGGTGGATAGAGAAAAATTCTTTTCTCTATCACACAATACCAGGACAAGGGGGCACTCCCTAAAGCTCATAGGTAAGAAAGTAAGGACAAATAAAGGGAAATATTTCTTCACCCAGAGGGTCATTGATTTATGGAATTCACTTCCAGAAGGGGTCGTGACAGCTGTCAGCCTTGACAGCTTCAAGGCAGGGCTAGATAGATTCATGGATGCAAAGTGTATTGGTGGTTATTAAAACAGATGTCCATGTGCCGCCTCTATGTTGGTTGAGGCAGGCAGGATTCCTTTGAGTACCATTTGTTTGGGGGTCAAGGGAAAGGGAGGGTTTTGCCTTCTCTTTCTGCTCAAGATCCCCATGTACATTTGGTGGGCCACTGTGTGACACAGAATGCTGGACTCGATGGGCTTTGGCCTGATTCAGCATGGCTCTTCTTATGTTCTTATGTTCATTCGGGGGAGCGGCAGGCAGGACCAGGTGCTCCTGGGTGGCTGCAGTAAGCGGCAGCGATGGTGCAGGGCGACCACTGGCTGGGCCACCAGCTGGCCCAGCCCAAGGGAGGTAAGACACCCGCCGGGCCCCATGTATGCCAGCAACCCTTTCTGTGCCCACCGTTGCCCCGCTAGCCTTACCTTGGCCACCGCCCATTTGGGGCGGCGGCAGGCAGGCCCAGGCGCTCCTGGGCGGCCACGGTAGCAATGGCAGAGGGTGACCACCGGCTGGGCCACCAGCTGGCACAGCCCAAGGGAGGTAAGGCAACCGCCGGGCCCCACGTGCGCCAGCAACCTTCCCTGCGCCCGCCGGCCTCCCACCTCCCACCCCTGGCCCTCTTTTACTTACATTTTTAGTAGTTGCTCAGCAGGGAGGGGTGGAAACTTCCGGAGAGCTCACCTTCGCTGCAGACAACTTGCAGCACCGTTTGCAGACTGGGACTTTTGGCGGGCTCAGCAGGGCAGAGACAGCCTGGACCATTCCTATTGGCTTTTGAAAGCCAATAGAATTAGAATCTACTCAAAAGAGTCTATTCTATTGGCTTTCAAAAGCCAATAGAATAAGAGGGAGTAGCACAGCTAAGGAAAAGGGGGAAAAATGGCGGACTGCGTTGTTTGGCGACCCCCATGAAATGATTGTTCGACCCCCAAAGGGGTCGCGACTCACAGGTTGCGAACCGCCGCTCTAAGTGCTTCAAGCTCAGATGGAGAATGGAAGAAATAGCATCAATGGTTCATTTATGACCTCCTCCTCTCCACACATTCACTCCCTTCTGGCACTGACAATATAACCTATTTTGGTCATGAAACGTCTGCAAGAAAACAACCAAGCTCAGACAGCACCAAGAACCTCAGAGCCCTCCTCCTCCTCCTCCTCCACCACCACCTCCTCCTCCTCCTCCTCCTCCTCCTCCTCCTCCTCCTCCTCCTCCTCCTGTGAGAAAATAACCAGAGAGCACCGAGGACCCCACAGTTCAACCGCAAATATTTTCTTGTATTGGAATTTATTTCTTCTTCTTTAAAGAGAAGAAGTAACTACGGGAGATTATAAATATCTCATCGTTCTATTTCTCTATCCTCTGGATACCTCTTGGTTTCATTGATGAGGTTTTTTTAAAAAAAGATAGTTCAGTGCATAGAGACATGAGGCCTGGTTTATATTCTGACAGGATTATATATTAGAGTGCATCTAATATTGAAGCATAGGACTGCCGGTTCCTTTCCAGCTTTTAATCAGAACCACCGAGCAAGTCCTGTATTATGTATACAGATTCTTCCTAACCAGCGTCTCCTGCTTTTTCGGAACGAGCTGAAATGTAAGTCAGGTCCACACGCAGAGAACGTGAAAAGGGATGGAGAAGGAGTAGAAAACCTGTTATTTCATCTAGGTCTCTGAAAATCATATCTCTGTGATGTAATGATTAAGGTGGCAGAATAGGAAATGGGAGAGCTGGCTTTGGAAGCTGACTGGGCCAGTCACATCCCTCAGCCACAGACCGGGAAGACAAAACCAACATCCCTCAAACAATCTGCAAAGAACCAGCCTGGTAGATTATAATCTGTAATGCTCTGCAATGGGCTGATTCTAGTTGGTGCTATTTATTGATTGAGTTAAGATCACCACAGATGGGGAATGCAGCCAAGAAATTATAAAAGATGCTTGTTCCTGGGGAGGAAAGCTATGGCAAAGCTAGACAGCATAGTAAAAAGCAGAGACATCACCCTGCCAACAAAAGTACATATAGTCAAGGCCATGGTTTTCCCAGTTGCAATGTATGGCTGTGAAAGAAAGGCTGAGCGCCAAAGAATGGAGGCCTTTGAACTCTGGTGCTGGAGAAGACTCCTGCGAGTCCCCTGGACTGCAAGGTGATCAAACCGGTCAATCCTAGAGGAGATCAACCCCGACTGCTCTTTAGAAGGCCAGATCCTGAAGTTGAAACTCAAGTACTTGGGCCACCTAATGAGAAGGAAGGACTCCCTGGAGAAGAGCCTGATGCTGGGAAAGATGGAGGGCAAGAGAAGAAGAAGGGGACGGCAAAGAATGAGATGGCTGGATGGAGTCACTGAAGCAGGAGGTGTGAGCTTAAATGGACTCCAGAAGATGGTAGAGGACAGGAAGGCCTGGAGGAACGCTGTCCATGGGGTTGTGATGGGTCGGACACGACTTCGCAACTAACAACAATAACAATCCGACCTTTATTATTTTTATAAGTCAAGGTGAAGAACATATTGAGCGTACCTTCCTTCTCCTTTTTTCCCCAGAATAACAACCCTGTGAGGTGAGCTAGGCTGAGAGAGAGTGACTGGCTCAAGATCACCCAGTTGGCTTTGTGACTAAGGTGAGACTAGAACTCACAATCTCCTGGTGATTGGCTCACCCAGCTAGCTTTCATGCCTAAGGCAGGACTAGAACTCACCATCTCCTGGTGATCAGCCCAAAGTCACCCAGCTAGCTTTCATGCCTAAGGCAGGACTAGAACTCACCATCTCCTGGTGATTGTCCCAAAGTCACCCAGCTAGTTTTCATGCCTAAGGCGGGAATAGAACTCACTATCTCCTGGTGATCGGCCCAAAGTCACCCAGCTAGCTTTCATGCCTAAGGCGGGAATAGAACTCACTATCTCCTGGTGATCAGCCCAAAGTCTCCCAGCCGGCTTTCATGCCTAAGGCAGGACTAGAACTCACCATCTCCTGGTGATCGTCCCAAAGTCACTCAGCCGGCTTTCATGCCTAAGGCGGGACTAAAACTCACCATCTCCTGGTGATCAGCCCAAAGTCACCCAGTCAGCTTTCATGCCTAAGGCGGGACTAGAACTCACCATCTCCTGGTGATCGGCCCAAAGTCACCCAGCTAGCTTTCATGCCTAAGGCGGGACTAGAACTCACCATCTCCTGGTGATCGTCCCAAAGTCACCCAGCCAGCTTTCATGCCTAAGGCGGGACTAGAACTCACCATCTCCTGGTGATCAGCCCAAAGTCACCCAGCTAGCTTTCATGCCTAAGGCGGGACTAGAATTCACCATCTCCCGGTTTCTAGCCTGGCACCTTAACTACTAGATTCAACTGGCTACATAAAGAGAAAGAGAAGCAAATATTAATGTTTACTCTCTTTTCTCCGGTTTAGTGTCTTCCTTTTACCTTCTATCAAATTCCAATTTGCCTACAAGCCCTAGCAATTTTTTTTCCTTCTCCTCCAAAATTAAATCAAGTTAAATTAAATTAAAATTCCAGGAGTTTTTTTGTTTGTTTTGTTTTGTTTTTGCTGACAAAAAGGCCGGCTTTCCATCCATTTCAACTGACATTTTTTGCTGCCTTACGAGATCTTTCATGACTCTTACAATATTTCCCCATTATAAGGTGAGAGAGGAAGCTAGTCTAGGCAAGTTGCTGAGAAGAGCAATGTTCAACCATCCATCACTTGATCAGAGTAACCAAAGCAGATTTCTTGCAGTATCTGATTACAAAGAACTCTGAAACAGATATTTTATCTTTAATACTGCAAGCTTCAGCTGTTTCCAAGCACCTTCGTTCTGCCTCCAGAAATCGTGGGCGCTCCATCGCTGGAGATTTTTAAGAAGAGGCTAGACCAGGGGTAGGCAACCTTGTCTCTTTTATGACTCGTGGACTTCAACTCCCAGCATTCCTGAGCCAGCATGGCTCAGCTTGGAAACCTCTCTCTTTCCCCTCAGCATGGCTGGCTCAGGAATTCTGGGAGTTGAAGTCCACGAGTCATAAAAGAGCCAAGGTTGCCTATCTCTGGCCTAGGCATAGGCCGCTTTATGACTCGTGGACTTCAACTCCCAGCATTCCTGAGCCAGCATGGCTCAGCTTGGAAATCTCTCCCTTTCCCCTCAGCATGGCTGGCTCAGGAATTCTGGGAGTTGAAGTCCACGAGTCATAAAAGAGCCAAGGTTGCCTATCTCTGGCCTAGGCCTAGGCCACTTTATGACTCGTGGACTTCAACTCCCAGCATTCCTGAGCCAGCATGGCTCAGCTTGGAAACTCTCCCTTTCTCTTCAGCATGGCTGGCTCAGGAATTCTGGGAGTTGAAGTCCACGAGTCATAAAAGAGCCAAGGTTGCCTATGTCTGGCCTAGGCCGCTTTATGACTCGTGGACTTCAACTCCCAGCATTCCTGAGCCAGCATGGCTCAGCTTGGAAACCTCTCATTTTCCCCTCAACATGGCTGGCTCAGGAATTCTGGGAGCTGAAGTCCACGAGTCATAAAGGAGCCAAGGTTGCCTACCCCTGGCCTAGGCCGCTTTATGACTCGTGGACTTCAACTCCCAGCATTCCTGAGCCAGCATGGCTCAGCTTGGAAACTCTCCCTTTCTCTTCAGCATGGCTGGCTCAGGAATTCTGGGAGTTGAAGTCCACGAGTCATAAAAGAGCCAAGGTTGCCTACGTCTGGCCTAGGCCTAGGCTGCTTTATGACTCGTGGACTTCAACTCCCAGAATTCCTGAGCCAGCATGGCTCAGCTTGGAAACTCTCCCTTTGCCCTCAGCATGGCTGGCTCAGGAATTCTGGGAGTTGAAGTCCACGAGTCATAAAAGAGCCAAGGTTGCCTACGTCTGGCCTAGGCCTAGGCTGCTTTATGACTCGTGGACTTCAACTCCCAGAATTCCTGAGCCAGCATGGCTCAGCTTGGAAACTCTCCCTTTGCCCTCAGCATGGCTGGCTCAGGAATTCTGGGAGTTGAAGTCCACGAGTCATGAAAGAGCTGAGGTTGCCTACCCCTGGGCTAGACAGTCACTTGTCTGAGATAGCATCGGTTGTCCTGCTTAAGTGGGGGGCTGGACTAGAAGACCTCCAATGTCCCTTCCAGCTCTATTCTATTATAAAGGTGGGCAGGAGCTGAGGCAAGTAATGGGAGCTTGCACCATCACATGGTGCTGGGGTCTCTAAGCTAACCATCTTCACTGAAGCATCACGGCCCCTTTTCTACAGATTTAAAGGATCTTTATCTTTTCTCTATTTTGTTCCTGACTGAAATGTGTATTTTTAGGAAAAACAAATGCTGGTAGACCCCACTGGCCTTAGATAGCAAGACAATAATCCAACACAAATCAGTTAATACTTTAATCCACGTGCATCTGTAAATTTCAGTAAAGGCAACCTTTTCCAGGATCGAGAACCCAGCATGCTCTGTGTTCCAGTCAATGTAATTTTTAAAGATAAAAAGCATATCAAGGAGCTAATTCAGTGCCAAGAACATTCAAACTTCGCTGTTAAAAAATTGCATGTGTTTGGGTTTTTTTTGCTTAGATTTATTTTCTTCTTTATTCACATTGCCTAAATCTCAATATCTCTCCACATGGCTGGAAAGTAAATTATTTATGTATTTATTTATTGTAGAGTCCTTGGTGCTCTCTGAACATGGTTGTTTACTTGGGGACATTTCATTACTCAGCTAGGTAACATCATCAGTGCAAGATTTATTTATTCCATTTATACAACCATCCATCCATCCATCCATCTCAAATATATGTCTCTGGGAAGTTAACGGAGAATAAAAACAAGATAAAATACCACAGAGAAACAATACATAACAACTATATGGGCTGAAATAAAATCAACAACACAGTCAGCATAACCAAGATATGGAATCAACCATACATATACATCAAATTCAGCCACAAAACCAGGTTTTTAGTATCTTATGGAAAGATGTTGGGAGGAAGTTTACGTTGGGAGGAAGTTTAATCTATGAGGGGATGATGTTCCACAGAGTGGGCACTGCAACAGGTTGTCTAAGAAGACAATAACCACAGTGAAATGAGAAGCTGATAAACAAATCAGCTTCTTGGAATTCCCTTCTAGACAAGGAGAGGATCTAGGTATCAAGGATGAAAGGTCAGATGGACCTTTTGCCTTTCACACACAATGCAGTGAAATGGCGATCTACCATCTGGTATGTAATATGTTATCAGTTAAATAATTGCTAGTTAATGCTAAAGAAGAATAAACATTCAATAGCAAAACCATGTACAGAACAGATTCAACATTTGGCAGTCTGAATTTGGCAGTTACCACAGAATCAACATTTACTAAATGTTTACTAAAAGTTAAAAGAATGAAATCTAGTTTTATGGACTTGTCTTCAAGAGATGATACCCAAAGTAACCAGGAGGAGGAGGAGGAGGAGGAGGAGGAGGAGGAGGAGGAGGAGGAGGAGAAGAAGAAGAAGAAGAAGAAGAAGAAGAAGAAGAAGAAGAAGAAGAAGAAGAAGAAGAAGAAGAAGAAGAAGAAGAAGAAGAAGAAGAAGAAGAAGAAGAAGAAGAAGAAGAAGAAGAAGAAGAAGAAGAAGAAGAAGAAGAAGAAGAAGAAGAAGAAGAAGAAGAAGAAGAAGAAGAAGAAGAAGAAGAAGAAGAAGAAGAAGAAGAAGAAGAAGAAGAAGAAGAAGAAGAAGAAGAAGAAGAAGAAGAAGATTTTTTTGGGAAGCACCTCCCCCACATTTTCTGCATTTCTGATGAGGTTTCTTGTCTTTGGCCTCCATTCAGAGCACCCTCAAAATCAATGCTGCATTAGCACAAAATCAGTGACAGTAATGAGTTCACAAATTGATTGAGAAGCCATTGTGGCAACGGCTGACAGCAACTTTTAGAGCCAGGGTCTTCAAACTTGGCCCTTTTATGACTTGTGGACTTCAACTCCAAGAATTCCTCAGCCAGCATGCCTGGGTGAGGAATTCTGGGAGTTGAAGTCCACAAGTCATAAAAGGGCCAAGTTTGCAGACCCCTATTTTAGAGTTTGTTCATCTTCTCGTATTTTGGAACTGAGAGAGGCCGAACGCCAAGGTCACCCTTTTGATATGATCATCAACATCAACATCAAATAGGAAACTACTTTAGAAATCTTGGTTTAGGTATCAGAATTGAGTTTACATTATATCCTTTTACTAAATCAACAAAGATACAAAAAAAAACCCCACCTCTTTTTATTCTCACATTTCAACATTTCTCGGTAATCTGCTGAAGAGCAAAAATTTGTTCTCCTCTCTAGCTGAAAAGCTCACTTCTCTTCCAAAATTTGGCTCATTGTTATTTCTTAGACATCTCCAAATCAGATTTCTGCCAAACGCCTTCCCAGACATACTTAACAAAGTAATTTCCTAATTAGCTCTATATTTACTCCTTCCCTTCTATATATGGAACAATAATGACACTCATCCTGTCATTAGGCACAGATGCAAACTTCACTCCCATGTTGAGCACATTGCATAGCAGCCACTGTGGAAGTAAATTGCACTGCATTTAGATATTTGTTCAACTACACCATCTATGCTCATTTCTCCAATATCATCGTCTAATGTTTGTGTTAGACGCATAAAGCTTGTTAAATTCCAATTTAGTGCAGGCATTCATTCTGTTTCAATCCAAAGGTGGATGGGCTAAGAGTTTAACTTAGCCAGCTGTTGTTCTTTTTAATATGAAGCACATATCAGTGAAGTCATGGCTGTGCCATCACGTCTTGGAGTAGCAAAGAGCGTTTTCAATCCTTGTAGCAAATGGTTTGTATTCCCCTGCTGACTGTGATTGTGTTTTGTGCTTAACATAGGAGGAGTATTGGTGTCTTTGGATTTTGTATTGTTGGGGAAAACTAAGAATTGCCATCAAATCAAACCAACAAATCAATCATTTGAGGCACAAATGACCAAGTTCCAATTATTCTACTTTGGACACACAGTGTATAGATCCAGATGTTCAGAGAAGGTTCTGAGGTTGGTGTGGGAAGTCAGGCCCCCAGAGAAGGAAATATTAAAAGGGCAGAAAAATATATTTTCTCAAAGGATTTTAAAGAGGCAGAAAAGCATGTCCAGTTTTTCTTAATAGCCCCAAGTCTTCCTCCCCCAAGCAGAAACCAGCTCTGTAGAAATGCAGATGTAATAATCCATTCAGGAAGGTTGAAGCTAGAAGATTAAGAAGACAAAGACACCTAAAATCTACAAACTCTAAGACAGGACATAATAGGATTAACCCACCAATGCCGAAGGGGCACACTCAGACTCAGGTCAGATTACACGACACAGGAAATACAAAGCCTCAAACAGGAACAAGAAACAACCTCAAGAACCCCAGAGGGTATAAAAACTCACTCCCTACATGTGCTCTCTCTCTCTTTTCTTCCAGACCTATCTTCCTGTCTGCCTCTCCTCATCAATAAACTGCAACCTTCTTTCTAAAGCAGTCGCCATGTTGTTTATTCCCGGCTTGGAATGAACCATGATGAAGACTTTTCCTTCAACATTGAGAAACATGGAATGAAAGAGAAGAAGAGGATGGTCAGCAGCAAGGGAGATAGACTCAGTTACAATTGCAATGAATGCATCTTTGGAAAATTTGGAAAACATGTTAGAGACAGGTGTCCATGGAGATTCTCAATCAGTTGGGTTATGGTTGTCCCTAAGGTTTCCTGCCTGAGTGGGGGGATTGGACTCGATGACTTCCAAGGTCCCTTCCAACTTTATTATTATTATTATTATTATTATTATTATTATTATTATTATTATTATTATTATTATTATTATTATTATTATTATTATTATTATTATTATTATTATTATTATTATTATTATTATTATTAATAATAATAATAATAATAATAATATGTGCTTTTTTTTCAAAAGGCAATTTGAGTTTCTTGGGGATTTTTTTTTCCTTTGAAAATGTTTCACTTCTCATCCAAGAAGTTTCTTCAGTTAGAATTCAGCTGGAACTGAAGGAGCTTCTGGGATGAGAAGCAAAATGTTTTCAAAGGAAGACAACAAGATGATCCAGTTGCCTTTTGGAAGAAGCATCTTTTAGAGATAGATTATTATGGAGAAAACCTGCATAACGTATGTGGTAACTAGGAATCCAAAACAAGTCGATAGCACATGATCATTCAGTCAATCAATATATTTGCCTTTATTTATATTCTAATGTCTATCTGTTGGTTTTAATATGTGAGATGGGTAACTATACAAATTAGATCCATCCATCAATCAGTTGAACATAAGTATTCTTTATTCTGTACCAAAGATGTTGGTGCAACTCTGTTCCTGTTAATATGCACATCCCACATCCTGTCATTTCCTGTGTGCAGTGTTTCAGATTTTAAACATGAGAAGAAAATGAGAATACCCATTTGCTTGAAACTCTTTTCAGCAGCTTAAAAATCTTACAGTTGTACAGTTGACCTTTCCCCCTGTAATACAATCCCAGAAAAAGACTCACAGTGCTAACCAGTGCACCTAAACACATTTTTTTGCCTTTGAATTTCAAATAAAGCATGTAGAGAGATTGCAAGTTAACCAATACATTCATATCTTCTCACAATTAAGTCAACTTAAAAGGACCACCAAAAGGAATTCTAAGGGATTCATCAAGAAAAAACAGTGTAAGGACTGCAACAGTCACTACATAGGACAAATCGGGGGAAGGCTACCAGACTGCATCCCTGAACACCAACTAGCAGCCAGAAGACATGATGAAAACTCTTTAATTTCTCAACACAAGGACAGACTTAACCATAGTTTCAACTGGGAAACTGTGACCATCCTAGACCAAGCCAAGTTCCAAAATGCTGGAGAAATTCCTGGAAGCCTGGCATTCAGACAAATCAGCCATCGACAGACACATAGACATAAACAACGTATACAAACCATTTAAAAGAGACAATCTACATGACAAAAAGGGATCAAAAATACCGGAACACCTCCCCAATAGCAAACAATACCCAAATGAGCATAGATTAACAGCAAGATTAACAATCAAGAAGGAAAAGATGCCCCAGCCAAACAAGCTAACAGTTAAACAGCCCAAGGAAATAACTTCCAAGGCAACTCCCACCAACATTGACTGGGCAAGCCATTAAAATATAAATTGAGAACAAAAACCATTCCCTACCAAGCATTGATAATGTTACCTAGTTGGGTAAGGAAATGTCTACGAGAAAAGAACTAAGCTGAGAAAGCACCAAGGACCCCACAGTTCAGTCCTGAGTGACAAATATTCTCCTTTATAGATATTCTGAGAAAAAGTTAAAAAAAATCAAAGCTTATTTCACAGGGGAAAAAAACTTCAATAAAATAAAATAAAATACAAGGCAGAGTTTAACCTGTCGTCATTCTTACATGCAAGGCTTCATACTTAAATAGACAGAGGCTGGGTGAACTCTAACCAGCTCTGTAAAACATAATGAAGTACAGATTTGATTTATCAGCCTTAGCAAAATGAAACAGACAGCTTGGAAAGCCTGAACTAATTGAAGAATGTAGTTTGTTTATTACTTTCCCAGGAAACTTCAGTTGCTTTAATTAAATGGATGGGTAGATAGACTGGAGGATAAACGATGGAGAACGCAACCATCAAACATAGCCAAATTAGTTTTCTATTACTTCTTGGCATATGACTTCATTAAGAGATCAGAATAAGAAATAAAATAATTTTATTTTTATTTTATTTTATTTAAAAAAGTGAGACCATTCAATGGCGTTTGAGGTCATTCAGCAATGTTGAATGAACATAGCATATAGAATTTGTAAGGCTGGAAGGGATCTCAGAGATCAGCTAGTCCACCCCCTGGGCCACAGCAGGAGATCTTATTCCATCCTGGATAAATGGCCTTTCCAATCTTTTTGGGAAAACTCCAGCAATTGGTTAACTCAGGGGTAGGCAACCTTGGCTCTTTTATGACTCATGGACTTCAACTCCCAGAATTCCTGAGCCAGTATGACTCAGCATGGAAACCTCTTCCTTTCCCCTCAGCATGGCTGGCTCAGGAATTCTGGGAGTTGAAGTCCACGAGTCATAAAAGTGCCAAGGTTGCCTATCTCTGGCCTAGGCCTAGGCCACTTTATGACTCGTGGACTTCAACTCCCAGAATTCCTCAGCCAGCATGGCTCAGCATGGAAACCTCTTCCTTTCTCCTCAGCATGGCTGGCTCAGGAATTCTGGGAGTTGAAGTCCACGAGTCATAAAAGAGCCAAGGTTGCCTACCCCTGGATTAACAGAAGGATGTGAAGATCAGGGTAACCTTTGGGTTAACCGGTTGACTGTTATTGTTTTACATATATAATATGATTAGATGTTTGGGTCAATTTGAGCAACATGGTGGCCTAGAGATGGAGACTCTCAGGAGGCTGAGAGTTCAATCCTAGGCAGCGGCAGCAGATGTTTCTCTATCTGGGTGCAAAGAGTAAACATCTGCTGCAAACTTTGCATAGGCATCAGGAAGGGCATCTGGCCAGTAAACGCTCAGCTCCGTTTAGTCACCCCAACTCCACTCCACCTCCATCCTGAAGAGTGAGCCCTGTAGGGTGGGGTGATTCAAGGTGTTACAGGGTCATAATAAGAAAAAAGAGACATGTTGGGTCAATTTGCTTATACCAAAGGGACCTCAGATATAAATCCTTCCATTCCCCACCATCCAATCAGAGCTGAAGAAGCTTCCTGGATGAGAAGCGAAACATCTTCAAAGAAAAACAAGAAAGTCCACTTGCCTCATGAAAAAAGTACTTTTGGGATGACGGTGACCTGGATGATCGAGAATCTGCATAGACAGATCAATTTGTTTATTAGACTGATTTCCATATCTGAATATTTGTTTATTTCATATGTAATTTTGATAAATACGGATGGGAAAGCTTATAGCTACTTGTAGACATTTCATGTAAGGGGAGGAGAACCTATTACCTTTTTTAAAAAAAAACAAAACCTTAACTTTTCAGCATCCAACTGGGGTGGATTCTTTATGTTTAATATTACATTTTTGCAACATTTGGGATCCCCCCTTTTTTTGTACAAAACATTTTTTTTCATTGTTAGTGTTGGATGTTCGCTTTTCTGTTTTGTGTTTTATTTTTGTCAATGGTACACCAGTTGCGCCCTTATTTGGATCGGGAGTCTCTACTCACAGTCACACATGCCCTTGTCACCTTGAGGATTGACTACTGCAATGCTCTCTACATGGGGCTACCCTTGAAGAGTGTTCAGAGACTACGATTAGTGCAAAATGCAGCTGCGCAAGCAATTGTGGGCCTTCCACGTCGTGCCCACATCTCGCCAACTCTCCGCATGCTGCATTGGTTGCCTATCGGTCTCCGAGCACAATTCAAAGTGTTGGTCATTACCTATAAAGCCCTTTATGGCACTGGACCAGGATACTTATGGGACCGTCTTCTGCCACATACTCCCTTCAACCGGTGAGAGCGTACAGGGTCGGCCTCCTCCGGGTCCCGTCAGCAAAACAATGCCGTCTGGCGGGTCCTAGGGGGAGGGCCTTCTCTGTTGTGGCACCCACCCTCTGGAACCAACTGCCCCCTGAAGTCCGCGCTTCCTCCACTCTCCCGGCCTTCGGGAGGAATCTTAAAACCTATCTATGCCGGCAGGCATGGGGTTGACTGTGGATCGTTGAATGAATGATGAATGTGTCTGGGGTTTTATTAATGCTTTTTACATTTGGACTTAGTTTTTGAAATATTGTTTTATTTATGTTGTGAGCCGCTCCGAGTCTTCGGAGAGGAGCGGCATATAAGTCCGAAAAATTAAATAAATAAATAAATAAATAAATAAATAAATAAATAAATAAATAAATAAATAAATAAATAAATGTGTTTAAAAAAAAGAGGAACCCCCCCCTCCAGTGATGGAGCAGCCACAACTTCTGTTCCACTGGTTTATTGTTCACACTATCAGGACATTTCTTTGTAGTTCCAGGTTGCTTCTCTCCTTGATTAGTTTCCATTTGTTGCTTCTGGACATAATCTCGTGTTTCTAATTTTAAGCAGCCGACCCAATTTCGACAAGAATGTTCTCATATCTTCCTGAGTTCTAACCATCAAATTGATATCATCAACGTATCAGAGGCTGTTGATGTGACTCGCAGTAATTTAATTCCAATTCTCTTTCTTCTCGTTCAGCATTTCTTATGATGCATTCTGCAAACAGAGTCAAATAATTTGTCTCTGGAAAAAGTGCAGAAAAGAGCGACAAAGACGATTAGGGCATGGGAAGCGAAAACATGATGAATGGTGGCAGGAATTGCATTGATATAGGTTAATGAAGAGAAGAATGAGGGGGGACATGATAGCAGCATTCCAATATCTCAGGGGCTGCCCCAAAGAAGAGGGAGTCAAGCTATTCTCTAAAGGGCCTGAAGGCAGGACAAGGAGCACCGGATGGAAACTAAGCAAGGAGAGAAGCAACCTAGAACTAAGGAGAAACTTCTTGACAGTGAGGACAATTAATCAGTGGAACAACCTGCCTCCAGAAGCGGTGAATGCTCCAACACTGGAAGTTTTTAAGAAGAGACTGGACAGCCATTTGTCCGAAATGGTATAGGATCTCCTGCCTGAGCAAGGGGTTGGACTAGATGACCTCCAAGGTCCATTCCAACTCTGTTGTTCTGTTCTAAATAAATAAAGAAGCAGCATACAACCTCAGTGTATTACTTTCTCAATTTTAAAATAATAGTAATAATAATAATAATAATAATAATAATAATAATAATAATAATAATAATAATAATAATAATAATAATAATAAAGTTGGAAGGGCCCTTGGAAGTCATCTAGTCCAACCCCCTGCTCAGGTAGGAAACCCTATACCATTTTGGACAAATGGCTGTCCAGTCTCTTCTTAAAAACCTCCAGTGTTGGAGCATTCACCGCTTGTGATGCTGGTTAATGGTTCTCACTGTCAGGAAGTTTCTCCTTAGTTCTAGGCTGCTTCTCTCCTTGATTACTTTCCATCCGTTGCTTCTTGTCCTGCCTTCAGGCGCTTTGGAGAATAGCTTGACTCCCTCTTGTTTGGGGCAGCCCCTGAGATATTGGAAGACTGCTACCGGTATCATGTCACCTCTCATCCTTCTCTTCATTAAACTAGACATACCCAATTCCAGCAGCCGTTCCTTATATGCTTTAGCCTCCAGTCCCCTAATCATCTTTGTGGTCTTCTCTGTACTCTTTCTAGAGCAGTCATGGCGAACCTTTTAGAGACCGAGTGCCCAAACTGCAACCCAAAACCCACTTATGCATGATCAAGGGCCTGGTGGGTGTAGCCCATTGGCTGGATGTGGCCAGTTGGCTGGGCATGGCTTATTAGATGGGCATGGCTGCAGTGGTAACGGCAGACTGCGTGGGACTAAAAAGTTCAATCAATCAATTCCAACTTTGCAAGATCTTTTTTTTTCCCGTGAGAAGTTGAAATTGACTGACTGAACCTTTTTTTTTTTTTTTGCACATGGCAGCGGAGGCCTAAAGCGAAAAGGTTTTATGAAACCCAGCTGAAGGCCTAGGACTGGGGCAACAGCGTGTGTGCCCACAGAGAGGGCTCTGAGTGCCGCCTCTGGCACCCGTGCCATAGGTTCGCCACCACTGTTCTAGAGTCTCAACATCTTTTTTACATTGTGGTGACCAAAAAGTGGATGCCATATTCCAAGTGTGGCCTTACCAAGGCCTTGTAAAGTCGTATTAACACTTCACTTGATCTTGATTCTATCCCTCTGTTAATGCAGCCTAGCACTGTGTTGGCTTTTTTGGCAGCTGCAGCACACGGCTGGCTCATATTTAAGTGACTGTCCACTAGGACTCCGAGATCCCTCTCACAGTTACTACTATTGAGCAAGGTACCCCCTATACTATACTGCACCTTTGGTTTTTCTTGCCTAAATGGAGAACCTTGTTTTTTTCACCATTGAATTTCATTTTGTTAGATAGTGCCCAGTGTTCAACTATTTAATTGTTTCTTATTCCATCCAGACTGTTGTTTTTCGGTCATCAAACCAATTCTCGAAAGACAGAATGTAGCCTTGTACATCCATATGTTGAAAGACAATTCAAAATGTGTTGCATATTAAGTGTAGTTGTGTACCCACTTAAACAGATCTTGTATAATCAAGCAACACTGGGCATCCCATTTCCATTCCTTCAGCTTTTTTTCATCGTTGATTGGATTCGAACAATCATATATCTGATAGTTCTTGTTCTATGCATTCTATGTAGATAAAGTATAATTGCTTGATAGTTGTGCACTTTTAGCATGACCCTTTTTAGATATTAGCATATAAATTGATATTTATTTTTTTAGTACCTGGTGCACTCTTGTGTTTTCCGTGACTGCTTACGAACCCCAACTTGCATTTTAAAAGTGTCAATTTACAGCAGGGGTATCCAACCTTGGCATCTTTAAGACTTGTAGAATTCCCCAACCTGCATGGCTGGCTGGGGAATTCTGGGAGTTGAAGTCCACAGGACCTAAAGTTGGCAAGGATAGACCCCCTGTTTTGCAGAATAAGATGCATAGCAACAACTTTTGCTTTTAACAATATTTTCTATTAGCTTTATTTTCCAAAACACTTGGTCCTACCTCTGTGACTTATTTAATGAATATGTTTATTCATTTGATTATTTGGGGGAATCTTTTGAAATCAGTTTGCCTTCCTTATATTGGTTGCTATTCTCAGTTCCTTTGCATTGCTTATAGATACCATTTTTAAAGAGCTTCAGCAAGGCATTCCTTGGATCCTTTGAAACTTTGAACGAGGGATGTCCAGTCTGATGAAGAGAAGAACTAGGAGTGATACGATGGCCGTCTTCTAGTACTTGAGTGCCTTTACAATGCCTTGGTAAGGCCACACTTGGAATACTGCATCTAGTTTTGGTCACTACGATGTAAAAAAGATGCTGAGACTCTAGAAAGAGTGCAGAGAAGAGCAACAAAGATGATTAGGGGACTGGAGGCTAAACTATATAAATAACAGCTGCAGGAATTGGGTATGTCTAGTTTAATGAAGAGAAGGATGAGGGGGGACATGATAGCAGGGTTCCAATATCTCAGGGGCTGCCACAAAGAAGAGGGAGTCAAGCTATTCTCCAAAGCACCTGAAGGCAGGACAAGAAGCAACGGATGGAAACTCATCAAGGAGAGAAGCAACCTAGAACTAAAGAGAAACTTCCTGACAGTTAGAACAATTAACCAGTGGAACCACCTGCCTCCAGAAGTGGTGAATGCTCCAACACTGGAGGTTTTTAAGAAGAGACTGGACAGCCATTTGTCCTAAATGGTATAGGGTTTCCTGCCTGAGCAGGGGGTTGGACTAGATGACCTCCAAGGTACCTTCCAACTTTTTTATTATTATTATTATTACTATTGTTGTTGTTATTATTATTACTATTATTGTTATTAATATTATTATTATCCTATTCTTCAAAGCCCCTGAGGGAGGGACAAGAAGTAACAGATGGAAGAACATCAGGGGGAGATCCAACCTAGAATTAAGGAGAAATTTACTGACAGTTCGAAGAATTAACCAGTGGAACGACTTGCCTCCAGAAGTTGTGGGTGCTCCATTACTGAAGGTTTTTAAGAAAAGAGTGGATAACTATTTGTCTGAAATGGTATAAGGTCTCCTGCCTGAGCAGGGGGATGGACTGGGTTTTAAGAAGAGAGTGGACAGCCATTTGTCTTGAAAAGTATAACAGAATAACAGAGTTGGAAGGGACCTTGGGGGTCATCTAGTCCAACCCCCTGCTGAGGCAGGAAACCCTATACCATTTCAGACAAATGGCTGTCCAGTCTCTTCTTAAAAACTTCTAGTGTTGGAGCATTCACAGCTTCTGGAGGTAGGTTGTTCCACTGTTTAATTGTGCTAACTGTCAGGAAATTTCTCCTTAGTTTAGGTTGCTTCTCTCCTTGATCAGTTTCCAACCTTTGTTTCTTGTCCTGCCTTCTGGTGCTTTGGAGAATAGCTTGACTCCCTCTTCTTTGGGGCAGCCCCTGAGATATTGGAAGACTGCTATCATGTCCCCCCTCGTCCTTCTCTTCGTTAAACTAGACATACCCAATTCCAGCAACTATTCCTTATATATTTTAGCCTCCAGTCCCCTGATCATCTTTGTTGCTCTTCTCAGCCTTCCAACCCTATAATTCTAAGTTCTATGATCTTCTTTTATGGACCTGAGACTTCAGTTGGGCCAATTTCCCGTTCTCTCTGATGTCTTTGCTTTCTTTCTGCTTCTTCAGCAACATTCAACAGATCCTCCGACAGCCATTTCATCATCTTCTTTCCCTTTGTTGCATTTCGGGATATTTGTACTTGCTTCATCCTTAACGATATCATGAATTTCACTCCAGGGTTCTTTGAAGCACTCTATATTTGTCAAATCGTATCCATTAAATGCATCCTTTATCTTCATTGCAAAAAAAAAAAAAAATGCAGCATTCCGCTGAGGGACTATCTTCATAGTTGGATGATTTTATTAGTTTTCTTCAATTTAAGCCGTACGTTTGCAAGAAGCAGTTCAGGATCCGAGCCACTGTCAACACTGGCTCTCGTTTTGTTTTGGGGTTTTTTTTTTGCTGACGGAATTTAGCTTTCCCATCTTGGCTGGCAGACAATATAGCTAATTTTATTTGGTTTTGTTCACCTAGTGATGTCTATAGAGAGAATTGTTTTATTGGAGGAAGGTATTTGCTATAAAGATTGAATTTTCCTGGCAGACCTCTGTTAGCTTCTTGCCTGCCTCATTTCATATACTGAGGTCACCTTTTCCCCATTATTTCATATCCTACCATACCACCAATATTATTCTTTTTAGTGGGAATATGTTGGTGCAAAGTGACCTGTTCTGATTCATCTCAGAACAAGTCGTGCATGGAATAACAATGTTCAGTCAACATTTATTTATTTCTAGAACACAGAGCACAGAGTTCTTGGAGTTTTTCTAGTCCAACCCCCTGCTCAGACAGGAGACCCTACACCATTTCTGACAAATGACCATCCTGTCTTTTTTTAAAAGCCTCCAGTGTTGGAGCACCCACAACTTCTGAAGGCAAAGCCATTCCACTGGTTGATTGTTCTCACGGATAGGAAATTTCTCCTTAGTTCTAGGTTGATTCTCTCCTTAATTAGTCTCCATCTTGCCTTGCCTTTTTTAATTTTTTTGTCTTGCCTTCTGGTGCTTTGAAAAATAGGCTGACCCTATCCAGAAATGGATAGATTGACTTTAAAGATAAAAGAGAAAGAAGACTCGGTGTACTTTAGAACATGGGATAATTTCTATCGATGGCTAGAAAGACGAATTAGAGAGAAAAGAATGTGAGGTGTAATTTTGAATACCGGTATATACATTAGCAAGATTGAGTGATTCATTAACATATTGTTTATGATAATTAACTATTTTCTGTTATTGTTTGTTAAATATATGAACCCAGACATTATGCTGTTTGCTAAATATTGAGAATGTTACTTGGAAAAACCCCAACCCCAATCCTTAACCTTAATCCTAACCCTAACTTAAATCCCAACCCCAACTCCAGCCCCATCTTATTCCTAACCCTATAAAAACTAATAAAATCTATATAAAAAAAGAAATAAAAAATAGGCTGACCCCCTCTTCTTGGTGGCAGCCCCACAAATATTGGAACACCGCTATCATGTCATCCCTAGTCCTTCTTTTCATTAAAAAAGACATACCCAATTCCTGCAACTCTTCATCATATTTTAGCTTCCTCCGCCCTCGTCATCTTGGTTGCTCTTCCCTGCACCCTTTCCAGAATTTATATATACATATATACATAATAATAGTATTTATGTGTATGTATAGGTATGTGCATAAATAGAAAATTGGTTAAATTCAAATTCAGTGGGAAAGTCTATCAACAAACACAAGGCACGCCTATGAAATCAACTATATCCGGCTTAATAGCAGAAGCGGGAATGCAGAAATTTGGACGTACAGTCCTGCCAGCCATCCAGCTGAAATTTTGGCTATGTTATATGGATGATGCTTTTGCCATCATCAAACACTCCAGACTAGCAGAGATGCACCATCTACTCAATAACAAATTCACTGGGAACTGTTTTATATAGAAAGAATAAAAAGAAAGATGACTCCACTTCCAAGATATGGACATAAGGAGACAAGATAACGGTGAATTAACAACCTGCATATACTGAAAATCCAGAGAGAGAGAGAGAGAGAGAGAGAGAGAGAGAGAGAGAGAGAGAGAGAGAGAGAGAGAGAGAGAGAGAGAGAGAGAGAGAGAGAGAGAGAGAGAGAGAGAGAGAGAGAGAGAGAGAGAGAGCAAATTCTAAATTTCACAAGCAACCATCCCATTGCACACAAGCGGAGCTGAACCCAGGCCCTTTTTGAAAAGAGCCCAAACACATTGCAGCATCGAGTCATTAGGAAAAGCAGAAGAGAAATACCCTTTTCACGTTTTCCTCCACAATGGTTTATCCAAAAGGGCTCTCAGGGGCTGCCACAAAGAAGAGGGAGTCAAGCTGTTCTCCAAAGGACTTCCCCATAATTGCAACAATATGTGTGTGTGTGGGGAGGGAGGGGGAGGAACCAATAGGATTTTCCTTCAACATCTTCATAAATGATTTAGATAAAGGGATAAAAAGGGAATTCATCCAATTTGGAGGGGGGATTGCAAAAACTTTAGAAGATAGACTCAAGATTCAGAATGAACTTAATAATAATAATAATAATAATAATAATAATAATAATAATAATAATAATAATAATAATAATAATAATAATAATAATAATAATAATAATAATGGAGCTGGGATAGGCAGATGTGGATGTTTGATGTTATTACAGATATCGTCGCAGGATGGAAGCGGTTCCTAGTAAGGCCACCTTTTGCAATTGACTAATGGCGAATTTGTCAATGCCAATGGTGTTCAAGTGGTGCTCCAGTTGTTTTGGGATTGCACCCAAGGCGCCTATGACTATTGGTACTACCCTTGCTTGCCTTTGCCACAGTCTCTCTATTTCTATTTGTAGGTCTTTGTATTTTGTTATCTTCTCCTGTTCTTTCTCATCTATTCTGCTGTCTCCAGGCACTGCCACATCCACTATCCAGACTTTTTTGTCTTTCTTATCGAAAATTGTTAAGTCCGGGGTGTTATGTTGCAGGTGCTTGTCTGTTTGAATTCTGAAGTCTCAGAGCAGTTTAATTTTATCATTTTCTATTACTTTCTCTATTTTATGATCCCACCAGTTCTTGCTTACAGGCAAATGATATTTCTTGCAGATCTTCCAATGCACCATTGTTGCTACTTTGTCATGTCGCTGCTTGTAGTCAGTCTGTGTGATCTTCTTGCAGCAGCTTACCAGCGATGATATCTGTAATAACATCAAACATCCACATCTGCCTATCCCAGGTCCTTGGTAAGGACTCGATAGGTAGACAAAAGGCCAAATCCAGTCTGAACATCTTGCTGACTGTGCGATGATCCATAATAATAATAATAAAGTTGGAGGTCATCTAGTCCAACTTCCTGCTCAGGCAGGAAACCCTATACCATTTCGGACAAATGGCTGTCCAGTCTCTTAAAAACTTCCAGTGTTGGAGCATTCACCACTTCTGGAGGCAGGTTGTTCCACTGGTTAATTTTTTCTAACTGTCAGGAAGTTTCTCCTTAGTTCCAGGTTGCTTCTCTCCTTGATTAGTTTCCATCCGTTGCTTCTTGTCCTGCCTTCAGGCACTTTGGAGAATAGCTTGACTCCCTCTTCTTTGGGGCAGCCCCTGAGACATTGGAAGACTGCTATCATGTCCCCCCTCGTCCTTCTCTTCATTAAACTAGACTTACCCAACTCCAGCAACCGTTCCTTATATGTTTTAGCCTCCAGTCCTCTAATCATCTTTGTTGCTCTTCTCTGCACTCTTTCTAGAGTCTCAACATCTTTTTTACATCGTGGTGACCAAAACTGGATGCCGTATTCCAAGTGTGGCCTTATTTGCTATAGCACCATGGGGATAATAGAAAGAAGAACTGAAGAAGCGTCTTGGATAAGAAGCGAAACGTCTTCAAGGAAAAACAAAGTCTAGTTGCCTTTTGAAAAAGCACCTTTGGGACACCTTGGCATCACTTTCCATGAAAACCGTACGTTCCGCTCTCTTTCTCCAAGCCCCCCAGTTTACAACATACTTTGTGCCACTCCTAGCAAATTGACAGGAAATGATCTCCTTTTGGGGAGGGCTGTTTTCTCTTTCAGAAATGATGCAACGGGCAATTTCTCTGATTCGTAGCCCAGGCTGTGTACCACGCTGAAAAAAGATGAAGTTATGCTATTAATATTTCAGTCGGAATCTTTGCTTTTGATTTGTGCAGATCAAATTTTCTCCCTGCTAGGCATTTCAAAGGACTCTCCTTGCAGGAGCGCTGTTGAAAATGTTCTTCATCTGGGACCATGTTTGATTTTGATGACAAGCTTACTCAAGAGCAGTGATGGTTAGACACCTATATATATATATATATATATATATATATATATATATATATATATATATAGCTAGTAGCATGCAGACACCCATGTATCCCACAGTCAACTGTATTCGTAATACCAAGAGTTGCATGAAGTTTGAAATAGTTATCTCCCACATAGGCAATCTATTTACTTAAATATTAGCAGATCCTCTGTAAAATACCTCACTTGATATTTTAAAATTCAGGGTATAAAAAGGTTATGGTTTTACTCCAGCAGCCTTATTATGGGTACAAGTTGTCCTTGACTAATGGCCACAACTAAGCCCAAAATTTCTGCTTCTAAGGGCTCTACTCAATGGTGGGATTCAAATATGTGAACAACTGGTTCTCGGTGTAGGTGCTGCTTCCGGAAGTCCAGCCTGGGCAACAAAAAATTAGCTACCGGTTCTGCCGAAGTGGTGCGAACCAGCTGAATCCCATCACTGGCTCTACTCTACTCTACTCTACTCTACTCTACTCTACTCTACTCTACTCTACTCTACTCTACTCTACTCTACTCTACTCTACTCTACTCTACTCTGTTCTGGTTTTATTCTAGTCCTGTTCTGATTCTACTCTACTCTACTCTACTCTACTCTACTCTACTCTACTCTACTCTACTCTACTCTACTCTACTCTACTCTACTCTACTCTACTCTACTCTACTCTACTCTACTCTACTCTACTCTACTCTACTCTACTCCACGCCACTTGTAAGGGCAATTTCCCCCCTCCTCTTTCCACTGGTTGTATTCAGAAATAAACACTTCCTTTTCATAGCATGGAACTGGAAGCTACTCACCTTCTTTCTTCATGGGTTAGGTGCTTGGCTTTGATTGGGACAACAATTGCATGACACCAAAACCAAGAAGACATGGAAATGGCTTGGGCGGTCTGGATAGAAAATGATGTAGAGGGACATGCATCAGTAGCCATATAGAACAGAATAATCTGGAAGGAACCTTGGAGGTCTTCTAGTCCAGCCCTCTCCACAAGCAGAAGAACCGATACCATTTCAGACAAGTGACTGTCTAGTTTCTTCTTAAAAATCTCCTGTGATGGAGCTCCCATGATTTCTGAAGGCAAGCTCTTTCCGTATCAAACTACGTAGTAAGGCTGTATTACAGTTATTCTTCTCATCTTTCCTGTTACCTATCTCCTTATCTTCTTATGACTATAACTTTGCTGCTTGTATCTTTTTTTTTAAATTTTTTTATTGGTTTTTTAATTTTTAACAGAAAAAGAAAAATACTCAAATCAAATCATAATGTTAAAATAAACAATAAACATAATCACAACAGAAATACATATTTCAAAATCATCCATAAACAAAACATAAATACTTATTTCAATACATCTAATAATAATAACTCAACTGAAAATAATCATAGACCATATTTACCAAACAATTAACATTACTGCTCGGTACCCCCACCACCACATCCCCCTAACCCTAACCTTCCCCCCTCACTTACCAACTAACTACCTACTCTCCTCCCTCCTTCTCTATCTCCCTCCTTCTACTCCACCCAACTATCCCTACTCTTCCCCCTTCTTATCAACTTTCTACTTACATAAGCCTTCACTCCTCCTTCCTCTTTCCATCAGATGTGGTGCCCAGAGGCCACCCGAGCAACCCCTTAATAACAATAATTACATATCCCTGCAGTTGAGAAAACATAGTATATAAAATTATAAACCCTCCCTACCCCCCCCTGACTTCCCAGAGTGAGTACAGGGTAAAACAAAAGAAAACCCACTACTTCAAACAAAGTTATTATATAATCCTAACAAGAATTTTAAACTATATACTAAATACAATCTCTACTTAACATTTATTCAGCCTTATCAATTCTAATACATATCTAATCCCTCAATCAGTATCTAATATCAAACCTTAAGTCATTTCAATCCACTAAACAAAACAGACAAATCATCTTGTTAAGAGTATTAATTTTCATTTACATATCTAAACCATCAATCTAACAATCTTAATTTTAAATTTCACTTCTTCAATCGACTTCTGGGCTTTCTCATATGTCAAATAAACCTAAATAACAAATACAATCTATTTAATCCATTTCTAACTTAGATTCCTCCTTATCAAATCACATAATGCTTATCTATCCCATCAATCAATCAATCTAATGTCAAACCTAAATCATTTCAAAGCAAGTACATTCTTCTTCAATTTAATTATATCTTCCATTAATCATCTTCTTTAACGTCTTACTCATAATCTTAATATTATATCTTCCGTTAATCATCTTCTCTTACATCTTATTCATAATCTTAGTCCTTGAGTCAGTCCATAGTTTTGAATTACCCATAATTCCTTGCATACAATTTTAAATTTCACATCTTCAATCGTACTCTTGGTTTTTTCTTCTGCCAGGTAAATCTCCATAACGAGGCCCCCCTTCCAAATAATAAGTGTCTCTTTTTTACTTGCAATATCATTTGAATCCATAAAAGCCATCTTAACCTTTGCATTAGTCCTCTATTTCTCTTAACCATAAACTTTCGTTGAGGTAACATTTCAAATCTCTGTCTTTGCTTTTCCTGGTCCTCAGCACCATAGATAGATTGCTTCTTAAACTGGATCAATTTCTCTTTTTTCTCAGTTAAATCTTCTTCTTGCTGCTTGTCTGAGAGGAGTAGCCATCCCCTCCTGTCTTGGAACAAATCCTCTTCCTCCACTCCGTAAATGAACTGTTTATCAAGCAAGATCCATTTCCCATTATTCTCTTTATTCTCAATACTGTCTTCTTCTTGTTTGGATTGTTGTGTAGAATATTCAATAGTCGGTTGCAAATCAGTTTTATTTGGAAAAAAGGATCTAATTAATTTTAATATTTCTGTACTAGTCTCTTTCAATATTGCAACCCTTTCTTCTTTAAATTCATCAATGCGGTCCAAAATAGGTTTGACATTAAAACGTAAATTCCACTCCATTTTAAATTTTAAAACAATCACTCTGGCTTTAATCCAATTTCTACAACCGTCTCTCTAGCTTCGCTTACAAGAACAAAGAGAAAAAAGAAAATGGAGAATTCACTTTCACTTTCAAGCACTTTCCTTTAGCAGTGAAAGTAGTGAAAGCTATACGCCATCTTGAATGCATTATGTTGAAAGTAACAGTTAGAAATATATTGCCAGAAAAACAATAAAAAATACTTGCAATCCAATAAAAGCTCCTGTATTCACTCAGTCTGCAAACAGTCTCTCTTGTGTTCTATTTTTTAAAAGCAGAGGCGGTTGCAGCGTCTTTTTCTGTCTGATGACAGAAGCGTCTCTGGGCAGGAGCGTCTTCAGGAGTTATGGGGAGCTCGCACTCTTGATCCCTGAAAACTTTTTCCAGGGATATTAGAGGAGCTCAACCCTTTACTCCCGTTGCTCTACACCTCTTCTTCGCCCGAAGAGGGGATTTTTCACCGCAAAAAACAGCTGATGTTCGCTATTTTTTGCGGCCTTACAAACCCAGGGAACGGAGCCTCACAGAGGAGACTCTAGCGACACCGGCGGAGCCACCGGAAGTGACTTTGTTGCTTGTATCTTACAACGTATATTAATTTTTATCTAGTGTCCTAGTATGATTTATGTTGTTTACTTATTTAGTATCCTATGACTATCATTCAGGATTGTATCTGATGATTATGATCATGATTTTGTTCTATCCCAGCCTATTGCTGTCCCTGTTAAAGGCACAAGGACCAAACCCCTGCTGATACAATAGGCTGGAGACTTTAAAACAAAACAAACCCCTTTTAATATGGGTCACAAACCTGTCAAATAGTCCAAAACAGAAACAGCAAAACTCAAGTCCAAAGGAAGAAAATAGTCCCCAAGAAAATGTGATGCAAACAGCAGAGAAGTCACAAGCAAGACGAACAGACCAGGATGCCAAGAAGCACTTTGCAAACGGTTGCCTTCAGCAACCAGCACCGCCCACACCTCCTCCCTTTATTCAGCAGTCCCAAGGCGTTGCCTCTCATTGCCTTCTCCTTTTACTCTGGAGTTGCCGTATTGACTGCTGCTGATTGACTCTCGCTAATTGACGACGTGTCAATTAGCAAGTCCATCAGGTGTGAGTCCTCCGAGTCTGACTCATTCTCCTCACACAGCTGAGCTTCATCAGGAACACGACTGGAGGGCCCAGGCTCTGCATGAAACCGTAACTCCTGTAATTCATCCGAGCCTCCCTCTGCCCCTGATGGCCCTTCCAAGGCCTCCTCCACCACCTCCTCAGATTCCTCTGACTCAGCTGTTGCGAGCACAGGCTGGCACGGAATCACAACAGATTTATCACTTGTTGCTTGTATGTACACTGAGAGCTTATGCACCGTAGACAAATTCCTTGTGTGTCCAATAACACTTGGCCAATAAAGAATTCCATTCCATTCCATTCCATTCTATTCTATTCTATTCTATTCTATTCTATTCTATTCTATTCTATTCTATTCTATTCTATTCTATTCTATTCTATTCTATTCTATTCTAATTCCTATTCTACTCTACTCTATTCACCTCCAAGGTCCCTTCCAACTTTATTATTATTATTATTATTATTATTATTATTATTATTATTATTATTATTATTATTATTATTATTATTATTATTATTATTACCTATATTCCATTCCATTCCATTCCATTCCATTCCATTCTATTCTATTCTATTCTATTCTATTCTATTCTATTCTATTCTATTCTATTCTAATTCCTATTCTACTCTACTCTATTCACCTCCAAGGTCCCTTCCAACTTTATTATTATTATTATTATTATTATTATTATTATTATTATTATTATTATTATTACCTATATTCTATTCTATTCTATTCTATTCTATTCTATTCTATTCTATTCTATTCTATTCTATTCTATTCCATATTCCATTCCTATTCTATTCTATTCTATTCTAATTCCTATTCTACTCTACTCTATTCACCTCCAAGGTCCCTTCCAACTTTATTATTATTATTATTATTATTATTATTATTATTATTATTATTATTATTTCCTATATTCTATTCTATTCTATTCTATTCCATATTCCATTCCTATTCTATTCTATTCTATTCTATTCTATTCTATTCTATTCTATTCTATTCTATTCTATTCTATTCTATTCTATTCTATTCTATTCCATTCCATTCCATTCCATTCCATTCTATTCTATTCTATTCCATTCTATTCTATTCTATTCTATTCTATTCTATTCTATTCTATTCTATTCCATTCCATTCTATTCTATTCTATTCTATTCTATTCTATTCTATTCTATTCTATTCTATTCTATTCTATAGAAATTTCCTGGCAATTAGAACAATTAATCTATGGAATGACTTACCTCCCGAAGTTGTGGGTGCTCCAACACTGGATGCTTTTAAGAAGAGAGTGGACAGCCACTTGTCTGAAATGGTTTCCTGCTTGAGCCTGGGGTTGGACTAGAAGACCTCCAAGGTCGCTTCCAACTCTGTTAATACCTAAAAACAAAACACACCTGGTAATAATGATGTTGACAGGGACTAAAAGGTAATTCAAGGCAGGCCTCCTCTGGTTCATGAATAAGCCAGATATGGCAATGATGGGATAACATGCTTATATAAATATTCCTGATCTCTCTCTCTCCTGGTTGTGATATTCTTATAACATAATTGCTCCTGGGTTCAGAAAACACTGCCTACTACTATTTTGGTGAAAAGCCTCAAAGGCTACCAGCAACAATAACATGAACCTGTAATTGAAACAGTCATAACAGAATGATAAGAAATGAAAGTAAAAGGATATTAAAATCAGCAGGGAGGAAAGCGGCAATAAACCAGCATTCGAACCATTTAAATATCATCCACTTCATGGTGGGGACAATTAATTTGCTTTCAGGAAGTGCGGAGGAGGAGGGGGAGGAGGAGGAGGAGGAGGAGGAGGAGGATTAGGAAGAAGAGGAGGAGGAGGAGGAGACCATTTTGCAATTGGATCATGGCAGAAGACCTGTTATGACCCATAACAGTAGAAACCCAATCAATCAATCAGAATAGAGCTGAAAGGGACCTTGGAGGTCTTCTAGTCCAGCCCCCTGCTCAAGCAGGAGACCCTCTACCATTTCAGATAGGTGGCTGTCCAGTCTCTTCTTAAAAACATCCAGAGATGAAGCACCCACAACTTCCGAAGGCAAGTTGTTCCACTGGTTAATTGTTCTCATTGTTAGGAAGCTTCTTTAACAATCAGCCAGTGGAACAGCTTGCCACCAGAAATCGTGGGCGCTCCATCACTGGAGATTTTTAAGAAGAGACTGGACATTCACCTGTCTGAGATGGTATAGGTTCTCCTGCTTGAGCAGGGGGCTGGACTAGAAGACTCCAAGGTCCCTTCCAGATTCTATTCTATTCTATTCTATTCTATTCTATTCTATTCTATTCTATTCTATTCTATTCTATTCTATTCTATTCTATTCTATTCTATTCTATTCTAGAGTAAGAACCACATTTTAATACACATTCCAAATGACACCTTCTCCCAATCTGTATGTTAACCCTGACACTTTTCAAGAAGACTAAACTTTTCTACAATGGGATTATATTTATTTGAAACACGAAACCCCAAAAAACCCAAAACGTATTTCCACTTCTACTGTTCTGGAGATTCAACCTAAGGTCTACATTAGGCACGCACTGCCACTGTCATAAATGTGTGCCAGTGGTCATGTGTTCGAATTTTGATCACATGACCACGGGGATGCTGCAATGGTTGTAAGTGTGAAAAATGGTCCTAAGTCAAACAGTCACTAAACAAATGGCTTGTAAGTCAAGGACTATCTGTATAAGCTTTGCTTGGTGATTGAATTGAAGAGTTGCACTCATGTTACTCTTATTTTTAGAAGCATCCAACTTTTAGGGGAATTTTTTTTTTAAAGAAATCAAGATAGTGGTCACAGACACACAATCAATCCCCTGGCACTTTATCACATGTTTTTTTTAAAAAATTTGTTTATGATGGAATACAAAGCACGATAGCACCAAGAAAGGGGAAATATAGATGGGTAATTATACGGTGAAGGGGGGAAAAAAACCTAGATACAAAATTGGTGATTAAAATAAATTAAGCGAGCCAAAAAAGAAAGAAAAAGAAAAAGAAAAGAAAACTAATTAACAGAGGAAAACAATAAAAAAAACTCCTATCATAATGACAGTGATAAAATATTAATTCAATCTTTAAACCTTTCATTAAAGCTAGACCATATGGAAACATACGGTTTCGCCTTCTCGTTTTTAGAACACACCGACTTTTCAGAAACAAATTGTAGACATAAACCCTGTCTGTTCTTTAAAATCAGGAGATGGTTTCTTTCCAATTAAATAAAATTGTCCTTTTTGTCAAAGCAAGCAAAGAACCCAAATCGAGCAAGGTACAGTTGCTTCTGGACCTGAAAAAAGAAAAAGAAAGAAAGAAAGAAAGAAAGAAAGAAAGAAAGAAAGAAAGAAAGAAAGAAAGAAAGAGAAAGAAAGAAGGGAGGGAGGGAGGGAGGGAAGGAGAGAGGGAGGGAGGGAGGAAGGAGGGATAGAGGGAGGAAGGAAGGAGATAGGGAGGGAGGAAGGAGGAAAGGGAGGGAGGGAGGGTTGCGACTATAAGACAAGGCTCTCAGTCATGTTGTGCTTGTGTGAGGTTTGTGGTTCTGCCGCCGCCAGACTTATGGCGGTGCTACCACCAGCATGAGGATCAGGTCACCACCCCTTCATGAGGCTCATACCGTAGTCCGCAGCAATGCCACCACCAGTGCGAGGCTCGTGCCGCTGCCCACCTGCCGCTTGCGGTGCTGCCACTGCCCACACAACGTTTGTGGCAATGCCGCCACCTGTGTGTGGCGAGCTGATGCCCACCTGCCGCTCGCGGTGCTGCCACTGCCCACACAAGGTTCGTGGCAATGCCGCCACCTGTGTGTGGCGAGCTGATGCCCACCTGCCGCTCCCGGTGCTGCCACTGCCCACACAAGGTTCGTGGCAATGCCGCCACCTGTGTGGGGCGAGCTGATGCCCACCTGCCGCTCGCGGTGCTGCCACTGCCCACACAAGGTTCGTGGCAATGCCGCCACCTGTGTGTGGCGAGCTGATGCCCACCTGCCGCTCGCGGTGCTGCCACTGCCCACACAAGGTTCGTGGCAATGCCGCCACCTGTGTGTGGCGAGCTGATGCCCACCTGCTGCTCGCGATGCTACCACCACCTGCACAATACTAGTGGCAACAGTGGCACGAGGGCGGGCGAGCACGCACACTGCCCAGCTACTCTCGTGGCCTGGTGGTCAAGAGGCTACGGCCTGGTAGTGGGCCATGGCCCAAAGCTTGGGGGCCTCTGCAGGGTATTGCTTCTAAACTTCAACTAAAACCACATCAAAGAAAGTACAGAGGAAAGACTCGGTCAAAGGAATTTTTTCCAGTCCTGTAGTCCTTTTGGAGATTCAGAAAATAAATTTGGCCCTGAAAAAAAAAAGTTGTAAAGGGGGGGGGAAGGAAAATCAGAGAAGAAGGGTGGGGAATGAAACGAAGCATAGAAAAATAACAAAATGGCTCTCAGCTCCTCACAGGTGGGTTTGACATAACAAGAGCAAATGTCCTCTCTTTTGATTTCTTTATTTAATTAGGTCCTCTTTCTGTCTCATTGCCCAGAGTGTATATAACAAAGATGAAAAGCTGCCTTGCTAGATATGTTTTATATTGCTGAATAAAGAGGACTTGCTATAAATCGGCCCTCAATCTCTCTAATAAATCAGACAGCTGTACTCGGTGTCATCAATATAGAATCTTGTCTGGCTAAATAACCAGTAAAGGAATTATATTCTAGCTAGTGAAGTTTCCTTCAACATGTTGCCATTTTCAAGGAGAAATGTCAGAAGGTTTTTTTTGTCAGAGCGAGCTAGTCATCTGCAAAAATAATATCAGACTAATGCAACAAGTTTAATGTCTTCTGAGGATGAAAGTTCATTCTCCGAGCTTCTGGGTTGGTTTCCAAACGTTTCATTACCAGCTTAGGTAACATCTTCAGTGGAGTTTAGGGGGTGTCAGTGTTCTTCTGTTTATAAGGGCTCCCGGTGTGGGTGTGTCTTGTGATGGATCAGCTATGAGTAATCAGTGAGAGGCTTATGCTGGATCTTGTAATGGAGAGGTTACATCAGGTGAGGAGAAGAGAAGAGCAACTAAGATAATCCAAGGCCTGGAGACCAAAACGTATGAAGAAGGGCTGCGGGACTTGGGTCTGGCTAGTCTAAAGAAAAGAAGAAGTAGGGGAGACATGATAGCAGCCTTCCAGTACTTGAGGGGCTGCCACAAAGAAGAGGGGGTCACATTATTCTCCAAAGCACAAGAGAGGAGGACGAGAAACAGTGGTTGGAAGCTGATCAAAGAGAGAAGCAACCTGGAATTAAGGAGAAACTTCCTGATAGTGAGGACAATTAACCAGTGGAACAACCTGCCTCCAGAAGCGGTGAATGTTCCAATACTGGAGGTTTTTAAGAAGAGACTGGACAGCCATTTGTCTGAAATGGTCTAGGGCTTCCTGCCTGAGCAGGAGGTTGGACTAGATGACCTCCAAGATCCCTTCCAACTTTCTTCTTCTTCTTCTTCTTCTTCTTCTTCTTCTTCTTCTTCTTCTTCTTCTTCTTCTTCTTCTTCTTCTTCTTCTTCTTCTTCTTCTTCTTCTTCTTCTTCTTCTTCTTCTTCTTCTTCTTCTTCTTCTTCTTCTTCTTCTCCTCCTCCTCCTCCTCATTATTATTATTATTGTTATTGTTATTGTTATTATTACTATTATTATTATTATTAATTTTGGAACAATCAAGCTGATGGTTCATCAAATGAAGTTTCCTCCTCATTGATATCCATGTATGCCCTGTTATGTTTTTCTAGTTGATATCCATGTATTTTTGATGCTGGACTCCTCTCTCTCTCTCTCTCTCTCTCTCTCTCTGTCTCTCTGTCTCTCTGTCTCTCTGTCTCTCTGTCTCTCTGTCTCTCTCTCTCTCTCTCTGTCTCTGTCTCTCTCTCTCTCTCTCTCTCTCTCTCTCTCTCTCTCTCTCTCTCTCTCTCTCTCTCTCTCTCTCTCTCTCTCTCTCTCTCTCTTTCTTTCTCTCTCTCTCCCTCCCTCCCTCCCTCCCTCCCTTCCAAAGTTCAGATGCAACTGTACTTTATTTGATGTGGTTTTAGTTGAGGATTAGAAGCCATACCCAACCGGGCACCACATAAATATGACTCATAGAATAACCCAAAGCACACATTCTGGTAGAGAGAAGTTCTCTGCTCCAGCACAAGTCCAAAAGCTCAGAAGGCTAAACCTCTGGTCCCCAGTGAACGACACAGGTTGGATCTTGCAGAATATTTGAAGTTCAGGGTTGAACTATCATATCTGTCTGTCTGTCTGTCTGTCTGTCTATCCATCCATCCATCCATCCATCCATCCATCCATCCATCCATCATCCATCATCCATCATCCATCATCCATCATCCATCATCCATCCATCCATCCCTATCTATCTATCTATCTATCTATCTATCTATCTATCTATCTATCTATCTATCTATCTATCTATCTATCTATCTATCTATCTATCTATCTTTCCCTCCTTTTCTCCATCCATCCATCCATCCATCCATCCATCCATCCATCCATCCATCCATCCATCCATCTATCTATCTATCTATCTATCTATCTATCTATCTATCTATCTATCTATCTATCTATCATCTAGAGCGGTGGTGGCACAGTGGTGAGAATGCAGTACTGCAGGCTGACTCTGCCCATAGTCTGCAGTTTGATCCTGACCACATCTTACCACAGGATAACTCTGGGTGGCTTATGATATTAAAAAAAGATAAAACGTTACAAAAATACAATATACAACCCATCTAGCTAAAAGATGGGGAATGAGTGAGTAGGATGACCTGGTTTTTTTTGGGAGGGGAAGGTGGGATGTGTTATTAATCTATTAGGATCAAGACTAGGACCAGAAAGATCCAGACTTAAGTCCATCTTTATGTTCTGAAAATTTACTGGTGATTTTTGACGAGCCCTTATCTCAATATTCTCTATCAATTATTTATGAAGTGGGCGGGGGGAGAGGAGAAACCGGGCAAGATTGCCATGCACATCCAATATTACACAGCCCAAGCTTGCTTAACTTTCTCAGATCAATCAAGGCTGATTGCTGTCAATCCCCTTAAATCTGTTCCCTGTTACTATAGCATTCCAGTCAAGGCATTCTATTAAACTCCCTACCAGTTTTTCTATACAATTTCCCTTAACATCTGTGATATACAGCTTTTCTGTTATGCCCTTATTTTTTTAAATGCAACTCTTCGTAATTGGTGTGTGTGTGTGTGTGTGTGTCCGTGCACCTACCCAGATATATTTTCTTCCTTGGCCACCCTGCTGAGCATTTTCGAGAGTTATAAATAGTTTGGAAAGCTCAATGAATCATATGATCTACTAAAGCTGCAACCATCCCGTTTTAGGCGGGGGAGAGAGTGCCAAAATTGGGAAGATTCAGATGGAAGATTGGAATTCAGGCTTAACGCCCTTCTGCTTTAAAGGGCAGATTAAAAAAAAATGACTACGTTCCGAAGATCTATTGCTTGGTTTGATTCTTTTAAGGATCAAATGCTTTCAGTCTACTTAATCAAAACAAAGGCATAGCTGTGAACAGAATAACGGGGGTGGACGGGACCTTGGAGATCTTCTAGTCCAACCCCCTGCTCAGGCAGGAACCCTACACCAGGGCTTTTCAACCTTTTCACCCATTGTACCCACCTTTAGGATAGGGCAACATTTGAGTACCACCAGTCGCCTAGCAAGGTATCAAAAACTTGATGACCAAAAAAGAAAGAAAGAAAGAAAAAGTGATAAAGTACAGGTAGTCCTCGACTTACAACAGTTTGCTTAGTGACTGTTCGAAGTTACAATGGCACTGAAAAAAGGGCCCCACAAGCCACAGCCGAGCAAGACACCTGCCTGCCCGCCAGGCAACGCTTTTCCTCCTGTCCGAGGTTTTCATTGTTGTGAGCATTTCTGTTGAGGATTGGCAGCGGGGGGTGGGGTGGGGTGTGTTTCGTTTTTATTCCCCCTGTCTGCTGGGTGGTTGCAGCAGGTTTTGGTCACTTCCCATGACCCTGGGAGACTGTGACCGTCATAAATATGAATCAGTGGCCAAGCATCTGAATGTAAATCACAAGACCCTGGAGATGCTGCAACATTCCAGCTGATCGGCACTTCTTCAGGGCTCAGCAGAAGCGCCAGGATCAGCGCCGAGTTCCAGCTGGTGCCTGGCGCTGATCCTGGTGCTTTGAATGAGCTCTGACAGCCCTGCAGCTCCAGCCATCTCTCACTCAGGCTTGTGCGGTGCTGCCACCGGTTCAGCTCATTCCCCTTCCCCGCTACCACTTTTCTAGGATGGTCGCGTTTCACCTGCCAGGTGCCAATGTACCACAGGTGGTACCCATAACCACTGGTTGAAAAGCCCTATACCATTATGGACAGTCCAGTTACTTCCAGAAAACATCTGGTGATGGAGCACTGACAATTTCTGGAGGAAAGCTGTTGTACTGCTTAATTGTTCTCAATGTCAGGAAATTTCTCCTTAATTCTAGGCTGGATCGCTCTTTGATAAGCTTCCATTTACTTCTTGTCCTGCCTTTCGGTGCTTTAGAGAATAGATGCTCTTCTCTCTTTGACAACCATTCAGTTATTAGAAGACTGCTGTCAAGTCTGCTGCCACAAAGAAGAGGGAGGGTCCACCTATCCCCCAAAGCGCCAGAAGGCAGGACAAGAAACAACGGATGGAAACTAATCAAGGAGAGAAGCAACCAAGGACTAAGGAGGAATTTCCTGATTGTGAGAATAATTAATCCCATAACTTCAGAAGTTGTGGGTGCTCCATCACTGGAGGTTTTCAAGCAGAGATTGGACAGCCACTTGTCTGAAATGGTGTGGGGTGTCCTGCTTCACCAAGGGGTTGGATTAGATGACCTCCAAGTTCCCTTCTAACTCTGTTGTTATTCTGTTATTATGTTGAATCATCCTTAGTCCTTGTCTATGGAGATTCTCAGTCATCCAGGTCATTGTTGTCCCAAAGATGTTTTTTTTTATGAGGTAACTGGACTTCCTTCTTTTTCTTGGAAGACGTTTTACTTCTCATCCAAGAAGCTTCTTCAGCTCTGACAGGATGGTGGAGAATGGAGCTTTCAGATAGTTGGTCATTTGCATCCTTTTAGAGTGTCGTTGAGGCCACTTGGAGGCTTATTCTGTGTCCTCAAGGTCACCTGAGTAGTACAAATGGATGTGGAGCCTTCTTAGAACTGCTGAAAGGACTGTGTGGTAGACTGGAGATAGGTGATGCCGTATCCCTCCCCTTCTGTTGAGAGAGGGCTGTTCAGTTTTGACACAGATGGCATCTTGGACCCCATCTTTCAAACCAGTGGTCCTGTCTGTCCTCTCTGCCCTCAACGACTCTCTAAAAGAAAGCAAATGACCAGCTGTCTGCAAGCAGTATAAATCCTCCCATTCCCTACCATCCAGTTAGAGCTGAAGAAGCTTCTTGGATGAGAAGCGAAACGTCTTCCAAGAAAAAACAAGAAAGTCAAGTTGCCTTAAAAAAAAACAACACCTTTGGGATCCCTAGTACTTCTTTTTGGTAGACCAGACATATCTACTTCCCGCAACCATTCGCCGTATGGTTTAGCCTCCCCTAGAGTCTCAATATCTTTCTTATTGGCATCCTTGGATGATATCGATGGAAAAATTACCGGCATAAAAGTTAATTCAACATTCAAATGGCTGAAATCCTGTGAGTTCATTTTGCAAGAAATCTCCGGGGAAGTATGAGACTCTGATGAGATTCTTGTATCCTCATGGGTGATCACAGAGATTTTTAGAGATGAGTTTGCCGATAGCTCACCAGGGTTGGTGATCTTAAAAGCATGCAGCTCATTTTTTTTTAAATTAAACCTGCCAGAAAATTTTATCAACATATATATTTAATGTGCAGCATTAGAGCATTTACACTTCTGTCAAGTCTTTGAAACTGTCTATCTAACTATCTATCTATCATCTAAAGAAGGAGAGTGCAAAAGTTGGCTTGAAACTCAACATTAAGAAAATCATGGCATCCGGCCCTCTCAATTCCTGGCAAATAGATGGGGAAGAAATGGAGGTAGTGACAGATTTTATCTTCTTGGGCTCCAAGTTCACCACAGATGGGGACTGCAGCCAAGAAATTAAAAGACACTTGCTCCTGGGGAGGAAAGCTATGGCAAATCTAGACAGCATACTAAAAAATGGAGACATCACCCTGCCAACAAAAGTATGTATAGTCAAGGCCGTGGTTTTCCCAGTTGCAATGTATGGCTGTGAAAGAAAGGCTGAGCACAAAAGAATTGAGGCCTTTGAACTATGGTGCTGGAGAAGATTCCTATGAGTCCCTTGGACTGCAAAGAGATCAAACCGGTCAGTCCTAGAGGAGATTAACCCTGACTGCTTTTTAGAAGGCCAGATCCTGAGGCTGAAACTCAAGTACTTTGACCACTTAATGAGAAGGAAGGACTCACTGGAGAAGAGCCTAATGCTGGGAAAGATGGAGGGCAAGAGAAGAAGGGGATGACAGAGAATGAGGTGGCTGGATGGAGTCACTGAAGCAGGAGGCGTGAGCTTCAATGGACTCCAGAAGATGGCAGAGGACAGGAAGGCCTGAGGAACGTTGTCCATGGGGTCGCGATGGGTCGGACACGACTTCACAACTAACAACAACAACTCAAGATGTGGAACTGGCCATCAGCCTGACTGGCTTCAAAAAAATAAGAAGTGTTTGTTTGTGTGTGTGTTTGTGTGGGGCAGTGTGGTGTTGGATCAATTCATTATTTGAAGATCCCAAATTGGCTCTCAACTATGGAGGCACTAATACACCCCAATATGTTTAACATAGGAAACATTATAAGATATAAAGACTTACTAACAGATATGGGGGAGTTGAAAACTAAACAACAATTAGAGGAACAAGGAATAAAGATGGATTGGTATATGAGAATGCAAATACAATCTAGATATGAAAAAGATGTTAAAATAGATGGTGTTAATTTGGGGACAACAGAATTAGATGAAATACTCACAGGAACAGAAGAAAATGGATTAAAAATGTACAGTTATCTACTACATATGGAGTTAGATGAGGAACAAGTGAAAGAGACAATGATAAAATGGACAAGTAATTTTGGATATACAATTGAATTAGATAGATGGCAGCAACTATGGGAAAGAAACTATAAATTGACAATGGCGACTGCGTATAAAGAAAATATGTACAAAATGTTTTACAGATGGCACATGTCTCCAGAAAGATTAGCCAAAATGTTTAAGGACAGGTCTATGAAATGTTGGAAATGTCATCAGATACCAGGTTCCTTCTACCATATGTGGTGGATGTGTGTAGAAGCTAAAACTTATTGGAATAAAATTAGAATATGGATAGAAAAGATGATACAACAACATATAGAATTAAGACCAGAAATATTCCTGTTGGGTATTCTACCAGGGAAATACAATAAAGAGATAACATATTTAATTATTCATATAATCACGGCAGCTAGGATGGTGTTTGCACAAAATTGGAAAGCACTGAAAGCCCCTCCCAGAGGGAGAGGTGATTGGGAATATAATGGAATGTGCAGAAATGAATAGACTAACAATGACAATTAAAGATAAGACAAAGTCAGATTATTATGAAATCTGGGGAACTTTTTATGATTGGCTGAAAAGAGAATATGGTTAAAAGATAGTTAACATCAATCTAGATGGAAGAAGAAGGAGCAGATAAGGAGGGAGACCCAGGCGACAGAGTATTGAATAACTGGAGGTTGTATAAATATTTATAGAAGTATATACCGAGAAGGTTAAATAAAATAGTATTAATGTAAGAGAAAATTAATCTTATTGCATATAATACAGATAGGGAAATTTGGAGAGAGGAGTTGCTCGGACATTACCCCTGAATTGTATCTGAAGAGGGATGAGAGGGAGGGAAGAAAGGTGAGAGAGAAAAGAGTAAAGGAGGGGAGAAGGAAGTAGGAAGGTTGGAGGAGAGGAGGAGAAGTAGGGAGAAAGGGGAGGAGAGTGGTGAAGGAAAGAGAAGAGGAGAAGAGGGGTAAGTAGGGAAGAGAAGAAAGGGAGAAAGAAGGTAGAGAAGAAGGAGTGTGGATACAGTGAAAGGGGAAACGGGCGAGCAACACCAAAAGTCATGTGTATGTATTTATTTCATTTTATTAAAAGCATCTTATATATGAATGTAAAAAGAATGTATGTTAACATCTCATAAATATCACAGTGTATGTATCGGGGAGAGTTTGGAAAAAATAAAAACTAAAATAAAATAAAAAATTCATGGAATCGATTCTTACCCTTTTCTTTTAAGATCCCTTCATGGCATGTCTGAGGATCAATCTCATTTAGCCTTGATGGGACAGCCTCTGAAGACCAACTGCTGCGTGACACATGGGCTTTTTTGTAATGCAGATGGTTGGCCATTGGGAAAACTGTATTCTAGACTAGACCAGGCAGAAGTTGAGTCCAAGGGGACGCTGATGAAATTATTGTGCTGATGGTCTCTTGTTCATCCCTCCCTTTTCCCCTTTCAGCTTCAGAAACAACTAGCATGTCCCAGCCATCAACCATAAAACATCAGCCCAGCTATAGAAAGACAGATTTCTGAGTTTCTGAAATGTCACCATCGGTATAACATTCCCCTTTACAGCAATTAGGGTTTTTATACCTCTCCATTTGCTGGGTATCAGAGGCGAGTCAGAGAGAGAGACCTAAAATTGTACTAAAGCATGTCATTACGGAATTTATTATTTGTTTTATTTATTACTTAGATTTCTATGCCGCCCTATTTCAAGAACTCAGGGCAGCTCACAACATAAATACTACATGTAGAAATCTAATATATAAAAAACATTGTAAAACCCGTCAACTAAAAGACCAATCATCCAAACCAAACATGCAAACATACATACACTGGCTAGGGGCAAGATGTTAACTGCCCCAGGCCTGTCGGCAAAGATGTGTTTTAAGCAGTTTACAAAAGGCGGAGAGGGTGGGGGCGATACGGATCTCCGGGGGGAGTTGGTTCCAGAGGGCCGGGGCCGCAACAGAGAAGGCTCTTCCCCTAGGCCCCGCCAGGCGACACTGTCTGGCTGACGGGACCTGGAGAAAGCTGACTCTGTGGGCCCTAACCGGCCGCTGGGATTCATGGGGCAGCAGACGGTCCCGTAAGTAACCTGGTCCGATGCCATGTAGGGCTTTATAGGTCATAACCAACACTTTGAATTGCGTTCGGAGACCAATTGGCAGCCAATGCAGCTGCCAATGCCAGGTTTTTTTTTTTTTTACAACTTCTGGAATTTGGGAATAATTGCAGTTCATTTATGCAAAGCCGGAATAGCTCCTCTCGTAGGACTGCTGGCCGAGGGGACATATGGGAGCATATTATTTTAATGGCTGATTTTAATGTTGGTTTTGATTTTAACGGCATTAATAGGCTTTACGCTTGATATTTCCAAAAATGATCTTAAGCTGCCTGGAGGCTTGTTATAATGCAAACGGTGGCACATAAATTTGGTGATCTATAAAGAGCTAAAATCGCTGGGTCCAAAAACTAATAAATCGGCAATTAATTTGGGAAAAAGAAATACGAACTATTTCCGATTTGTTCGAACAGAAGACAAGTATAGTAGGTCTGCACCTAGTCTGGTGAATCTCCATTCAGCCTCCCAGCTTCTGTGCCCTCCCATTGAACCAGTTATTTATTTATTTTTATTTATTTCATTTTATTCGGATTTGTATGCCGCTCCTCTCCGAAGACTTGGAGCGGCTCACAACATATATATAAAACAATTTCAATCTAAATCCGAACAAAAAAACATTAAAAATAAAACCCCACACATACTCATCAGTCACACCACAATCAACAATCATCTCCAGGCCTGCCGGCAGAGGTAGGTTTTTAAATTCTTTCGGAAGGCCGGGGGAGTCGGAGAAACGCGGACTTCAGGAGGTAGTTGGTTCCAGAGGGCGGGCACCACAACAGAGAAAGCCCTCCCCCTAGGGCCCGCCAGACGACATTGTTTCGCTGACGGGACCCGGAGGAGGCCGACCCTGTGCGCTCTCACCGGTCGTAGAGAAGTATGTGGCAGAAGGCGGTCCCGTAAGTATCCTGGTCCCATGCCATGAAGGGCTTTATAGGTAATAACCAACACCTTGAATTGGGCTCGGAGACCAATAGGCAACCAATGCAGCATGCGGAGAGTTGACGAAATGTGGGCACAACGAGGAAGGCCCACAACTGCTTGTGCAGCTGCATTTTGCACTAATTGTAGTCTCCGAACACTCTTCAAGGGTAGCCCCATGTAGAGAGCATTGCAGTAGTCGATCCTCGAGGTGACAAGGGCATGTGTGACTGTGAGGAGAGACTCCCGATCCAAGTAAGGACGCAACTGGTGCACCAGGCGAACCTGGGCAAATGCCCCCCTCGCCACTGCCGACAAATGATGATCCAATGTCAGCTGTGGATCAAGGAGGACTCCCAAGTTGCGAACCTTCTCTGAGGGGTTTATAGATTCACCCCCCAGGGTAATCGAAGGACAGATAGAAGTGTCCTTGGGAGGCATCACCCACAGCCACTCTGTCTTATCGGGGTTGAGCCTTAATCTGTTAACACCCATCCAAACCCTCACAGCCTCCAGACACCGGCACATCACCTCAACCGCTTCCAGGAGTGGAAATGTACAGCTGAGTATCATCAGCGTACTGATGGTATCTCACTCCGTGGCGGTGGATGATCTCACCCAGTGGCTTCATGTAAATGTTAAAAAGTAGGGGGGAGAGAACCGACCCCTGAGGCACCCCACATGGGGGTAACCTAGAGGTGGACCTCTGGCCCCCCACAAACACTGACTGCGACCGACCAGTGAGATAGGAGGAGAACCATCGCAATACGGTGTCCCCCACTCCCAATCCCTCCAGCCGGCGCAGAAGGATACCGTGGTCAATGGTATCGAATGTCCTTTTGAGTCTTTGTTTTCCATTATTAATGAATCTTTGGCGATCGGTTTGAGGGACAAACGGTTGGGAAAAAAAAGAAGCCGAATGTTATTTCGGTACATGGTAAGTGCGGCGAGATTATTGAAACATTGGACGTATTAACGAAGATGATTAAGGGCCTGAAGACTAAAACATAAGAATAATGTTGCAGGAATTGGGTATGGCTAATGTAGAGAAAAGGAGGAATAAGGGTGACACGATAGCAGTGTTCCAATATCTGAGAGGCTTGCACAAAGAGAAAGGGGTTAGCGTATTCTTCAAAGCACCAGAAGGCAAGATAAGTATGTGGCAGAAGACGGTCCCGTAAGTATCCTGGTCCAGTGCCATAAAGGTGATGATGATGATGATGATGATGATGATGATGATGATGATGATGATAATAATAATAATAATAATAATAATAATAATAATAATAATAATAATAATAATAATAATAATAATAATAAAGTTGGAAGGGACCTTGGAGGTCATCGAGTCCAACCCCCTGCTCAGGCAGGAAACCCTGCACCATTTCAGATAAATGGCCGTCCAGTCTCTTCTTAAAAACGTCCAGTGTTGGAGCATTCACCGCTTCTGGAGGCAGACTGTTCCACTGGTTAATTGTTCTAACGGTCAGGAAGTTTCTCCTTAGTTCTAGGTTGCTTCTCTCTTTGGTTAGTTTCCATCCGTTGCTTCTTGTCCTGCCTTCCAGAACTTTGGAGAATAGCTTGACTCCCTGTTCTTTGGGGCAGCCCCTGAGATACTGGAAGACTGCTATCATGTCCCCCCTGGTCCTTTTCTTCGTTAAGTGGTATTAACAAAAACATTAGATTACTTTCCTTTCACTCCCAACAAGACTCCCAAGAAAACTGGAACTGAAAGAGTGCAGAAAGAGTTAAAAGCAACCAGTCTTTGCAACAATATCTGCTGGCCACTATGAAGTTCAGGTCTGCGCTATCCATCCTTCATACATGCATTTGCAACTTCTTGAGTCTAAAGGCACGAGTGAGGAACTCTAGGACAGAACAGTTTTTTTGTGATGCTTCACGTTATAATTTCATCTTCTAACATTAATGTCATGCTAGCTGAACACATTATCAAGCAGTAATGTGGAAGCCAGAATTACAAAAAAAAAAAAAAAAATGGCAAAAGACTGGGGGTGGGGTGGGGCGGGAGAGACGGACAATGGGAATTTCAATTTGGCCAGGCTGATGGAGGAAGGAAGGAGGTAGGGTGAGGAGACAATTTATACAACTTTCACTGTGTGTGACTTTTCAGATAAGCGTGGGAGACATTTGTGTCTAATGGAAGCAATTCTCTGTGACATCTCAAAGAGCTGGAGAGTGAAATTTCACAGAAGGGGGTATTGAAGACTGAAGCAACCAACGGACATTATCTCAGCCTTCCAGCCAGCTAATTTGTTGATTTTCACGCAGGGTTGCAGGCCAGTCGCCATTTTGACCATCAGGCCTGGAATAAAATTTTGAATCTTCCCCGAAGGCAGCAGTGACCCTTCACAGATGGGAAAAGAGGCAGTCAGTGGCCTACTTGATGGACCACGGATGCTGAAAGTTGGGAAGAGATGGAATATTTGCCATCTTTCCACTCTGTGTGTGTGTGTGTGTGTGTGTGTGTGTGTGTATACACTTTTTGTATATGTATACACAGTGTGTATGTATATACATATACATACTGTATACATATACATACACATATGCATACATATATATATATATGTATACTATGTACGTGTATGCATATATATATATATATACAGTGTATATATATATATATATATATATGTTGTTTAAAATTGTTGACAAAGAAATAAGGGAATTTCTGATATAGCTATTTCGAGTTTCTTAACTCTCTTCAGTCAGACTCACCCTTCTGGGATTCGAACCTGGGCAGTCTGCATGCTAAGCAGATGCTTTAACCTATTGAGCCACAAGTTCTCTCCCGCTTTGTCAGTAGTCAGGGAGTAAGGATATGTGTCAAGTGTTTATTTTTTAGATTGCACCCTGTAAACCCAAATATGGGAGGAAAGAATCATTCTTTCCTTTTGCTTGTTTCAGCTCAACCCAGAGCCATCCAGCAAGCACAGATATATATATGTTGTTTAAAATTGTTGACAAAGAAATAAGGGAATTTCTGATATAGCTATTTCGAGTTTCTTAACTCTCTTCAGTCAGACTCACCCTTCTGGGATTCGAACCTGGGCAGTCTGCATGCTAAGCAGATGCTTTAACCTATTGAGCCACAAGTTCTCTCCCGCTTTGTCAGTAGTCAGGGAGTAAGGATATGTGTCAAGTGTTTATTTTTTAGATTGCACCCTGTTAAACAACATATATATATCTGTGCTTGCTGGATGGCTCTGAAACAACTTCTATATATATTTGTTTTCTGAGGTTTTTACGGGTGTTTGTATGTAGGTCTTTGGTTATTTGGGTTTTCTCCCGTGTAAAATTGGAAGTGTCTTGGCGACGTTTCGACGAAGTCCCATTCGTCATCTTCAGGCTGGTGTTTTCGGCTTCTAGAAGTTCCTAGAAGCACGAAGCCGAAAACACCAGCCTGAAGATGACGAATGGGACTTCATCGAAACGTCGCCAAGACACTTCCAATTTTACGCGGGAGAAAACCCGAATAACCAAAGATCATATATATATATGTATATGTATGTATGTATGTATTTATACACTGTGCATATATACTCTCTCTCTCTCTCTCTCTCTCTCTCTCTCTCTCTCTCTCTCTCTCTCTCTCTCTCTCTCTCTCTCTCTCTCTCTCTCTCTCTCTGTGTGTGTGTGTGTGTGTGTGTGTGTGTGTGTGTGTATGTGAATCAAGTCAAAAACTTGATTCTTGGAGATGCGCTGGAACAAGCCTTTGAAACAAGGATATATAGATCAGTGTGAATCCAATTTGTTTTATGGACCATGTTTCCAAGTAAATTTCTTTTCTGGCAAATGTATGACCAGGTGTTTTTTTTTTTTTATCAATTCCCTTGATGTAAATTAAGGAAAAAAAGGAAAAAAAAGTTGGATTTTTCTCACTCCTTTTTGGATGTTTAATTGTCACTATTGCATAATGATGAAAAGTTCATCCCTAATTTAATTTTCAATTTCCAACGTTCGTCTTTCTAGGTTGTTTCAGTTATCGGTTCCCTTATATGGTACACCAGCCAGAGCCCCTCTTTGAGAGAAATGGAGGTGGGGGGGTTCAGAAATATGAAATATGAATAAATAACAGATAAATAAAGTCTGCTTAGGAGTAGGATGAGGCGGCACATACTTATGGAAGTCCCCAACTTATGACCACAATTGAGCCAAACATTTCTGTTGCTAAGCGAGACGTTGGTTAAGTGAGTCTTGCCTCATTTTTTAACCTTTCTGGCCACAGTTGTTAAGTGAACCCCTGCAGTTGTGAAGTTAGTAACACGGTTGTTAAGTGAATCCAGCTTCCCCATTGACTTTGCTTGGCAGGAGGTCGCAAAAGGGGATCACGTGACTCCCAGGGACGCTGCAACCCATCATAAATAGGAACCAGTTTCCAAGTGCCTGGATTTTGATCACGTGACCACAGGGAGGCTGCAACGGGCGTAAGAGTGAAAAATGATTGTAAGTTACTTTTTTCAGTGCTGTTGTAACTTTGAACAGTCACTAAATGAAGTATTGTAACTACTTGTACTACTATTTCTTTATGTTTGTGATGAAGGGGGAAGTCAATTTCTCTCATGTATTTCCTTTCTTTTCCTTTACCGTATTCCCTATTTTTCTTTCTCGTGCTTTTAATGTTTCTTTTTAATTTGTTGATTTGTATTAGAATAGAATGGAATAGAATAGAATGGAATGGAATGGAATGGAATGGAGTGGAGTAGAGTAGAGTAGAGTAGAGTAGAGTAGAGTAGAGTAGAGTAGAGTAGAGTAGAGTAGAGTAGAGTAGAGTAGAGTAGAATATAGACTGGAATGAAATGGAATAGAATAGAATAGAATAGAATAGAATAGAATAGAATAGAATAGAATAGAATAGAATAGAATAGAATAGAATAGAATAGAATAGAATAAGAAATAAGAAATAAGAAATAAGAAATAAGAATAGAATAGAATAGAATAGAATAGAATAGAATAGAATAGAATAGAATAGAATAGAATAGAATAGAATAGAATAGAATAGAATAGAATAATGATTGGAATGGAATGGAATGGAATAGAATAGAATAGAATAGAATAGAATAGAATAGAATAGAATAGAATAGAATAGAATAGAATAAGAAATAAGAATAGAATAGAATAGAATAGAATAGAATAGAATAGAATAGAATAGAATAGAATAGAATAGAATAGAATAGAATAAGAAATAAGAAATAAGAATAGAATAGAATAGAATAGAATAGAATAGAATAGAATAGAATAGAATAGAATAGAATAGAATAGAATAGAATAGAATAGAATAGAATAGAATAGAATAGAATAGAATAATGATTGGAATGGAATGGAATGGAATAGAATGGAATAGAATAGAATAGAATAGAATAGAATAGAATAGAATAGAATAGAATAGAATAAGAAATAAAAATAGAATAGAATAAGAAATAAGAATAGAATAGAATAGAATAGAATAGAATAGAATAGAATAGAATAGAATAGAATAGAATAGAATAGAATAGAATAGAATAGAAACAGAAACTGGATGGGACCTTGGAGGTCTTCTAGTCCAGCCCCTCGCGCAAGCAGGAGAAACTATATCATCTCAGACAAGTGACTGTCCAGTCTCTTCTTAAAAATTAGTATTTCTCTTTTTCGTTGTATTTTTTTAATGAAATTACTGCTCAAGAGAAGCTTGTAGACTGGAGGGGAAGAGGGAATGAATGCCAATTAAGGAAGTTGTACGCCAATTAGACCAGTGCGATGGCTCCTGTAACAATTATTTCAGATCACTTGTTTCCAAATGCGTGCTCCGGTCCTAATCAGTCAGTCATTCATCTTAACTGGCATATTCATGCGTCCTTAAGTAGACAAAATTAAACAAAGAAAACTGCAGGGTAAGCAAAACCACCCACTGAAATCCACAGAAAACCTCTGCAGCTCAGGTCCACCTTTTTTGGGGGTGGATTTGTCTGTTTCACTTCCTCAGAGGGAGTCCCTATAATCTATCAGCTGCAGGAAATCACAGGCCAGCATGAAAAGAAGCTCCATTTTATTCTCATCTAGGCATAAAATAACATACAAAGACTTCAGTTTTTCATTTCTTTGGCAAAGCTCTTTTTTCTCTTTTGGGAAAGCTAAGTCCTTCCTTCCTTCCTTCCTTCCTTCTTTCCTTTCTTCCTTCCTCCCTCCCTCCCCTTCCCTCCCTCCCTCCCTCCATACACACACACACACACACAAACATATATGTGTGTGTAATATATATTCCACACATACATATATATTTCATATATATATATATATATATATATATATATATATATATATATATATATATATATATATATATATATATATATATATATATATATATATATATATATATATATATATATATATGAAATATGTTTTTAAAATTGTTAACAAAGAAATAAGGGATTTCTGAGATAGCTATTTCGAGTTATTTAACTCTCTTCAGTTAGAACTCACCCTTTCTGGGATTCGAACCTGGGCAGTCTGCATGCTAGGCAGAAGCTTTAGTCTCAAGCCACAGGCTCTCTCCCGCTTTGTTAATATTCAGGGAGTGAATATGTGTGTCAAGTGGTTATTTTTTAGATTGCACCCTGTAAACCCAAATATGGGAGGAAGAAATCATTCTTTCTTTTGCTTGTTTCAGCTCAACCCAGAGCCATCTGCAAGCACAAATATATATATATGTTTTTAAAATTGTTAACAAAGAAATAAGAGATTTCTGAGATAGCTATTTCGAGTTATTTAACTCTCTTCAGTCAGAACTCACCCTTTCTGGGATTCGAACCTGGGCAGATAGATAGATAGATAGATAGATAGATAGATAGATAGATAGATAGATAGATAGATAGATAGATAGATAGATAGATAGATAGATAGATAGATAGATAGATAGATAGATAGATGGATGGATGGATGGATGGATGGATGGATGGATGGATGGATGGATGGATGGATGATAGATGAATGATAGATGGATGGATGGATGGATGGATGGATGGATGATAGATAGATAGATAGATAGATAGATAGATAGATAGATAGATAGATAGATAGATAGATAGATGGATGGATGATAGATGGATGGATGGATGGATGATAGATGGATGGATGGATGGATGATGGATAGATAGATACTGTATACACACACAATGTGTGTTTGTGGCCCAAAGAAGCTTCTTGGGAGAAAAGTGAAATGGCCCTTTCAAAACCACCTTTGGGATATTTAGACTTATATACTGACCCACAACGCTTTACAGCACTCTCTGGATGGTTTGCAATGTCAGCATTGTTTTCATATTGCACCAAAGAATCTGGGCCCTCATTTGACCAACTTCAGAAAGATGGAAGGTTGAGTCAACCTTGAATCCTGTTGGGATTGAACTCCAGGCGGTGGGCAGAGCTTGCCTGAAATACTGCACTGAGCCACCAGGGCTCAAATAAAAATGTAAACTCTTGATCCTGAATTGCTCCTAACTGTATCTCCAAGGCATTTGGACCATCAAAATTAATGATGTAATTGGGAGGGAGGGAGGGAGGGAAGAAGGAAGGAAGGAAGGAAGAGAAAGAAAGAAAGAAAGAAAGAGAGAGAGAGAGAGAGAGAGAGAGAGAGAGAGAAAGAAAGAAAGAAAGAAAGAAAGAAAGAAAGGAGAGGGAGAGAGGGAGGGAGGGAGGGAAGAAGGAAGGAAGAAAGAAAGAAAGAAAGAAAGAAAGAAAGGAGAGGGAGGGAGGGAGGGAAGAAGGAAGGAAGGAAGAAAGAAAGAAAGAAAGGAGGGAGGGAAGAAGGAAGGAAGGAAGGAAGGAAGGAAGAAGGAAGGAAGGAAGGAAGGAAGGAAAGGAGTGGGAGGGAGGGAGGGATGGAAGAAGGAAGGAAGGAAGGAAGGAAGGAAGGAAGAAAGAAAGAAAGAAAGAAAGAAAGAAAGAAAGAAAGAAAGAAAGAAAGAAAGAAAGAAAGAAGAGGGAGGGGAAGGAAGGAAGGGGGAGGGAGGGAGGGAGGAGGGAGGGAGGGAGGAAGGAAGGAGGGAGGGAGGAAGGAAGGGGAGAGGGAGGGAGGGAAGATGGAAGGAAGGAGGGAGGGAGAGAAGAAGGAAGGAAGGGGAGAGGGAGGGAGGGAGGGAAGGAAGGAAGGAAGGAAGGACAAAAGAAAACAATAGGATACTCCAACTATCCCATTGCTAATAAAACTGCATATGTAGAACCCCAAGTAGTCAAAATTACCTTGATGTCTTTATTGCATCCATGAAATTGTTTTCTAAATGCAAAGTGATGAAACGTGTGCAAATACAAATAAATGAATAAAAATGCTGCCTTATGAGAAATCAAACCACTGTCTCCCTCGCTATCCTTCCGTTGAGGAAAGCCGGAGTCTCCATATGAGAATCTCTAAGACTTTATTGCTAATTTATGCTTCGGCATTTAACTCTTGCTGGTGGCTGGTTTTATCTGATAGTTGTTTACTTCAGTGATTTTATTGCTCCGATGTTTTAATTCAGCCCTCTCCTCCGGGAAGGAAACTTTAATATTTATTTGTTCGTTTAATGAATGAATTATTTAAGAGGCTGCTTGGCTGCTCCCTGTCTCTGGGCAGCTAACAACCCAAATCCCAAAACTAACCCAACACAAATACATCCCGAAAGAAGGTAAAGCAATACAGATGCTGTAATCTCGCCATCCTCCGGTTTGAGAAGACAGTGTTGAGTTACGGGTCAAAATAACAAAGGGAGGAATATAAACAAGTAAACAGACTTGCTTTTCAATCATTTGAAGAACGATAGAAGGGTGAGATGACTTGAAAGGGCAGGTTTTGGCCACAGAGAATCAGAATGGATCACATGCAGCAGCATAGTTGAAAACATGCACAATCAATAGCCAGATAAGCAAAGCATCATCAGCTTTTTAGAACTGATGATGTTATCTAGTTGGGTAATAAGAGGACTGTAAGGAAACCACCAAGCTCAGAGAGCACCAAGGACCCCACAGTCCTCCTCCTCCTCCTCCTCCTCTTCCTCCTCCTCCTCCTCCCCCTCCTCCCTATAAACCCTTCTCTCTTCTAATACTGATGAAGTTACCTAGTTGGGTAACAAGAGGTCTGTAAGGAAACCACCAAGCTCAGAGAGCACCAAGGACCCCACAGTCCTCCTCCTCCTCCTCCTCTTCCTCCTCCTCCTCCTCTTCCTCCTCCTCCTCCTCCCCCTCCTCCCTATAAATCCTTCTCTCTTCTAATACTGATGAAGTTACCTAGTTGGGTAACAAGAGGTCTGTAAGGAAACCACCAAGCTCAGAGAGCACCAAGGACCCCACAGTCCTCCTCCTCCTCCTCCTCTTCCTCCTCCTCCTCCTCTTCCTCCTCCTCCTCCTCTTCCTCCTCCTCCTCCTCCCCCTCCTCCCTATAAACCCTTCTCTCTTCTAATACTGATGAAGTTACCTAGTTGGGTAACAAGAGGTCTGTAAGGAAACCACCAAGCTCAGAGAGCACCAAGGACCCCACAGTCCTCCTCCTCCTCCTCCTCCTCTTCCTCCTCCTCCTCCTCTTCCTCCTCCTCCTCCCCCCCCTCCTCCCTATAAACCCTTCTCTCTTCTAATACTGATGAAGTTACCTAGTTGGGTAACAAGAGGTCTGTAAGGAAACAACCAAGCTCAGAGAGCACCAAGGACCCCATAGTCGTCGTCGTCCTTGTCCTCCTCCTCCTCCTCCTCCCTACAAACCCCTCTCCCTTCTAACACTGATGATGTTACCTAGTTGGGTAATGAAACATCTGCAAGGAAACCACCAAGTTCAGAGAGCCCCAAGGACGCCAGAAGCATATGTTCTAGTGATTTTAAAAAAACACACAAAATAAACGTCTCCAAAACAGGGAACATCTTTTTTTTTTTTTAAACAACTTCTGGTTTCAAAAGCAGATCAGAGAAGAAAAGTAGAAACAAAGTGGATTTCCGATTTCAGACAAAGCTTCAGAAACTCTTTCGAGTGGTCTTCCAGGAGAGTTCAGTGACCTAAAAAAAATAATAAATAAATAAAATAACATCGATCCCCTGCTCTTCCCTGATCTTATAATTTGTCTGAAATTGTATAGGGTCTCCTACCCGGGAAGGGGTTTGGACTAGAAGACCCCCCCCAAAGTCTATTATTCTGTTTTCTTCTGTTATTTTCACCAGGGAATGTAAAAGCCAGTAGTTAGTATTTTATGAGGCAGGTCCGAATGAGAAAAGCTGGCCCTTTCTAAGAAGAACAAAGAAAAATCCATATGAGAAAATAATCTATATGAGACTTGAGAGAGAACTAACCTAAAAATAAGGAGAAACTTCCTGACAGTGAGAACAATTAACCAGTGGAACAGCTTGCCACCAGAAATCGTGGGTGTTCCATCACTGAAGGTTTTTAGGAAGAGACTGGACAGTCACTGGTCTGAAATGGTATAGGGTTTCCTGCCTGAACAGGGGGTTGGACTAGATGACCTCCAAGGTCCCTTCCATCTATTCTATTCTATTCTATTCTATTCTATTCTATTCTATTCTATTCTATTCTATTCTATTCTATTCTATTCATCTTCTCTCTTATTCTATTCTATTCTATTCTATTCTATTCTATTCTATTCTATTCTATTCTATTCTATTCTATTCTATTCTATTCTATTCATCTTCTCTCTTATTCTATTCTATTCATTTTGGATTCTATTCTATTCTATTCTATTCTATTCTATTCTATTCTATTCTATTCTATTCTATTCTATTCTATTCTATTCTTATTCTTTACTATTCTATTCTATTCTATTCTATTCATTTTGGATTCTATTCTATTCTATTCTGTTCTGTTCTGTTCTGTTCTGTTCTGTTCTGTTCTGTTCTGTTCTGTTCTGTTCTTTAACAGCTTCAGGGATTCACTTAACCCCTGTGTCAAGAAAGTTGAAACATGAGGCAAATCTCAATAACTGTGCTCAATTGTGGTCATATGTCAAGGTTTTAAGGGGAGATTGGACAACCATATGTCTGAAATAATATAGAGCAGTGCTGGCAAACCAGTGCTGGCAAACCAGAGGCGGCACTCGGAGCCCTCTCTGTGGGCACACGTGCCGTTGCCCCAGCCCCGCCTCCCCCCATGGCCCCCTCACCAGCAGCCTCCCTGGAGGAGAGTCACCCCGAGCGTGGCCCATGCAGAGCAGCGCAGCCAAGGACATAGCAGCCAGGCAGCATAGACAAGACTCTGCCCTCATCCCCAACGCACACAGTGGATGCTGCATGGCCTGGGCAGAAGGCGTGGCCGCCATGGCGCTGCTGGGCTGCCTGGGCGATCTGTGGTGGGCCCTGGAGGCGGTGAGTGGCCCTGCGGGCAGGCAGGGTGGGGCAGAGCGAGGGTGGGGCAGGGTGTGGAGCAGGGGTGGGGCCAGTTTGGGGGCACTCGGTCTCTAAAAGGTTCACCATCACTGGTATAGAGTCTTCTGCTCAAGCAGGCGGTTGGGCTAGATAGAAGACCTCAAACATCCTTTCCAACTGTGTTATTCTATTCTGTTCTGTCTGGTAAACGTTTATCGTGTTGATCTTCTGAAGGCTTAAGGTGATCAGCTCTCACTGGATGGTGGGGAATGGAAGGATTTATGTTCCTTGCAAATAGCTGGTCATTTGCATCCATTTAGAGCAGCAGTTCTCAACCTTTTCCGGGCCTCGGCCCCGGCCCGCATCGCGCATGCACGGTGCGATGGGTGCCTCGCGCATGCGCAGCGGCCCGCATCGCAAAGGGGAAAAAATGGCCGACCCCCCCAAAAAAATGGCCGACCAAAAAATAAAAAATGGCGGGTCCGCATCGCGCATGCGCAGCGGCCCGCATCGCAAAGGGAAAAAAAATGGCAGACCAAAAAAAAAATGCCCGACCCAAAAAAAAATGGCTGACCAAAAGAAAATGGCGGACTGCGGTGTTTGGCGACCCCCGTGAAATGGTCGTTCGACCCCAAATGGGGTCGCAACCCACAGGTTGAGAACCACTGATTTAGAGAGTCGTTGAGGCCTCCTGGATGTTTGTCTGTGTCCTCAAGGCCATCTAGGTCGAAACTGAACAGCCCTCTCTCAACAGAGGGGGAGGGATATGACATCACCTATCTGCAGTCTACCACACAGTCCTTTCCGCACTTCCAAGAAGTCTCCACACCCATTTGCACCACTCAGGTGACCCTGAGGACACAGATAAGCCTCCAAGTGGCCTCAACAACTCTCTAAAAGAATGCAAATGACCAGCTGTCTGCAAGGAGTATACATTCCTCCATTCCCCACCATCCAGTCAGAGCTGAAGAAGCAAAACATCTTCAAAGAAAAAACAAGAAAGTCCACAAGTAATTGAGGGCCCAACCCATGAGAAGGGACACACACCTGACTTGGTTTTTTTCTCGTAACAGTTGAGGAATGATCTGATATTAAGGGAATTAGAAGTTTTGCCCATGTCATGGACAGATCATTTTCTGCTGCGGATTGAGTTTATGACACCAATCCTCTCTCGCAGGGAGCCGGAACCGATTAAATGGTTTCACCCCAGACGCCTGATGGATCCTATTGGTTTTCAAAGGGCGCTTGGGGAATTGCTGGATTCGCTCGTACACAGTTCGGCGGAGTCCTTAGTGATGGCCTGGAATATGGCCGCTACGGGGGCTCTAGACCGGATTGCGCCATTGCGACCTCTCTGTGGTAGCAGACCCAGGAGATCTCCTTGGTTCACCGAGGAACTCAGGGGGATGAAGCGCCAGAAGAGATGTTTAGAGAAGCAATGGAGGGAAAGCAGATCCGAATCTGATCGAACCAAATTGGGAGCTTATATTAAGACCTATTTGGAAGCAATCACTATGGCAAGATCTCAGCATCTTTCCGCATTGATTGCATCTGCGGAATCTCGTCCGGCTGCCCTGTTCAGGGTGACTCGCTCTCTCCTTGGGACGGGGAGGAGAAGAACCTTTACAGGGCAATGCCGAAGAATTTAACAGCTTTTTCGCAGACAAGGTCGCTCAGATCCGGGCTGACTTGGACTCCAATTGGAATACAGTGTCGGCTGACAATGAGTCAGTCGAGATGACAGAGGCCCGTCTTAGTCCTGTTGAATGGGAGGAGTTTGATCTGGTAACTCCTGATGACGTGGACAAGGCCATTGGAGCTGTGAGTTCTGCCACCTGTTTACTGGACCCGTGTCCCTCCTGGCTGGTTTCGGCTAGCAGGGCGGTGACACGGAGCTGGGTCCAGGCTGTTGTTAATGCTTCACTGAGGTGGGGTCCTTTCTGGCTCCCTTAAAGGAGGCACTTGTGCGTCCCCTCCTCAAGAAGCCTTCCCTGAACCCGGCAGTTTTAAATAACTATCGTCCAGTCTCCAACCTTCCCTTTTTAGGGAAGGTTGTTGAGAAGGTGGTGGCACTCCAACTCCAACGGTCCTGATTATCTGGTCCCTCAGCAGTCTGGGTTCAGGTCCGGCTACAGCATGGAAACTGCTTTGGTCGCGCTGACTGATGATCTTTGGTGGGCCCGGGATAGAGGTTATTCCACTATCCTGGTGCTTCTTGACCTCTCAGCGGCTTTTGATACCATCGACCATGGTATCCTTCTGTGCCAGTTGGAGGGGCTTGGAGTGCGGGGCACCGTTCTGCGGTGGTTCACCTCCTACCTCTCTAGCCGGTCGCAGTCGGTGTTTGCAGGAGGTCAGAGATCGGCTCCGATGTCTCTTCCGTGTGGAGTCCCTCAGGGGTCTGTTCTCTCACCTCTGCTTTTCAACATATACATGAAGCCATTGGGTGAGATCATCCGTCGACACGGGGTGAGTTGTCATCAGTATGCTGATGACACTCAGCTCTATATCTCTACCCCGTGTCGTTACAGCAAAGCAGTAGAAGTGATGAACCAGTGCCTGGAGGCTGTTGGGGTCTGGATGGGTGCTAACAGGCTCAGACTCAATCCCGACAAGACAGAGTGGCTGTGGGTTCTGCCTCCCAAGGACAATTCCATCTGTCCATCCATTACCCTGGGCGGGGAAGTCTTGTCCCCGTCGGAGAGGGTTCACAACTTGGGTGTCCTCCTTGATCCACAGCTAAGTTTAGAATACCATCTTTCGGCTGTGGCGAGGGGGGCATTCTCCCAGGTTCGCTTGGTGCATCAGTTGCGGCCCTATTTGGACCGGGAGTCACTCCCCACAGTCACCCATGCCCTTGTCACCTCGAGACTCGACTACTGTAATGCTCTCTACATGGGGTAACCTTTGAAGAATGTCCGGAGACTGCAGGTGGTTCAGAATGCGGCCGCGCGAGCCGTCTTGGGTCTCCCAAGACATGCTCATGTCACTCCAGCCCTTCGTGAGCTGCTCTGGCTGCCAATTGGTCTCCGAACACAATTCAAAATGTTGGTTATGACCTATAAAGCCCTTTCTGGCAATGGGCCAGGATACTTGCAGGACCGTCTTCTGCCTCATGAATCCCAGCGACCGGTTAGGGCACACAGGGTTGGCCTCCTACGGGTCCTGTCTGTTAGACAATGCCGTCTGGCAGGACCTAGGACTAGGGCCTTCTCTATTGCTGCCCCTGCCCTCTGGAACCAACTTCCCTCAGATGTTCATACTGCTCCTTCCCTCCTAGCTTTCCGAAAACTCTTAAAAACACATCTATGCAGACAGGCTTGGGTCTTGTGAGCTGCGCTCTGTCCCTGGGCCTTTGATTGGGACTGTATGTTGTATGAGTGGGTATAGTTTTATTGTTTTTTATATTGTATATTATTATTTTAACTAATTTATATTTTGTACTTGTATTATTTGCTGTGAGCCACCCTGAGTCTGAGGAGAAGGGCGGCATATAAGTCAAAATAAAGTAAAGTAAAGTAAAGTTGCCTCTTGAAAGAGCACCTTTGGGACTCATTGAAAGGAATTGTTTTGGTAACGTTCCCTGCATCGATGGGCTGGATCAGGGGTCTTCAAACCTGGCCCTTTTAATGACTTGTGGACTTTAACTCCCAGAAGTCCTCAGCCAGGCACAAAAGTCATAAAAGGGCCAGGTTTGAAGACCCCTGGGCTAGATGGTGTGAAAAATCACACACACACCCAGAGAAGGAAACATTAAAAGGGCAGAAAAATGTATTTCCCCAGTTTTCTTAACAGCCCCAAGTCTCCCTCCCCCAAGCAGAAACCAGCTCTATAGAAATGCAGATGATAATCTTGTCAGAAAGACTGGAGTCAGGAAACTGGGATTAGGAAGAAATATCCCTAGAATCAACCCCCCAAAATCTAAGAGTCATCAGCCACAGCCCCAGGGAAGCAGGATATAATCCTTGGGACATAATAGGATTAACCCACCACCATCAGAATACCAGAAAGGCACACTCAGACTCAGGTCAAAGTTCATGCCACAGGAACAATTCCAAACAAAAGGCTCCAAAGGGTGTAAAACCCCACTCCCTACATGTGCTCACTCCCTTTTTCTTCCACAACCATCTTCTTGTCTAGCTGTCCTCTTCAATAAACAGAAACCTTCTTCCTAAAGCAGTTACCACGTTGTTTATTCCCGGCTTGGACTGAACCATGGTGAAGACTTTTTCTTCAACAATGGTGAGAATGGCATCCCTCTCCCAGGTCCCTGGCCTATGGTCTTGAGAAGGCACGATGTGTAGTTTAGGTTTCCCTCTTCCCAGCAGCTCCTTCCCACCCCCACAGTCTACGGCAGGCTGGCATACAGCAAAACAAGGCTGAAGTTCAGGATGGCCGTTCTGAGACAGGTCCTCTTTTTTTTAATTTTTAAAAAAGTGTTTTATTTTTTTAAAAAAATATTTTATTAGTTTTATAATTATAAATATAAACAACAAAAATCAAATTAAATACAACTCAACTGAGCACACTCGTTAGGAACTTTTTCCAACACATAACAAAGCATAAAAACTTACATGGGATAATTAAAATAATTATGGGTATTGCTCGGCAGCACCCCCTCCACCACATCCCCCTCTTCCTTCCTCCCTACCTCCTACTTCTATCCCCCCACCCTCTCTCCCTCCTCTCTCTCCACCCTCCTCCTACAACCTCCCTACTTCCCTCCAATCCTTCACTCCTCAATCTCCGCCCCCTCCAGATGTGGTTCCGAGGTACTGCCCGAGCAACCCCTCTTTTATAAAAAAAAAATATATCATTCTATATGTAATACCAATATTGCAGATGAGTACATTATGACACCCCCCGAACCCCCCCAACCCCCCCCTGACTTCCCAGAGTGAATACAGGGTAAAACACAAGAAATCCCACTAAACTAAACCAAATTATTATGTAAATCCTAATAAAAATTTAACTATATTTTTCAACCCAACATATAAAAATTTAACTATATGCTAAGTGCAATTTCTTAGATTGATATTTCCCTTGTATATACTCTATCCATTTTTTCCAGTCCAACATATATTTTTCATTTGAGTGATCCTTCAAATATGCGGATATTTTAGCCATTTCTGCCAAATTTATTACTTTCAAAGTCCATTCTTCAATAGATGGTAGTGTTTTATTGAATGCAGAAAAAAAGGATTAAAAACATTGAACATGGTAAATCGTCTTTGACAGACATCTCAGTCCATATTATACATTATTTACATATAGCTTATCTATATATAAACTATACATTTCTAATCATAATTTTTTATTTTGTCTCATCATTTGTGACCTCTATCTTTTTTTCCCTCCATCTATAAAATTTGTTCCATATCAAATACAATTCTGTGTCTTCCTGGTTTTTTTTAATCTTTTAGTTAACCTATCTAGCTCTGCGCAAAAACATAATTTTCTTTATTAGGTCTTCCTCACTCGGTATTTCCATTGTTTTCCATTTCTGAGCAAATAAAATCCTTGCCGCCGTAACCACATGAATGATTAGATATGTGTCCTCTTTATTTACATTTTTCTCTAATATTCCTAATAATAAATGCCTTCTGAGACAGGTCCTCTTGATTTCATCCATTCATAGTCAGCAGAACATCTTCACCTCCTTTCTCTCCTCCTCAATCTGAGCCGTTCACAAGCTTTGATGCGCTTTCAATTATATTCTCTCTCTGTGTGTATGTGCACTGAAGCACATGCTTCAATTACAGTTTTATGATAACACATATCTGGGTTTCTATGGAGCCCAACACGGCGGCTGCTCGGGAAATCTAACAATTACATTACTTGCCAGCCTGAGCTTGGTGCTCTGAAAATCAATACGTACCTTTGAGGTTAATCAACCACGGTACCCCCAGCCTTTTTAATCCTGCAGTTTCGATACGTACAGTTTCCCCAATAAAATGAAATTCAAAGGGGGAAAAGAATGTTATATTGATTCATGTAATAGAATGGGTTTCTTGCTGTTTTTCTGCTTGGAGTGAACTGAGCACATCTTCACCTATCCGTATATCTTCTCCTTTGGAAAGAAGAAGGGACACCAGTTGCAATCAATCCCATCAAGGTGTAATTTTGTTGGCATTTGAGAAGCCATGATTTCCAGAATCAGCTCACTGATTGAGACTAACTAGCTGAGAGCTTTGTTTCTGAAAAGTAACCAGGTGGATACCATTAGGGGAATTTAATAATAGAACAGGTTGCTACCCTACCTCGGTCATTTAGAGGTCTAAACCAAGGGTCTTCAAACTTGGCCCTTTTTATGACTTGTGGACTTCAAGTCCCAGAATTCCTCAGCCAGCCTTCTTTTAGACCAGGGGTCTTCAAACTTGGCCCTTTTATGACTTGTGGACTTCAAGTCCCAGAATTCCTCAGCCAGTGTGCCTGGCTGAGGAATTCTGGGAGTTGAAGTCCACAAGTCATAAAAACGCCAAGTTTGAAGACCCTTGCTCGACACTGTCCATGGAGGTTCCATACATTTAAGATTTATAAACTGGAGATGGAACACAATAACACAATCACTTTAGGTAGACTCCAGTGTATTTCATTGATTCAGACATTCAAAGGTATGATCCAATGAAACAGTACACCCACAACTGTTGTGGAATGGCTTCTGCACAGAGATAATGACTGGCACAGTCACCAAGGAGACTTCCCTAACGGAAGCTAGACTTTAACCCAATTTAAACTTCGCCACCATCTTCCTTGACATTATCAGACACTGATTCACTTCACTGCCGTTGTCAAGAGGCTATGCAGTTCTTGACCCAGCCAAGCACAGAAACACTAGAAAATTCCTGGAAGCCTGGCAGTTCAACCAAAAATTGGCCATCGACAGGCACATAGAGATAAACAATGTCTGCATACCATTGAAAAGAGACAATCCAAAAGCCCAACGGGAAGCAAAAGGACTCAAACACTTCCTTGCCAGCAATCAACATCTAGATAAGCAGAGATCAACACTAAAGTTAACTCTAGAGCAAAAACCAAGCCACAAATAGCACCCAATCAAGGAACTGCAAACTCAGACAAACAATCAAAAAGGAAATGGAGGAAGGAATGGTGGCTGGAATATATAAGGAACGGTTGCTGGAATTGGGTATGTCTAGTTTAATGAAGAGAAGGACGAGGGGGGACAGAATAGCAGGGTTCCAATATCTCAGGGGCTGCCCCAAAGAAGAGGGAGTCAAGCTATTCCCCAAAGCACCTGAAGGCAGGACAAGAAGCAACGGATGGAAACTCATCAAGGAGAGAAGCAACCTAGAACTAAGGAGAAACTTCCTGACAGTGAGAACAATTAACCAGTGGAACAACCTGCCTCCAGAAGCGGTGAATGCTCCAACACTGGAAGTTTTTAAGAAGAGACTGGACAGCCATTTGTCCGAAATGGTATAGGGTTTCCTGCCTGAGTAGGGGGTTGGACTAGATGACCTCCAAGGTCCCTTCCAACTTTATTATTATTATTATTATTATTATTATTATTATTATTATTATTATTATTATTATTATTATTATTATTATTATACAGTCTGGTCAGGGAAAGACCAAGAGGAAAACAACAACTCTGTCAACACTGATGGGGCAAGCCATTTTTTACCTAAAGAGAAAGCAAACCTCACTCTTTTTCTAGCACTGATAATGTTATCTAGTTGGGTAATGAAAGGTCTTCAAGAAAACCACCAAGATCAGAGAGCACCAAGGACCCCACCATTCAACTCTGGGCTACAAATATTCTCTTCTGTGAGATCTTGCTTTTCAGTTTAGTCCCATTTTTTCCCCACCCTGATGAAAACTCCAAGAAACTTCAGTAAGTTGCCATAACAGGGGGGGGGGAATGAACATGCAATCTCAGGAGACTAGTCCCTCACTTTTCTCTTGCCGGAACAATCAATTTCCCCAAAGTGCTTCTGTTGTTGTCATAAATATCTTTGACTTCTTTTCAAATTTTATGAGATGGAGTGCATATTATTTTACTCTCTTACAATTTTTTTTTACATCAATTGTTATTGCCACCTTCAGGCACGTAAGTTATCGGACATTCTTGACATCAAGGATAACATCTGCCACACTTTATGACCTTGTTTTATGACTTCCCCTTTTTTGCTGCTGCGGTTTTTCTAAGAGTTTAACAGAGAAAAGGAGGAGGCGGGACAGAATAGCAGGGTTCCAATATCTCAGGGGCTGCCCCAAAGAAGAGGGAGTCAAGCTATTCTCCAAAGGACCTGAAGGCCGGACAAGAAGCAACGGATGGAAACTGATCAAGGAGAGAAGCAACCTAGAACTAAGGAGAAACTTCCCGACAATGAGAACAATTAACCAGTGGAACAACCTGCCTCCAGAAGCGGTGAATGCTCCAACACTGGAAGTTTTTAAGAAGAGACTGGGCAGCCATTTGTCTGAAATGGTATAGGGTTTCCTGCCTGAGCAGGGGGTTGGACAAGATGACCTCCAATGTCCCTTCCAACTTTTTTTTTATTATTATTATTATTATTATTATTATTATTATTATTATTATTATTATTAAAGTTGAAGAATGAAGAGGGGAAGATGGCACTTATCAAACTGGCTTGGTTCACTCCGTTGGTTCCATGGGTTCTACTTCTCTGTAGGAAATGTTGAGCGATAAATATCTCACCAAATGCCTCTCTAATTTTTGTCCTTTTTATCACATGTCTGGAGGGTCACTTTGCTTTGGCCTTAGAAAAATGGGTACCATAGTGTTGAATGAAAAATCTTCATCAGGGTCCAGTCCAAGCTGGGAATAAACAAAATGGAGACTGCCGTTTATTAAAGAGCAAAACCAGACAGAAAGATGGGTCTGGTAAACCTGACCACATGGAGCAGGGAGTGGTGGGTTTGTATACTTTCTTGCAGACAGAAAAACATACCATGAAGCTTTAGCTTCTCCAGCTGTTGAGTTTCTTGAGGCTTACCCTTGTTGCCCTTTGTATAAAAGTAGTGGCCATTAAACCTGAGTTTTAACCACTTCCCAAAGGAGAAAGGGAACGAAAGAAAGAGGGAAAGAGAAAAGTTCTTGAGCACAGAGAGTTGACAAGCTGAGTGAATATACAAATCCAACTGCTCCCGATGAAACAGAGCATGATTGTCAAAGAGTTATGTAAGAAACACCTCAACAAACCGGCAATCCTGTTTGGGAATCTAAGAAAGGATATGAGAAGGCAGATTTTATATATCAGGGGTCCTTGGTGCCCTCTGAGCTTGATTGCTTTCTTGCAGATGTTTCCCTTACTCAGACTTGGTAACATCATCAATCTCTCTCTCTCCTTCTCCTTCCTTCCTTCCTTCCTTCCTTCCTTCCTTCCTTCCTTCCTTCCTTCCTTCCTTCCTTCCTTCCCTCCCTCCCTCCCTCCCTCCCTCCCCCCTCTCTCTTCCTTCCACATCTTCCAAATTTGCCCTTGTTCTTTTAGCTTCTCCATGCTCTGACTGGTGTCAGCTTTGATGGTGCCCAGCCATCATTTCTTTGATGGCCTGGTTTCCTTAAATTTGACAAACGAATAATAATAATAATAATAATAATAATAATAGTAATAGTAATAGTAATAGTAATAGTAATAGTAATAGTAATAGTAATAGTAATAGTAATAGTAATAGTAATAGTAATAGTAATAGTAATAGTAATAGTAATAGTAATAGTAATTATTATTATTATTATTATTATTATTATTATTATTATTATTATTATTATTATTATTAATTTGACTTCTATGCCGCCCTATTCCGGAGAACTCAGGGCGGCTCACAACATAATAGAAATCAACAATTAGAAATACATATATATAAAACCCCCTTAATTTAAAAAAAAAACCAATCATTCAACATACACACAGACATACACTGGCTAGGGGCAAGATGTTAACTGCCCCAGGCCTGCCGGCAGAGGTGTGTTTTAAGTAATTTACGAAAGGCGGAGAGGGTGGGGGCGACACGGATCTCCGGGGGGAGTTGGTTCCAGAGGGCCGGGGCCGCAACAGAGAAGGCTCTTCCCCTAGGCCCCGCCAGGCGACACTGTCTGGCTGACGGGACCTGGAGAAGGCCGACTCTGTGGGCCCTAACCGGCCGCTGGGTTTCATGGGGCAGCAGACGGTCCCGTAAGTAACCCGTCATGTGCTTGACAATGACGAAAGCCACCCTGGCTGAATTTTATTCCCCCTGCATTTGATGGACTAACTGGAGCCTGAGAATTCGGTCTGAATTGTCAAAATCAAGGTCTTTTTTATTTGTGGCTGGCCACGGAGCAACAAACACACCCCGGCAATCTCTTTTACCTTCCAAGTCTTTAAATCATTCTATGGAAGCAGTATATACCTCTTTGCTCTGATGACGTCCAAGAACAGTAAACCGTTCTCCGGAATAGGGCGGCATAGAAATCGAATAAATAAATAAATAAAATCTGTTCATCTTTATCACCCATTACCTAAATGAGGAACGACCTGATAAACAGGCAACTGGGGGGGGAAGGATAGGGCTAATAAAACTTCATGGTGGCATCCTTTCCTGCAGAGTGAAGGCAGCAGAAAGAACTTGAGCACCGAAGCTTGAATGGAAGTGAAGTCCGCTTCAGCTCTTTCATTAGCACCCTCCTGTTAGGTATTGACAGGAACACCAGGAGACAAACGCAAACTTTGATAAAAACAATTCTTGACGTTTTTTAACCTTTATTTTAATTGGGCATTTCATCCTGATTTATGGGTTAAAGTGCTGGCACCTTTGCTGTTTAGCTTGTTGCCAACGAGGCTTGACTCTTTCCAATGTTTGTCCATGCCTACCGTTGAGATGGTTTCAATGCTTTTCTGGTTTCCTTGTCTGTCCGTCTGTCCATGTGTCTGTGTGTCTGTCCATGTGTCTGTCTGTCTGTCTATCATCGTATCTATCATTAGATATAAATATGATATATCTCTCTTATCTATCTATCATCTACCTATCTTTCTATCTTTCTATCTTTCTATCTTTCTATCTATCTATCTATCTATCTATCTATCTATCTATCTATCTACCTAACTACCTACCTACCTACCTACCTACCTAACTACCTAACTACCTATCTATCCACCCACCCACCCATATCTACCTACCTACCTACCTACCTACCTATCTACCTACCTACCTACCCCCCACCCACATCTATCTATCTATCTATCTATCTATCTATCTATCTATCTATCTATCTATCTATCTATCTATCTATCTCTAACATCTACTATATACACAAGAATATGTTTAATGTCGATTGTTTTAATAAAAAAAATTTATTAAAAAAAAGAAAAGAAATAAGGACGAATGTTACGCTTACAATGTGAAAAAAAAAAGAATCTGGTCAACTGAAGTTCAGAATAACAGAAGTCAGAACTGAAGAAGCTTCTCAGATGAGAAGCGAAACGTCTTCAAGGAAAAAGAAAGTCCAGTTGCCCTTTGAAAAAGCACCTTCGGGACTACCAACTGAAGTGCAGATATCATACACCGCTAAGGTTGAGAAATACTGATTTTAGGTTATCCAGTTCAAACACTGACTGCTAAAGAACCAGTTGTATCAAATTTTGGAAAACCTCAGCTTCAGTTCTGCTCCTACCTCTGTTTTCCCAAAAATAAGAACCGGTCTTATATATATTTTTTTTGCCTTCAAAAGAGGCACTAGTTCTTATTTTTGGGGGGTGTCTTACCTTAGGACCACCACAGCCAGGCCTCCCACACCCGAACACCTGTTGCGACGCTGCTTGACTTCTTCAGTGGCCGCTTGCTGCCACTTGCGGCTGGATGACCTGTGGCCCATTGTGCGTTGCCGCTACTCATGGCGGGACACCGCATGGCGCTTCACGCTGTTGCTGATGCAGCGAGAAGCCATGTGGCTCTTTGCACCATTGCCATCGCTCCAGGCAGGAGGCCATGTGGCGTCCGGCTGCAAGCAGCGGAATCGGCCTGAAGCACAGTGTGGTGTCCTGCTGCAAGCAGCGTGTCAACGCTGCTAACATCAGATGTTCTTGCTTTGACAACATATGGAGATGCAGCCATTTTCCTTTACTTTATGTTTTACTCTTAGAGTTAGAATTAGATGATACTAGGGGGGAGGAGGAAGAATGTGCAGGAGAAATGAGACATAACAAGATCATAGTAGTGTGTGATTCAAGGTTTTTTGAAATAAGAGATGATAAGAAATGGCGGGTTGAAGAACTGGAGGGAAAGCCTACATTTCAACCTAATTGGAGAATGTGATTTATGACTATTAATTAGAGGAGGGAATGGTGCCTTGTTACTCTGTGCTCAGGGGAGGGGAATTCAGATTTTGGCTTGGACTATGTACGTGGCGATGTTATGCTACTTGATTCTTTAAGGTAAACAATGCCTCGAAGTTCTTTGAAGGGTTTCATCTGTCAGAACCATGACAAAGTGGAAATCTCCTAAGCACAATGCGGCATCCTGCTGCAAGCAGCAGACATGGCCCAAAGCACTGTGCAAGCTCCGGCAGCAAGCGGCAGCACTGGCGTGACGAGCCACACAGCTTGACAAGTGTCGGGGTGTGGTAGGCCTGGCTGCAGTGGTCCTACTGGTAAGGTAAGTGGGTGTGGGGCACATGGGGCAGCTTCACCCCCCCCACACACACCCCTAGCTTGATTTCTAGGTTTGTGCCTCACCCCAAAACTAGGGCTTACTTTTAGGGGGGCTTACATCAGGCCAACCCCCAAAAATCAAGCTGGGGCTTACTTTCTGAGGGGGCTTACTTTTGGGGAAACACAAAAAGAAAAATCTTCATCAGGGTCCAGTCCAAGCTGGGAATAAACAAAATGGAGACTGCTTTAGAAAGAAGGTTGCAGTTTATTGAAGAGCAGAGCCAGACAGAAAGGTGGCTCTGGGGAAAACTGGCCACATGTAGTAGGGAGTGGGTTTTTATACCTTCTTGGGCTTTTGTTTGGAGTTGTTCCTGTGGCATGAACTTTGACCTGAGTCTGAGTGTGCCTTTCTGGTATTCTGATGGTGGTGGGTTAATCCTATTATATCCCAAAGGTCATATCCTGTTTCCCTTCGGCTGTGGCTGATGAGTGTGGGATTTTTGGTGTGAGGGATTGTTGATTCTAGTTATCTTTCTTTCTGATCCTATCAGCTTCCTGGCTCCAATCTTTCTGACAAGATTATCACATCTGCATTTCTGCAGACGTGGTTTCTGTTTGGGGCAGAGAGACGTGTGTGTGTGTGTGTGTGTGTGTGTGTGTTGGTTTCTGCCTTTAATATCCTTTGAGGAAATATATTCTGCCTTTTTAATATTTCCCAAAATATTTCTTTCTCTGGATTCTTCCCACAACAGTATATTGCCTTACAACCAGAAAAATCAGTGATTTCCCACCCAAATTGTCTTAGGATCCAGTCAAATTCCTAGTTTGTAAGCTATGGGAATGATATGGGAATTGGGACACCAGAAAACAATTTTTGTTCTTTCCCAAGGGAGAAAATGAGAAATAATTGGGAAGAGAGAGGAACAGTTGCATTTTTAATATGAATGAAAAACAATTAAATTAGTGGGCAGGGCCTTTAAGAAAACAGTTAATTATGACAAACGGATACAATAGTTCTCCTTGTTAATCAATAGAATGGGTGTTAGGTTAATAGGCCTTATCCAAGTTATTTATCTGCCAGTTTCAAATGTGTGAGGAGCACAAACAGACTCGCTCTCTAATCTTAATTAATGAAAAAATTACAGAGCAACTTACATCTACTTATAGAGAATAAGGCACCAGGCTAGACACCAGGAGACCCTGAGTTCAAATCCAGCCTTAGGCATGAAAGCCAGCTGGGTGACTTTGGGCCAGTCACTCTCAGGCCCACACACCACGCAGAGTCCTTGTGGGGGGGAAATAAGAGAAGGAAGGTGTGTTGGATAACCTCACTGCCTTGAGTTTTTAAAAATAATGAAGACAGGATATAAACAAGCAAATAATACTTGAATTACTTTATTTCACTTGAAGTACTCTATTTCACTCTAAGTTTGCAAAAACCTATGTTCCCCTTGTCTTACCATTTTGCAACTGGATTTCATCAAAACCAGGACCTTCCTTCCTTCCTTCCTTCCCTCTTTCTCTTTCTTTCTTTCTTTCTTTCTTTCTTTCTTTCTTTCTTTCTTTCTTTCTTTCTTTCTTTCTTTCTTTCTTTCTTTCTTTCTTTCTTTCTTTCTTTCTTTCTTTCTTTCTTCCCTCTTTCTCTTCCTTCCTTCCTTCCTTCCTTCCTTCCTTCCTTCCTTTCTTTCTTTCTCTCTCTCTTTCTCTCTCTGCCTCCCACCCTTCCTTCCTTCTCTTTCTTTCTTTCTTCCTTCCTTCCTTCCTTCCTTCCTTCCTTTCTTTCTTTCTTCCTTCCCATTCCCTTTCTTTCTTTCTTTCTTTCTTTCTCTCTCTCCCTCCCACCCTTCCTTCCTTCTCTTTCTTTCTTTCTTTCTTTCTCCCTCCCTCCCTCCCTTTCCTTCTTTCCTTCCTTCTTTCTTTCTTTCTTTCTCTCTCTCTCCCTCCCACCCTTCCTTCCTTCTCTTTCTTTCTTTCTTTCTTTCTTTCTTTCTCCCTCCCTTCCTTCATTCCCATTCCCTTTCTTTCTTTCTTTCTTTCTTTCTTTCTTCCTTCCTTTCTTTCTCCCTCCCTCCCTTCCTTCCTTCCTTTCCTTCTTTCCTTCTTTCTACTTTCTTTCTTTCTCTCCCTCCCTCTTCCTTCATTCCCATTCCCTTTCTTTCTTTCTTTCTTTCTTTCTTTCTTTCTTTCTTTCTTTCTTTCTTTCTTTCTTCTCTTTCTTTCCTTTTTCTTTCTTTCTTTCTTTCTTTCTTTCTTTCTTCCTTTCTTTTTTCTCTTTCTTTCCTTTTTCTTTTTTCTTTCTTCTTTCTTTCCTTCTTTCCATTTCTTTCTTTCTTTCTTTTTCTCTCTCTCTCTTTCCCTCCCTCCCTCCCTCCCTCCCTCCCCTTTCTTTCTTTCTTTCTTTCTTTCTTTCTTTCTTTCTTTCTTTCTTTCTTTCTTTCTTTTTCTCTCTCCCTTTCCCTCCCTCCCTCCTTCCCTTCCCTTTCTTTCTCTCTCTCTCTCTGTCTCTCTCTCTCTCTCTCTCCCTCTCTCCCTCCCTTCCTTCCTTCTCTTGCTTTCTTTCTTCCTTCCTTCCTTCCTGCCTTCCTTCCTCAAGCTCACACTACTGGAACTGGAGCATATAATTCCAATTTCATGGTATGACTCACTGAAAGGAGAAAACTAGAGATGACAAGACATTCTTCAAAATATATTAGTACAATTAAAACCAGAATCGTAAATACAATCCCCCCCCCAACTGCCTCTTTGTGATGACACGAGATGGCTGTTTAATATAAAAATCTCAGCAGATAAAAACAATTTTCTTCATATATTTTGTTCAGATATGAAAAATCTGATGCTCAGCCAGAATAAAATCTATCTTGAATGAGATTCTTTGGTCAGTTCTTGTTTCCTTGTTCAAACTTGTCCGGTACTTTCACTGGTGTGGGACAATTTGTTTTACCCCAGTGTTTAAATATTGATGTTTCCTTTATTTAATTAGTTTGTTGGTTTGTAAGCTGTCTTGAGCTGTGAAAAAGAGTGTAAACAAATCTTTAAAATAAATACATATCCCCACCACCTCTCATCAGCACGAGATATCCTGCTGGGAGTCTCACGGCTGGTTAAGTAAACTCATTATGTTCCGGAGAGATTTAATACGATTCTGAGGCTGGATAATTACTATATTTTACCTATAGCAATCATTTGATGTTGATTTTGGAAAGTCTTGCTTTGAAGAAGCAGAGGAAGAGTTTCAAGGTGCCAAAAATGTCATGTTTTTTTTTCAAGATCAAGGGCATTTTTCAGAAGGACTCATTACATCTTCCACTAGTCCCTCCAGCCCCCAGACTTCCACATCAAATGTAATGTTACATCAATGTTATTGGGGGGTGGAGGGCAATGTTGCTTTAGTTGCAGATATCAAATGCAAATGTTAATTAATTTTCAATTGGAAAAACAGAGTTTATCATTATCCAGAGTTGTCTGGTGTGATAATTTTTTTAATCTATGGAAGGGAATATTAGAATATATTATGCAGGGTTACTGGAAGTTGGGCCGCACATAAATTTAATGTATTAGCAGATGAGTGGCATAGAATTTTTATTATTATGGTCCACTGCACAGTCAGCCAGATGTTTAGACTGGATTTGGCATTTTTGTCTACCTATCCAGTCCTTCCCAAGAAACTGGAGTAAGGAGATGTTATTGCTTGAGAGTATTAAAAGGTATTGTCACAGGATGTAAATTGTTTCAAATAAAACTGCCTTTTGCAATTGACTGGTGGGATTTTGTCAATGCTGATGGTGTTCAAGTCGTGCTGTCAAGATCCAGCTCGACAATCCAAATAAAACTCAGGTTCATTCCGTCTCTGAAAATCTTACTGTTTATTGAATACACTGCATGGTTTTGTCAAAGCAAAACTAACTCTGAGGTTCCAACCCCAATTCATAGACTTAAACAATAATTTTCCCAGCCAAACTCCCAACGTCTTATGCAGTCCATATAAACAAGTTCACTTTGTTATGGGAACCATCTGCTTTAAATCTACACCTGTTGCGGTGTCCTTGGAAAGATTCCAGGCTCTCGTGATCTTCAGCAGAATCATAGACATTTCGTTTCTCCATCTAACTCTCTCAAAAGTAACACCTCCTCCCCTTACTCTAAAGGCAAATTGAAACTCAGAGAAATGTAGCTAACCTTGATGCATGCTCCAATTTTGGGGGGAAAGAGAGGAAGGAAGGAAGGAAGGAAGGAAAGAAGGAAAGAAGGAAAGAAAGGGGAGGGAGAGAGGAAGGAAGAAAGAAAGGTGGAGAGAGGGAGGGAGAGTGGGAGGGAGAAAAGAAGGAAGAAAGGAAAGAAGGATGGAAGAAAGGGAGGGAGGGAGGGAGAGTGGGAGGGAGGAAAGAAGGAAGGGAGGGGGAGGGAGGGAGGGAGGAAGGAAGGGGGAGGGAGGGAGGAAGGAAGGAAGGAAGGGGGAGGGAGGGAGGGAGGAAGGAAGGAAGGAAGGGAGGGAGAGTGGAAGGGAGGAAAGAAGGAAGGGAGGAAGGGAGGGGAAGGGAGGGAGGGAGGGAGGGAGGAAGGGAGAGAAGAAGGAAGGCAGGAAGGCAGGCAGGAAGGAAAGACTTTTTTATTCACATTTATATGCCACCTTTCTCCGAAGACCCAGGGCAGCTCACAACAAGAATACAACACAATTTTAAAATTAACCACACTCATACCACAAAGAAACACAATCAATTCGCAGCCGCTGATGGCGGGACACTCTTAGGGCTGAGGGGCAGAGCACAGCTCATATGCCCCAAGCCTGTCGGCATAGATGTGTCTTCAGCACTTTCCGGAAAGCTAGGAGGGAGGAACCAGTACGAACCTCTGAGGGAAGCTGGTTCCAAAGGGCTGGGGCAGCAACGGAGAAGGCCCTTGTTCTAGGCCCCGCCAGATGACATTGTTTAACAGATGGGACCCGTAGGAGGCCAACCCTGTGTGCCCTAACCGGTTGCTGGGATTCATGAGGCAGGAGACGGTCCCACAAGTATCCTGGTCCATTGCCATAAAGGGCTTTATACGTCATAACCAACACTTTGAATTGTGTTCGGAGACTAATTGGTAGCCAGTGCAGCTCACGGAGAGCTGGAGTGATATGAGCATGTCTTGGGAGACCCAAGACAGCTCGCGCGGCCGCATTCTGGACTACCTGCAGTCTCCGGACATTCTTCAAAGGTTGCCCCATGTAGAGAGCATTACAGTAGTCGAATCTCGAGTTGACAAGGGCATGGGTGACTGTGAGAAGTGACTCCCGGTCCAAATAGGGCCGCAACTGGTGCACCAGGCGAACCTGGGTGAATGCTCCCCTCGCCACAGCCGAAAAATGATGTTCCAAACTTAGCTGTGGATCAAGGAGAACACCAAGTTGCGAACCCTCTCCGAGGGGGACAAAACTTCTCCCCCCAGGGTAATGGGTGGACAGTTGGAATTGTCCTTGGGAGGCAGAGCCCATAGCCACTCAATCTTGTCGGGATTGAGTCTGAGCCTGTTGGCACCCATCCAGACCTCAACAGCCTCCAGGCTGTTCATCACTTCAACTGCTTCACTGTAATGACACGTGGTAGAGATATAAAGCTGAGTATCATCAGCATATTGATGATAACTCACCCCGTGTTGACAGATGATCTCACCCAACGGCTTCATGTAGTTAAAAAGCAGAGGTGAGAGAACGGACCCCTGAGGAACTCCACATGGAAGAGACCTTGGAGCCGATCTCTGACCTCCTGCAAACACCGACTGTGATCGGCCAGAGAGGTAGGAGGTGAACTACCGTAGAACGGTGTCCCGCACTCCAAGCCCCTCCAACCGGCGCAGAAGGATACCATGGTTGATGGTATCGAATGCCGCTGAGAGGTCAAGAAGCACCAGGATAGTGGAATGACCTCTATCCCGGGCCCGCCAGAGATCGTCGGTCAGTGTGACCAAAGCAGTTTCCATGCTGTAACCGGACCTGAACCCAGACTGCTGAGGGCCCAGATAATCAGCTTCATTCAAGGTCTGTTGGAGATGGAGTGCCACCAACTTCTCAACAACCTTCCCCAAAAAGGGAAGGTTGGAGACTGGACAATAATTATTTAAAACTGCTGGGTCCAGGGAAGGCTTCTTGAGGAGGGAGTGCACAAGTGCCTCATTTAAGGGAGCCGGAAAGGACCCCTCCCTCAATGAAGCGATAACAACTGCCTGGACCCAGCTCCGTGTCACCTCCCTACTAGCTGAAACCAGCCAGGAGGGGCACGGATCCAATAAACAGGTGGCAGAACTCACAGCTCCAATGGCCTTGTCCACATCATCAGGAGTTACCAGGTCAAACTCATCCCATACAACAGGACTAAGACGGGCCTCTGTCATCTTGACTGACTCATTGTCAGCCGACACTGCATTCCAATTGGAGTCCAAGTCAGTCCGGATCTGAGCGACCTTGTCTGCGAAAAAGGTGTTAAATTCTTCAGCATTGCCTTGCAAAGGTTCCTCCCTCCTCCCTATGTCAAGGAGAGAGCGAGTCATCTTAAACAGGGCAGCCGGACGAGATTCCGCAGACGCGATCAATGCGGAAAGATACTGAGATCTTGCCATAGTGATCGCTTCCAAATAGGTCTTAATATAAGCTCTCAATTTGGTTCGATCAGATTTGGATCTGCTTTTCCTCCATTGCTTCTCTAAACGTCTCTTCTGGCGCTTCATCCCCCTGAGTTCCTCGGTAAACCAAAGAGATCTCTTGGGTCTGCTGCCACAGAGAGGTCGCAATGGTGTAATCCGGTCTAGAGCCCCCGTAGTGGCCATATTCCAGGCCATCACTAGGGACTCCGCCGAACTGTGTATGAGCGAATCTGGCAATTCCCCAAGCGCCCTTTGAAAGTCAATAGGGTCCATCAGGCGTCTGGTGCGGAACCATTTAATCGGTTCCGGCTCCCTGCGAGAGAGGATTGGTGTCGTAAACTCAAGCCGCAGCAGAAAATGATCTGTCCATGACATGGGCAACACTTCTAAGCCCCTTAGCTTCAGATCATAGCTCAACTGTTCCGAGAGGAAAACCAGATCAGGTGTGTGTCCCCCCTCATGGGTTGGGCCCTCAATTACTTGTGTCAGGTCCATGGTTGCCATGGAGGCCATGAACTCCCGCGCCAGACCCGAGGACTCACCGAGTGACGGCACGTTGAAGTCCCCCAGAACAATAAGTTAGACTTAGCTTTCCCAAAAGAGAAAAAAGAACTTTGCCAAAGAAATGAAAATCTGAAGTCTTTGTATGTTATTTTATGCCTAGATGAGAATAAAATGGAGCTTCTTTTCATGCTGGCCTGTGATTTCTTCAGACTTCTTAAAACCATCTCTTTTTCCCCCCTTTGTTATTATTGTTTTTTTTTTCTTCACACGCTTGTTTGAGGTATCTTTCCTTGCTCTTACTTGCTTGATGTTGAAAGTCTGCACTCAACGGTCCTATGTTCCTACTGGCTGAGTCTTTCATCCTCTGTCTTTATCTGGCTATCACGATGGCTTATTTTGAAAGATGCTTGGATATTTTTTTTCTGCAGTGTACTTTTGAAAAAAAAATAACTTCGGTTTTTACAGTGTCTTATCTCTTCCCAAAGAATCCTCGGATTCTTTTTTTTTTTTTACCAATGTATTGAATTAGTTCCTTACATACTGATTTTACATTCTGAATATACCTACTCCAAGTCAAATCTTACTGAAATACTTCATCTTACTTATTTTCTAAGTTTAATCCTAATAATAATAACAACAGTAGTACTTGTTAAAGGTTTTATTGCATCATCTCTGGCACATTGAATGCCACACCTGGACACTGTTTACCAGTACTTAACAACACCATACTGTTCCACATTAGAACACAACAAGCTCTCATCTAGCTATGATCAAGGATGCTGAACAACAAGGCTCTCCCTATTCATCAGGATAATGCACAGCCCATCCCAATTGTGTGAAGTGTTAATGCCACTTTACAATACCTTGGTAAGGCCACACTTGGAATATTGCATCCAGTTTTGGTCGCCACGATGTAAAAAAGATGTTAAGACTCTAGAAAGAGTACAGAGAAGAGCAACAAAGATGATTAGGAGACCGGAGGATGAAAAATATAAAGAACGGTTGCTGGAATTGGGTGTGTCTGGTTTAATGAAGAGAAGGATGAGGGGTGACATGATAGCAGCGTTCCAATATCTCAGGGGTTGCCACAAAGAAAAGTGCTATTCTCCAAAGACTGTCTAGCCTCTTCTTAAAAACCTCCAGTGATGGAGTGCCCACGGTTTCTGGGGGTAAGCTGTTCCATTAGTTAATTGTCCTCACTGTTAGGAAGTTTCTCCTTAATGGAGTTTCTCCTTCTCCTTTGTGCAACTGGATTCTTGATTTTCTTACCAACAGGCCCCAATATGTGCGAGTTGGAACAAATACCTCTAATACCATTTCCTTGAGCACAGGTTCTCCTCAGGGCTGGGTCTTAAGTCTGCTGCTGTTCAGCCTGTTGACCCATGACTGTTGTGCTAGGTTTGCCACCAACCATATTGTGAAGTTTGCAGATGATACAACAACAGTGGACCTTATTCAGGATGACAAGGTGGAAGCTTACCACAAGGAGGTTGAAGGGTTGGTGAACTGGTGTAAGGAAAACAGCTTAGTTTTAAATACCGGAAAAACCAAAGAGATCATTGTTGATTTCAGAAAAGGCAGGCACAGCAACACTTCTCTGTGCATAAATGTGGAGATGGTTACCAGCATCAAATTCCTGGGTGTGCAGCTAATGAGTAGGCTGACTTGGTCGCTCAACAGTGAGAAACTGGTGAAGCGGACATAGAAAGCACCTGCATTTTCTGCACTGCATGAGAAAAGCACATCTTCCTTCCCCTGTCCTGACCACTTTCTACAGGGGGACAATCGAGAGCATCCTGTCATATGGCATCACAGTCTGGTTTGGAAGCATCCCTGCTTCAGACAGGAAGGCGGTGCAGAGAGTGGTGAGGACAGCAGAAAAGATCATTGGCAGTTCCCTCCCTCCCATCCAGGACATAGCACAGAAGTGTTGCTTGAGCAGGGTCCGCAAGATTATCTGGGACACCACACATCCTCTTCACAACCTGTTTTCCTTGTTCCCTTCTGGGAGAAGGCTTCGTGGTATCTGAAGCAGAACATCCAGATTCAGCCATAGTTTCATTCCATACAACATTAATCTTGCGAACTCTCAAGCTTCCTCCTTCCGTTATATATTCAAGATGGACAGTATTTAATATTTATTTGTTACGTATATGTAGGGATGTGGGTCTATACATATATTGTTCATAGTATGTTTAGGTGTGTGTCATGTATGTGTTTGAGAGCGGGCAACTAAATTTCATTTTTGATGTGAGCCATTGTGCCCACGGTATAAAAATGATAATAAAGGTTATTTTATCTTATCTTATCTCTTATCTTAATCCCAGGTTGCTTTTCTCTTTGATCAGTTTCCAACCATTGTTTCTTGTCCTGCCCTCTGGTGCTTCGGAGAATAACGTGGCCCCCACTTCTTTGTGGCAGCCCCTCAAATACTGGAATACTGCTATCATGTTCCCCCTATTTCTTCTTTTCTTTAGACTAGCCAAATCCAAGTCCTACAGCTGTTTTTCATATGTTTTGGTGTCCAGGCCTTTGATCATTTTAGTTGCTCTTCTCTGAACTTTTTCCAAAAACTCAACATCTTTTCTGTAGTATGGTGACCAAAATTGGCTGCAGTATTCCAGCTGTGGTCTCACTACGGTTTTATAAAGCAGTACCAATACTTTGTGTGGTCTTGATTCTATTCCTCTGTTTATACAACCCAGGATTGTATTAGCTTTTTTTGGCTATTGCTCATGTCTATACACAAGAATCTAATGAACTAATGGCCAGCACTAAATTGGCACTAGATAAGGGGGACTGGACTCGGATCACTTGTAGCAACGTAATGATTTTAGGCTGATTCATCTCGTGACTCCGTCTCCAGGCTCTACTTTTTCTTCTCCTACACTTGAAGAGGGAGAAAATAAAATATAAACGTACATAAGAACATAAGAACCTAAGAAGAGCCCTGCTGAATCAGGCCAAAGCCCATCGAGTCCAGCCTTCTGTGTCCCACAGTGGCCCACCAATTGTACATGGGGATCTTGAGCAGAAAGAGAAGGCAAAACCCTCCCTTTCCCTTGACCCCCAACAAATGGGACTCAAGGGAATCCTGCCTGCCTCAACCAACATAGAGGCAGCACATGGACATCTGTTTTAATAACCACCGATACACTTGGCATCCATGAATCTATCTAGCCCTGCCTTGAAGCTGTCAAGGCTGACAGCTGTCACGACCCCTTCAGGAAGTGAATTCCATAAATCAACACGTATTGCATTTATAATTTTTACAAATATCGGCTGCCGCTCCTTTACATATTTTTTTTCCTTTCTTTTCTGTCTCTCTTCTTTTTTTCTTATCTCTTTTCTTTACTTTCTTTATTTTTTAAAAAAAATAGTATTCAATAATTTTTTTTATTTTGTCTTATTTTATTTACAAAACCCTTTGAATACAAAGAATTCATTAAAAACTACACACAATGCTCCTGAGCCCAGGACCTTAGCTATCAAGTAAATCTGTTAAGGACAAAAATTCCACAATAAAAAAGATTTTAAAAAAAGAAAAGTCACTGATTTTTTTTTCTTTTATTGAAGCATTTCCATCCAACTGAATAAGAACGGTATTAAAACAAAGAAGAAATGTTTATTGTAGCATTCTTTCAACTTCATTTCCTTACTGAAAGCTATCTACAATCATTCCATCATTTAATACAAGCTGGAGGCAAGAGGTTGGGCTGAACAATCTACAGGATCTCTATCAGATTCAATGATTCCATGACAGCTGGAAAATAAGTGCTTGTTCACCTAGTGACACCTTTTGTTCTAGCCATTTTTGTCACCTCTAAAACAGCCTAAAGAGTGAAAAGGTATTGAAACACGATTCCCAAAATGCTACACAGAAAAGACATTTTGGGTAGTTTTCTAGTACACTGTTTCCTCTTGATTTAATTACAGCTATTGTTTGGTTTATTGCTTGATTTATAGAATAGAACAGAACAGAATAATAATGGAATGGAATAGAATAGAATAGAATAGAATGGAATAGAATGGAATGGAATGGGATGGGATGGGATGGGATGGGATGGGATGGGATGGAGAGAGGAGAGGAGAGGAGAGGAGAGGAGAGGAGAGGAGAGGAGAGGAGAGGAGAGGAGAGGAGAGGAGAGGAGAGGAGAGGAGAGGAGAGGAGCAGGGATGGGATGGGATGGGATGGGATGGGATGGGATGGGATGGGATGGGATGGGATGGGATGAAATGGAATGAAACAGAATAAAATAGATGATGGATAGATGATGGATGGATGGATGGATGGATGGATAGATAGATAGATAGATAGATAGATAGATAGATAGATAGATAGATAGATAGATAGCAGAGAGAGCATAGTATAGCATGGCATGGAATGAAATGGCATGAATAGATGATGGTTAGATAGATAGATAGATAGATAGATAGATAGATAGATAGATAGATAGAGGAGAGAGAGAGAGAGAGCATAGCATAGCATAGCATAGCATAGCATAGCATAGCATAGCATAGCATAGCATAGCATAGCATAGCATAGCATAGCATAGCATAGATAGATGAATAAATTATGAAGAGAAGGGAGGACATGATAGCAGTCTTCCAATATCTCAGGGGCTGTCCCAAAGAAGAGGGAGTCAAGCTATTCTCCAAAGCGCCTGAAGGCAGGACAAGAAGCAACGGATGGAAACTAATCAAGGAGAGAAGCAACCTAGAATTAAGGAGAAATTTCCTGACAGTTAGAACAATTAACCAGTGGAACCACCTGCCTCCAGACTGGAAGTTTTTAAGAAGAGACTGGACAGCCATTTTTCTGAAATGGTATAGGGTTTCCTGCCTGGGTGGGGGGTTGGACTAGATGACCTCCAAGGTCCCTTCCAACTTTATCATCATCATCATCATCATCATCATCACTACTACTTCTGGAGGCAAACTGTTCCACCATATCTCCCTTTACACCATCTATCTTATTTTAGTTTTTACCTTAAAAACACTGGAAGTTTTAAAGAAGAGCTTGACAGCCATTTGTCTGAAATAGTATAGGATTTCCTACCTGAGCAGGGGGTTGGACTAGATGACCTCCAAGGTCCCTGCCAACTCTGGCATTCTGTTATTTTGTTTACTTAAACTTAACTTCTTTTGATGAATCAAAGCTCATGTTGACAGTTTTTTCAACGATGAATTTCAAATAGGCCACGATCCGATCGTTGGTTGCAGAATAATGCTCCTGATTTTGATGGGATTTTCCTGGTGAAATTGGACTAGATTGACAGGGTGGCTTGCCAGAAGTCTTTTGCCATTTTGGACCCTTGCCTAATTCTCTGTTTCAAGGTATCCTGTGATGCCTTTGGAAATTAGACACAAGACAATGGCTATAAACCCCTATCGCCTCATTTAAAAATAATTTGAGCTGGCCTGAATGAGCATAAATCATTTTAATAGACCAATTTCACATCCATTAGGCTGCCATTATTTTCCAACTCATTACGGTTTCACAATCCATCCCACACACACAATAGAATGGCAACATTTTCAGGCACAAAATCGCAGGGCGTGCTGGCTGCCCGCTTTGCTATAATGTTGGACCAATCTCCAAACTCTTCCTTGGAGATGGATTTTGTCTCCGTAGGAGATTTAATTGGCTTTGTTGTTTTTGTGCCTTTTGAGGAATAGAGTAGAGTAGAGTAGAGTAGAGTAGAGTAGAGTAGAGTAGAGTAGAGTAGAGTAGAGTAGAGTAGAGTAGAGTAGAGTAGGGTAGGGTAGGGTAGGGTAGGGTAGGGTAGGGTAGGGTAGGGTAGGGTAGAGTAGAGTAGAGTAGAATATAGAATAAATAATTATTAGGAATAGAGTAGAGTAGAGTAGAGTAGAGTAGAGTAGAGTAGGGTAGGGTAGGGTAGGGTAGGGTAGGGTAGGGTAGGGTAGGGTAGAGTAGAGTAGAGTAGAGTAGAGTAGAGTAGAGTAGAGTAGAGTAGAGTAGAGTAGAGTATAGAATAAATAATTATTAGGAATAGAGTAGAGTAGAGTAGAGTATAGAATAAATAATTATTAGGAATAGAATAGAATAGAATAGAATAGAATAGAATAGAATAGAATAGAATAGAATAGAATAGAATAGAATAGAATAGAATAGAATAGAATAGAATAGAATAGAATAGAATAGAGCAGAGCAGAGCAGAGCAGAGCAGAGCAGAGTAGAGTAGAATATAGAATAACTAATTATTAGGAATAGAGTAGAGTAGAGTAGAGTAGAGTAGAGTAGAGTAGAGTAGAGTAGAGTAGAGTAGAGTAGAGTAGAGTAGAGTAGAGTAGAGTAGAGTAGAGTAGAGTATAGAATAAATAATTATTAGGATTAGAATAGAATAGAGCAGAGCAGAGCAGAGCAGAGCAGAGCAGAGCAGAGCAGAGCAGAGCAGAGCAGAGCAGAGTAGAGTAGAGTAGAGTAAAATATAGAATAAATAATTATTAAGAACAGAACAGAACAGAACAGAACAGAACAGAACAGAACAGAACAGAACAGAACAGAACAGAACAGAACAGAACAGAACAGGAAAGAATAGAATAGAATAGAATAGAATAGAATAGAATAGAATAGAATAGAATAGAATAGAATAGAATAGAATAGAATAGAATAGAATAGAAAAGGACCTTGGAGGTCTTCTAGTCCAGCCCCCTGCTCAAGCAGAAGAACCTATGCCATCTCAGACAGGTGATTGCCCAGTCTCTTCTTGAAAATTTCAAAATATCAGATTGGAGGAATCAATTCTTCAAAGCAATGAAGCTGCATCGAGGGACGGTGGTTTGGCTGAAATTAATTTTATGGGAACTACAACAACAACAACAAAAAATTAAGCAGAACCTTTGCAGGAAAACCTATGCCAAAGTTAGTCCTTGAAATTCCTAATTGGGGACAAACCATTGGGACCATAATATTTCTACAGGTACCACCAACAATGCATTGATCACTTCTTTTGAATTTTGTTGCTTTCTTTCGTCATTTCCCTACTCTGCTTCCCCAGTCAAGAAGCCATGCCTGACTTTAGCCACTATCTGAATTGCCATGGTGTCTCCTGAAGAACATTTAAAGTTCTTAAACTTGGAAAACTGCACTAGATATTTAAAATCTGATCTGGATTTAATTATCTGTTCTGGCTTCCTCAGGCTGCGATTGGCTCATTCAGAAACAGAAGGGCAAAAATCAGCCACCAAAGGTGTAGCGATAAGTACAGATTGAAATCAAAAGGAAAGAGACCTGGCTTAGAGGCAAGCAATGTTTCTTTGTTAAAAAAAAAAAAGTTCCCATTGAGACTTCTCAACAACCTATTTCATTCATTTTTTCTTTCATTTGTTCGTTCAATTTCCATTCACCACAGACTCTCAAAGATCATATTTCAGAATACAGAATAGTTGAATTGGAAGGGACCTTGGAGGTCATCTAGTCCAACCCCCTGCTCAGGCAGGAAACCCTATACCATTTCAGACAAATGGCTGTTCAGTCTCTCCTTAAAACCTTTCAGTGTTGGAGCATTCACAACTTCTGGTGGCAAGCTGTTCCACTGGTTAATTGTTCTAACTGTCAGGAAATTCTTCCTTAGTTCTAGGTTGCTTCTCTCCTTGGTTAGTTTCCATCCGTTGCTTCTTGTCCTGCCTTCAAGCGCCTTGGAGAATAGCTTGACTCCCTCTTCTTTGGGGCTGCCCCTGAGATACTGGAAGACTGCTATCCTGTCCCCCCTCGTCCTTCTCTTCATTAAACTGGACATCCCCAATTCCAGCAACCGCTCTTCATATGTTTTAGCCTCCAGTCCTCTGATCATCTTTATTGCTCTTCTCTGAACCCTTTTCAGAGTCTTTTTCATATGGTGGTGACCAAAACTTGATGCCGTATTTCAAGTGTCGTCTTACCAAGGCATTATTATTATTATTAATAATATTTTTTTATTTTTTTTATTTTTCCAAACTCTCCCCCATACATATATCGTAATATTTATGAGATGTTAACATACATTCTTTTTACATTCATATGTAAGATGCTTTTAATAAAATGAAACAAATACATACGCATGACTTTTGGTGTTGCTCACCCATTTCCCCTTTCACTGTATCCACACTCCTTCTTCTCTACCTTCTTTCTCCCTTTCTTCTCTTTCCTACTTCCCTCTTCTCCTCTTCTCTTTCCTTCACCCCTCTCCTCCCCTTTCTCCCCACTTCTCCTCTTCTCCTCCAACCTTCCTACTTCCTTCTCCCCTCCTTTACTCTTTTCTCTCTCCTCTCCTTTCTTCCCTCCCTCTCATCCCTCTTCAGATACAATTCAGGGGTAATGTCCGAGCAACTCCTCTCTCCAAATTTCCCTATTTGTATTATATACAGTAAGATTAATTTTCTCCTACATTAATACTTCTATTTATCTAACCTTCTCGGTATATACTTCTATAAATATTTATACAATCTCCAGTTATTCAATACTGTGTCACCTCCTTATCTGTTACCAAGGCATTATAAAGGGGTACTAACACTTCCTGTGATCTTGAGTCTATCCCTCTGTTAATCCAGCCTAGGATTGCACTGGCATTTTTTGCAGCTGGAGCACACTGCTGGCTCACCTTTAAGTGATTTTCCCTCTCAGAGTTACTGTTATTGAGCCAGCTTTCACCTAATCCAGTAGTGGCGAACCTATGGCACACGTGCCAGAGGGGGCACTCAGAACCCTGTCTGTGGGCACGCGTGCCGTCGCCTCAGCCCCGCCTCCCCACAGCCCCTTCCTCACCAGCAGCCCCCCCCAGAGGAGACTCATCTCCATGCATAGCCAAGAACATGGCAGCCAGGCAGCGGGGACTAGACCCCACCCTCGCATCGCGTTGCATGCAGATGATGCTGCAGGGCACGGGTGGAGAGCATAGCCACCATGGGACTGCTGGGCCACCTGGGCGATTTGCTGCAGAGGGCCATGGAGGCGGTGGGTGGTCCTATGGGTGGTGTGGGGGGTGGAACGGAGGCGGGGTGGGGGAGGAGCAGGGGGTGGAGTGGGAGTGGGTAGGGGGCAAGGGCAGTTTTTGGGCGCTCAGTCTCTAAACTGTTCACCATCACTGACCTAATCTGTACCTCTACATCAGTGTGGGATTCAGATAGGTGAACATCTGGTTCTCTGCATGGATGCCACTTCCGGAAGTCCGTTCTGGGCCTGGGCAACCAAAAATTAGCTAACGGTTCTGCCAAAATGATGTGAACCAGCTGAATTCCACCACTGCTCGACATTTGTTTTTTCTTGCCTGAGTATAAAACCTAGCGAATACAGTGAGCTGTTCTACTGCCATTGCTATTTCTCCCACAATTCCCTTCAAATGACATCTTTAACATGATGCAGTGTTGCTCGGAGTGAATTTACGGGCTGGGGTAGTGATAATGGAACGGCGGCCGTTAAAAGCAGCCATTGAAATATAGCACATCACAAAAGGGGTGAGGAACTAGCTTTAGGGAGTTTTTAAAAAGTACTTTTTCCCCTGCTAGTATTTGATAAATTTCCACCATTTGGAGATCGCAGGAAAAGGTAACCGTGTAATACATTTGTTTCCATCAATCCTGTCTCTCCTTCCCTTCAGCTATTTCTTTGGGGTCAGCAAAGAGATTCCATTCAGAGGTAAATTATCTTTCCAAATTGAATTGCTGATCCAGATCAAACTGCCAAATCATATCTGATGACTCTTTCTTCTTCTTTTTTTAAAAATAGATTTTATTTTTTTATTTTTATGGAGTTAGGAATAAGGTGGGGTCGGGGTTGGGGGTTAGGATTAAGGTTAGGGTTGGGGTTGGGGTTTTTCCAAATAACATTCTCAATATTTAGCAAACAGCCTAATGTCTGGGTTCATGTATGTAACAAACAATAATAGATCATAGTTAATTATCATAAACAATATGTTAATTAATCACTCAATAGCCTTCTTCTTGCTAATATATATTCAGAATTACATGTCACATTCCTTTCTCTCTGACTCATCTTTCTAGCCATGGATAAAAATTATCCCATGTTCTACTCTTCCTTCTTCTCTATCTCCTCCTTCCGCTCTTCTCTCTTTGACTGGTTTTGGGGGAAAAACAAAAAATCTAATACAGTGTTTCTCAACCTTGACAATTTTAAGGCATGTGGACTTCAACTCCCAGAATTCTGGGAGTTGAAGTCCACATGCCTTAAAATTGTCAAGGTTGAGAAACACTGAATACAATCCAGGGTTGCATAAACAGAGGCATAGAATAAGATCACGTGAAGTACTAGTACCGCTTAACAAAGCCCTAGTAAGACCACACCTGGAATACTGCAACCAATTTTGGTCACTATACTACAAAAAAGATGTTGAGAGTTTGGAAAAAGTTCAGAGAAGAGCAACTAAGATGATCCATGGCTTGGAGACTAAAACATACAAAGAACGGCTGCAGGACTTGGGTCTGGCTAGTCTAAAGAAAAGAAGAAACAGGGAAGACATGATAGCAGTGTTCCAATATCTGAGGGGCTGCCACAAAGAAGAGGGGGTCACATTATTCTCCAAAGCACCAGAGGGAAGGATGAGAAACAATGGTTGGAAACTGAGCAAGGAGAGAAGTAACCTGGAATTAAGGAGAAACTTCCTGACAATGAACACAATCAACCAGTGGAACAGCTGGCCACCAGAAATAGTGGGCGCTCAATCACTGGCGGTTTTTAAGAAGAGACTGGACAGTCACCTGTCTGAGACGGTATAGGTTCTCCTGCCTGAGCAGGGGGCTGGACTAGAAGACCTCCAAGGTCCCTTCCAGCTCTATTCTATTCTATCCTACTCATGGAGTAAGAGATGAGAGGAAGACAATGCCATGGGGATAAGACAGGGAATAAATATGTCAGTCCCAAGTGAGGGAGAATGGAGGTAACATTGTCCCCCCGTCCCCAAATGACAATAGGGGAAGGAGAGAAAATAATCCTAAACGTGTTCAGCTCGGCTATAATTTAGCCAGTGAGAGGCAGAGAGTCACCACCTCCTTCTATATACTAATTTCACTGCCAGTTAAGCAGAATAACTTTCCAAAAGGGTAAATGTAGCCTAAATAAAGACCTAACATTTCAAAAATGATGAGGTGCTTTGAAAACATTCCATCTCAGCTCTTTTAAGAGACCAAATATTTTCAGCACAGTATACTGTATCCTCCCTCCTCTCCTTTTATCAATGTGGCCTTTTGGAAAATGCCCTTCAGGGTCATGCCGTCTGAATGGAGTCCCGATGCACAAAATAAATGAATGCACTGCACGATCATTTGTCCTCTCGGTGTGAGAGATATTCGGTTATGAACACACACACACACACACACACACCCTTTATGTCTAGGGAGATTCTCAGTCATCCAGGTCCTGGTTGTCCCAAAAATGCTTTCTTTCAGGAGGCAACTGGGCTTAATAATAATAATAATAATAATAATAATAATAATAATAATAATAATAATAATAATAATAATAATAATAATAATAATAATAATAATAATAATAATAATGTTGGAAGGGACCTTGGAGGTCATCTAGTCCAACCCCCTGCTCAGGCAGGAAACCCTATACCATTTCGGACAAATGGCTGTCCAATCTCTTCTTAAAAACTTCCAGTGTTGGAGCATTCACTGCTTCTGGAGGCAGGTTGTTCCACTGGTTAATTGTTCTAACTATCAGGAAGTTTTTCCTTAGTTCTAGGCTGTTTCTCTCCTTAATTAGTTTCCATCCTTTGTTTCTTGTCCAGCCTTCAGGCGCTTTGGAGAATAGCTTGACTCCCTCTTCTTTGGGGCAGCCCCTGAGACATTGGTGACACTGCTATCATGTCCCCCCTTGTCCTTCTCTTCATTAAACCAAACATACCCAATTCCAGCAACCGTTCTGTTAGAGAATTTTAATTTCTCTGTTGGTGAAAAATAAATCAGAAGCTCTCATAGTTGACTGCATTTAGCTGATTACAAATAACCTTTTTTATATTTATATCAAAATATTTACCATACCATACATTCTTCTTTACAGCAACATAGCTCAATGAAGACTTCTTACAGGGAGATACAGAGACAAACCCAAGACTGAAAATTCAGCTCCTGACTCAATATCCTTTTTTGCAAAGACTCAGTAGCACTTTACTCACATTGGCTGACTGAGTTACCACATGACTCTTCCTGCTCATGAATATTCCAACACATTCCTTATATGTTTTAGCCTCCAGTCCCCTAATCATCTTTGTTGCTCTTCTCTATATTCTTTCCAGAGTCTCAGCATCTTTTTTACATCATGGTGACCAAAACTGGATGCAGGATTCCAAGTGTGGCCTTACCAAGGCCTTGTAAAGTGGTATTAATACTTCAAGTGATCTTGATTCTATCTCTCTGTTACACAGATAAGCCTCCAAGTAGCCGCAACGACTCTCTAAAAGGAGGCAAATGACCAGCTGTCTGCAAGGAGTATAAATCCTTCCATTCCCCACCATCCAGTCAGAGCTGAAGAAGCTTCTGAGATGAGAAGTGAAACATCTTCAAAGAAAAACAGGGAAGTCCAGTTGCTTCCTGAAAAAGCACTTTGGGGTGCCTCCCCCCTTTATGTTCAAACATGGGTGGTAGGGAGTTATTGTGCTTATTCTTCACTGTATCATCTTCTCCAGGTCAGTCTTTATCTCAGTAACTCTAGCATTATGACCTATAAAGCCCTACATGGCATCGGACCAGGTTACTTACGGGACCGTCTGCTGCCCCATGAATCCCAGCGGCCAGTTAGGGCCCACAGAGTCGGCCTTCTCCAGGTCCCGTCAGCCAGACAGTGTCGCCTGGCGGGGCCTAGGGGAAGAGCCTTCTCTGTTGCGGCCCCAGCCCTCTGGAACCAACTTCCCCCGGAGATCCGTGTCGCCCCCACCCTCTCCGCCTTTCGTAAATTACTCAAAACACACCTCTGCCGACAGGCCTGGGGTAGTTAACATCTTGCCCCAAGCCAGTGTATGTCTGTGTGTATGCTGAATGATTGGTTTTTTAAAAAAATTAAGAGGTTTTATATTTACATGTATTTTTATATGTTGATTTCTACTGTGTTGTGAGCCGCCCTGAGTTCTCCGGAATAGGGCGGCATAGAAATCGAATAAATAATAATAATAATAATAATAATAATAATAATAATAATAATAATAATAATAATAATAATAATAATAATAATAATAATAATAATTCCTGCACTATGGCAGGGCAGAGTCTGCTTGTTGGCAAAGCCGTCTCCATCTGGCTTGATCCAGGGCCAAAAACCCACCATCCTGGGTCCCCAAACCCTGCCAATCATGGCTCCAAAAACACGCCATCCTGGCTCCAACATTTGGGAAACCAGGTTCTGTCTGTCATTGGCCAGGAGAAAGGGTAAGTGATGGAGAAGTAACACCTCCTTAAAAAATCTTGATCTAGCCGGCCCTGCTGGTAACATCTTGTAAGGACCCCTTTCCAGGGTTACAGGAGAAGATCAACCAGAATAGAAGCTGGAAGGGACCTTGGAGGTCTTCTAGTCCAACCACCTGCTCAAGCAGGAGATCCTATAACCTGTGGGTCGCGACCCCATTTGGGGTCGAATGACCATTTCACGGGGGTCGCCAAACAACAAAGTCTGCCTTTTTTCCCCCCTTTTCCTTAGCTGTGCTACGTCATTTTTTCCCCCTTTTCCTTAGCTGTGCTACTCCCTCTTATTCTATTGGCTTTTGAAAGCCAATAGAATAGACTCTCTTGAATAGGGTCTAATTCTCTTGGCTTTCAAAAGCCAATAGGAATTGTCCAGGCTGTCTCTGCCCTGCTGAGCCCGCCAAAAGTCCCAATCTGCAAAGTTGTTTGCAGCGAAGGCGAGCGGTCTGGAACTTTCCACCCCTCCCTGCTGAGCAACTACTAAAAATGTAAGTAAAAGAGGGCCAGGGGTGGGAGGTGGGAGGCCGGCAGGCGCAGGGAGGGCAGCTGGCGCGTGTGGGGCCTGGCAGGTGCCTTACCTCCCTTGGGCTGGGCCAGCTGGTGGCCCAGCCGGTGGTCGCCCTACGCTGTCGCTGCTGCTTGCCGCGGCCACCCAGGAGCGCCTGGGCCTGCCTACAGCTGCCCCAAACGGGTGGCAGCGAAGGTAAGGCTAGTGTGGCTGCGGCGGGCGCAGGGAGAGATTTTGGCTTGCGTGGGGCCCAGCGGGTGGCTTACCTCACTTGGGCTGGGCCAGCTGGTGGCCCAGCCCCTGGTCACCCTGCGCCGTTGCTGCTGTGGCTGCCCAGGAGCGCCTGGGCCTGCCTGCCACCGCCCGTTCCGCCTCGGCCGGCGCAGGGGGCAGCACCATGCATGCGCGGCACAGGAGGTAGTACCGCACATGCGCAGTGCTTGACAGATCGGGGGTCGCGACCTAAAAAAGGTTGAGAACCGCTGTCCTATACCATTTCAGACAAGTGGCTGTCCAGTCTTTTCTTTAAAACCTCCAGTGATGGAGCACCTTACAATGGTCAACAGTTCTGAATGTGGAAGAGGACCCTATGTCTTGTAGTCACTTTTGTGATCTTCTGACAAGCCAAACCAATGGGGAAGCCAGATTCCCTTAACAGCCACTGTCAACACTGCTAACATCGGATGTTTTTGCATTGACAACAGATGGAAATGGAACCATCTTTTTCCCTTTTGCTTTTAGAGTTAGATGATGCTGAGAGGGGGGGTATGTGAATGAGAGTCCAGCTAGACATAACAACACTAAATGTAGTGTGAGAATCAAGGTTATTGAGCCTATAGCTGATAAAAGAATTGGTAGGCTGGAGAGCTGGAGAGGAAGCCCGGACTTCAAGCTAATTGGGGAATGTGATTTATGACTGTTAATTGGAGGAGGGAATTGTGCTTTGATACTATGTGCCCAGGGGAGGGGAATTCAGTTTTTGGCTTCGATTATGTAGTACCGATATTATGCTACTCGAATAAAAGATGCTCGAAGTTCTTTTGAAGAGTTTCATCTGTCGGAACCATGACAGCCACGTTGCTCACTTAACAGCTGCAGTGATTCACTTAACAATGGTGGCAAGAACGGTCATAAAGCAGGTCAAACTCCATCAGCAAATGCCTCCATTTGCAACAGAAACCTTGGAGTCAGTTGTGTTCATGTGTTGAGGACTGCCTTCATTAAAGCAGTTCTGCTCTATGTGCAGTGTACCTCAAGTAGTAAACTCATCGTAGAGATCCTTGCGGTGTCGTGCTTCAGGATATCAAGCAGCAGGATAACCCTTTTTCCTTAAGAAGCCGAGATAGTTGCTCAACAGGTGTATTTCCTGAGCTCTGGAAATGCTTACTCTGACATTTCAATTCTGCCTTATTAGTCCCCGACTCCCACTTTAGAAGAAGGAAATCAGACTTGTTTACACTTGGAAGCAAAGCCAAAAAAACAACAACAACAGCCTTGACATTCAGGCCTGTCAGAAGCCACATTTACTGCCTCTTGATGACAGTTTCGATATATAAAGTGATTTGGCACCAGTAGGCAACTCTCCTGTTGTATCTGAAGATACAGGCAGTTCACTCAGATGTGATAGGACAGTAGAGATATTTCAGATTGGAGTCAAGTTACTGTATGTCAGGTCCACCGTGTTGGGGTCCTGCCATTCTGTCGGAGGGGGCAGGAGATGCTCGGGGGGGGGCGTTCTTTGCATGCTTTCACCTTTGCCGTAACCACATGGGAAGCCGGGAGAGGGGTTGTCTTCGGAGACAAAACAGACTCCTTCCCAGCCGATTCCAGTCTGACTCCAAGGTCGCTGCACCCTGAGGACGACCCATTATCGGCTTTGCACCTCAGCATTCTCAAAACAACCTTGAGGCACCACATTGGCGATGTCATGGTTCTGATTAGGGGAATACTTCAAAGAACCCTGAGGCATTGTTTACCTTAAAGTCTCTTTATTATTACAGCACCCTTCAGCACGAACATGGTGGATGCCAAGATCTGAATTCCCCTCCCCTGAGCACATAATACTCAAGCACAATTCCCTCCTCCAATTAGCAGTCATAAATCACATTCTCCAATCAGTTTGAAGGGCAAAGTTTCTCTTCCCTTCTGTAGCCCAGGGGTTTCCTATTTTAACTAATACCCACACAAATATTCTTTCTCCTCCCCTCCCAGCATCATCTAATTTAACTCTAAAAGTACCATACAGCTTATACAGAGAGTGTCTGCCTCTTCATATTTTGTCAAAGCAAGAACATTCAATGTTAGCAGTGTTGACAGGCTGCTGATGACTTATGACGGTTTGTTTAGTGACTGTCCATAGTTACAACGGCCCTGAAAAATGTGAATTAGGACCAGTTTTCACAGTTACAAACTTTGCAGCATCCCCATGATCATGTGATCCAAATTCAGATGCTTGGCAACTGGTTTATGATGGGATCATGCTGTTCCTGGGGTCATGTGATCTCCTTTTGCGACCTCCTGACAAGCAAGGGGGAAGCCAGATTCACTTAACCACAAGGATACTAGCTTATCCACTGCACTGGTTCACTTAACAACTGTGGCAAGACAAGTCATGAAAACCGGGGCAAAATTCACTGAACAAATGTGTTCCTTAGTGGCAGAAATTTTGGGCTCAATTGTGGTCATACATCGAGGACTAGCTGTACTCTCTCTCTCTCTCTCTCTCTCTCTCTCTCTCTCTCTCTCTCTCTCTCTCTCTCTCTCCCTCCCTCCCTCCCTCCCTCCCTCCCTCCCTCTCTCTTTCTCCCTGTTTCTCTCTCTCTCTCTCATTCTCTCTCTCCCTCATTCTCTTTCTCGCTCTTTCTCTCTTTCTCCCTCTTTCTCTCTCTCTCTCTCTCTCTCTTTCTTTCTCTCTCTCCCCCTCTCTTTTTCTCTCCCTCTCTCTTTCTCTCCCCCCTCTCTCTTTCTCTCCCTCTCCCTCTCCCTCTCTTTCACTTTGTCTTTCTTTCTCTCCCTTTCTCTTCTCTTTCTCTCTCTCTCTCTTTCTCTCTTTCTTTCTCTCTCTCCTCTCTTTTTCTCTCTCTCTCTCTTTCTCTCTCCCCCCTCTCTCTTTCTCTCCCTCTCCCTCTCCCTCTCTTTCACTTTGTCTTTCTTTCTCTCCCTTTCTCTTCTCTTTCTCTCTCTCTCTCTCTCTCTTTCTCTCTCTTTCTCTCTTTCTCTCTCTCACACTCTCACACTCTTTCTCCCTCTCTCTCTCTCACTCTCTTGCCCTCTCTTCCACTCTCTCTCTTTCTCTCTGTTTCTTTCTCTCTCTCTTTCTCTTTTTCTCTCGCCCTCTTCCTCTCCCTCTCTCTCTCTCTCTTTCTCTCTCTCTTTCTTTCTCTGTCTCTCTCTGACACACATGCACAAACACACACACAGAGTGATCCTGTGACTATATTTTGGATGTTCAGCAACACAGTGACATTTACAGCCATTTGCAGAGTCCTGCAGTCCCCTGACTGCATTTTTAGGACGGTTTTGCTGAAAACCAGCATTTATTTCCAGTTTTTGGCAAAAAAAACAACCAACAACAACCAAACAACCAAATAAACAATGGGTTTGCACTTGTAACCACTGCATTTGCTTACTGACCACGGTGTTCATACTTACATTTAATGACCACTGCAACAAACATTGTAAAATAGTGTCAGTTACAAGACTGACCCATTTTATGTCCATAATGAATGTAGAAGGGAGCCTCCATTATGGTGAGAACTCAGAGGACTTTCCTGTTAAGAGGAAAGGGCAGAATACAGGTCCCATAAGAATGTCCCTGGTAATGATCTCCTGTTTAGAGAACAATTTTTAAAATAAGCTTCTTTTGCCTCAACTTGAATGAGAACAGACGGGTGGTGGAAACGCATCAGAAGTTTTTAGCACTGTAGTTTGGCCAAAGGTGAAGAAACCATTGCTTTCCCCCTGTTTATCGCTGCACGTCTAACTAGCAAGAACTAGTTCAGTAGACATTTATTTGATCCCGGTGCTTTGGATCAGTAGCTTAGAATGGTGCATGGGTAATTAAGAACTCTGCAGTTTATAGTTTTAGCTGGAGGTGAAAACCCAGGAAGAACAGTTGCAGGAATTGGATATGGTAGGTAACCTTGGCTCTTTTATGACTCATGGACTTCAACTCCCAGAATTCCTGAGCCAGCCATGCTGAGGGGAGAGGGAGAGGTTTCTATGCTGAGCCATGCTGGCTCAGGAATTCTGGGAGTTGAAGTCCACCAGTCATAAAGCGGCCTAGGCCTAGGCCAGAGGTAGGCAATCTTGGCTGTTTTATGACTCGTGGACTTCAACTCCCAGAATTCCTCAGGCAGTCATGCTGAGGGGAAAGGGAGAGGTTTCCAAGCTGAGCCATGCTGGCTCAGAAATTCTGGGAGAATTTTTTTTTTTTAATTTTTCACTCAGGGACCCCATGCCAGCCCTAAGCCATTCATAAAGTCGCAGCTGTAGTGAAACTCAGAGGCTGCTTTTGCCACAACCTTGTCTAATGTGCCCAGGTGCCTGCCAGCTACAGAAGACTAGCTACTTGCTAATTGCTCTGACTGCCCATTCCAGCTTTGTTACTCTGTGTGTGTGTGTGTGTGTGTGTGTGTGTGTGTGAGAGAGAGAGAGAGAGAGAGAGAGAGAGAGAGAGAGAGAGAAAGAGAGAGAGAGAGAGAGAGAGAGGGTCACGCTTGCTTGCCTTTGTTGGTTCACTCCTTTTACATTTAATGAGACTGACAGCAAATTGCAAGAGGCTGGCGGCCAGGATTAAAGATGGCCATTAAAGAAGCAGACTTAACATTCTGGTTTAATGGGTTCCCCACCACAAATGCCACTTGACCTTGCTCATGCTTGTTTCATCAGAAAGTTTCCTGCGTATTTTCACTGTTGCCTAACTGGACCTAATAATTCTGCTCTGTTTGGTGGATTCTTTGGCTTTTGGAAGGAAATCAATATCAGGTCTTTTTCTTAAGAACAGAAGAATATGTGGCGCTCTCTGAGCTCGGTTGTTTTCTTGCCGACGTTTCATTATCAAACTAGGTAGCATCATCAGTGCCAGATGGGAATGGGGCTTGTTGTCTGTTTATATCCAGTTGCTCTGTCAGTATTGGTTGGGAGTCTTCTTGGCTGTTCCTTGATGAGGCTGTTGTTTATGTTTGCTTGTCTGGGTTGGTATATCCTTGATTAGGTTATTGCTTTCCACTTGGTTGTTTGTCTGGTGTTAATCCCTGCTTATCTCGAATGCACTGTGCACTGGTGATGTTGGGTAATGAAATGTCTGCAAGAAAACAACCAAGTTCAGAGAGCACCAAGGACCCCACAGTCCTCCTCCTCCTCCTCTTCCTCTTCCTCCTCCTCCTTCCCCCCTCCTCTCCACAAACCCCATTTCCTTTTAGCACTGATATTGCCTAGTTGGGTAATAAAACATCTGCAAGAAAACAACAAAGTTCAGAGAGCACCAAGGACCTCATACTCCTCCTTTTTTCCCTCCTCCTCCTCCTCTTCCTCCTCCTCCTCCCCCTCCTCTCCACAAACCCCATTCCCTTTTAGCACTGATGTTGCTGATGTAATGAAACATCTGCAAGAAAACAGCCAAGCTCAGAGAGCACTAAGGACCCCTCATTTCATCCTTGAGCTACAATTTGTTCTCTTCTATCAGTACAGAAAAGTCCCTCCAGTAGATTAGACCCACACATACAATCTATGTGCTGATCGTTGAGTGATGAACCTGAAGTGTGACTGTGTTCAGAGTTAGAATTCAAGCTTCAAGGTTAAGCAACTTCTCCGTTGTTCCTTCTTTGGCTGATAGCTGGACTCAAGCTGATCTCCCTCCTGCTGGCGTATTCATCTTGGCGACAGGAAGCAAATCTGGCAGTCAGTGATATCCTGGCTAAGGATAGAGACCAAAGTGTGTTTTCTATCAGCTCTGCAGGAAGCAAATTATATAGGAAGGAAACACTATCTAACTCAAACATTCTCGCTAAAAATGGCTTCCCGAGATACATTGCTAGGACTCTCGTAGAAAACAAGAAGAAACACAGATAGGCAGCAAGGCCCATATTGTATGGCACTCCACAAGCAATTCCAATCCAGTGGTGGGATTCAAATATGTGAACAACGGGTTCTCTGTGTGGATGCTGCTTCCGGAAGTCCGTTCTGGGCCTGGGCAACAAAAAATTAGCTACCGGTTCTGCTGAAGTGGTGCAAACCAGCTGAATCCCACCACTGAATTCCGTCAATGGACACATTGACCTACAACCAAATCCAAATCAACTGCACAGCCAACCAGAGACGGCGCTGACCCTCAACCATCCCGCACAAGCCCCCCAAACCAGAACTTCACCTCCCAATGACCCCGATCTGATGTAACCTCCCCATCACAAGACCCATCACAAGACTCTCATTGATGACTCACACCTGACCCATCACAAGACCCTCACTTGACACACCTATACCTGAGGCCCTTATTAACAGAGGAACACCAACACTGACATCCTCTAAACTCCACTGAAGATGTTACCTAGCCTGGTAATGAAACATTCGGAAAACCAAGCCACAAGCTCGGAGAACGAACCTTCACCCTCATATTGTGTTCTCAGAAACATGAGCTGTGTAAAATGGGTCTAGAACAACTAAGTGCAGTATCCTGAAGGCAGGACAAGAAAGAACGGATGGAAACTAATCAAAGGGAGAAGTAACCTAGAGCTAAGGGGAAATTTTCTGACAGTGAGAACAATTAATCAGTGGAACAACCTGCCTCCAGAAGTTCTGAATGCTCCAACACTGGATGTTTTTAAGAAGAGATTGGACAACCATTTGTCTGAAATGGTATAGGGTTTCCTGCCTGAGCAGGGGGTTGGACTAGATGATCTCCAAGGTCTCTTCCAATTCTATTCTATTCTATTCTATTCTATTCCATTCCATTCTATTCTATTCTATTCTATTCCATTCCATTCCATCCCATCCCATCCCATCCCATCCCATCCCATCCCATTCCATTCCATTCCATTCCATTCCATTCTATTCTATTCTATTCTATTCTATTCTATTCTATTCTATTCTATTCTATTCTATTCTACACTACTCTACTCAACTCTACTCCGTTCCATTCTATTCTATTCTATTCTATTCTATTCTATTCTATTCTATTCTATTCTATTCTATTCTATTCTATTCTATTCTATTCTATGCTACTCTACTCAACTCTACTCCATTCCGTTCCGTTCCATTCCATTCCATTCCATTCCATTCCATTCCATTCCATTCCATTCCATTCCATTCCATTCCATTCCATTCTATTCTATTCTATTCTATTCTATTCTATTCTATTCTATTCTATTCTATTCTATTCTATTCTATTCTTTATTCATTATTTACTATTCTAATTATTTCTTATTCTTAATTCTATTCTATCTCTCGCCATGTATATGGTTGTCTTCTTAAAAACTTAAAACCCTCCAGCATTAGAGCACCCACAATTTCTGGAGGCAAGTTGTTCCATTGATTAATTGCTCTCACTGTCAAGAAATTTCTCCTTAGTTCTAGGGTGGTTCTCTCCTTGATTAGACTAGATTAAATAAGGGACAAGTTAACATTCAGAGCTTGTCGTTAGATCAGCAACCAGGTGAGAAGGGGAAAAAAAACAAAGGCTGTCTGCTTTGGAAAGTTAAGAAAGTTAGGGAACTTTTAACAATGGCTTCATATGTGTGATATATTAAGCTTGTAAGTAGATATTCACATTTGTATTCACTTAGAATAGGAAGAGGAGATCGTCTCTACACACAAATTACATCTGTTCTTTATTATAATCCTTCGTAATCATAACAAATTTCATTCCGATTAATATGCTAGTTTTGTGTGCGTTTGGATTAGTTCCTATCCTTACCCAACTCCAACAGAAATATTTGGGGAGGCTAATATGACGAGCTTTACTCTTGCACTCCACTTGCCAGGTGTACAAATAATATATACAAAGCTGTGAAAAGCTGTGGAAATGGAAAAGAGCACCATTCATCATGGATTCCATCTGTGAATATTGAAAAGGCGCTGAACAAAATGGATCTCTGGTAAAAGATTGTTTTCCATCCTTGTGCTGAAAAATTCCAGATAATGCATTTGTTTTCTCCGGCTGTTGTTTGCTTTTGAGCCTGATCCATTTATATCCATAGCTAATTGTGTGAACTGTTTACAACATCAGTAAACCTACACTGGTTTCTTAAACTCTGAGACCTGATAAACCCTGATGAAGCCTAAATCCACGCTAATTCTACTAAGTCCTAAATCGTGATGAACCAAATTCAATTGAAAGAAACGTGATGTGCCCAGTTAATGAAGAACATTATGCTTTGAAATGCGACATTACGCTTTGAAATGGGGTCCCATTCGTAAGATGCTAAGATTAGGAACACAAACTTACTAAAGCTAGTCCTTGACGTATGACGACAATGGATCCCAAAACTTCTGTTGTCCACTCTTTGATGGTTTGTCTGAACACTCCCACCTATACTCCAACCAGCAATGACAGTATACAAGCAGAGAGCAAACCTGCCCCTCCCTTCTAGCACTGATGATGTTACCTGGTTGGGCAATGAAACCTCTGTGAAAAAACAACCAAGGTCAGAGACCACCAAGGACCTCACAGTCCCCCTCCTCCTCCTCCTCCTCCTCCTCACAAATCTCTCCCCCTTCTAGCACTCATGATGTTACCTAGCTGGGCAATGAAACATCTGCAAGAAAACCATCAAGCTCAGAGAGTATCAGGAACCCTCTCCCAGTTCAACTCTGAGCTACAAATAATTCTCTTCTAATGTCTATGTTCTGTACATGCAGGTGATTATCATGGAATATACTGTATCAACCACACAAAGGGTTAGAACAGAACAGAACAGAACAGAACAGAACAGAACAGAACAGAACAGAACAGAACAGAACAGAATAGAATAGAATAGAATAGAATAGGTTGAGTGGAGTGGAATGGAATGGAATGGAATGGAATGGAATGAAGTGGAGTGGAATGGAGTGGAATAGAATAGAATAGAATAGAATAGAATAGAATAGAATAGAATAGAATAGAATAGAATAGAATAGAATAGAATAGAATAGAATAGAATGGAATGGAATGGAATGGAATGGAATGGAATGGAATGGAATGGAATAAAATGGAATGGAGTGGAGTGGAGTGGAGTGGAACGGAACGCAATGGAACGGAACAGAACAGAACAGAACAGAATAGAATAGGTTGAGTGGAGTGGAGTGGAGTGGAGTGGAGTGGAGTGGAGTGGAGTGGAATGGAATGGAATGGAATGAAATGGAATGGAATGGAATGGAATGGAATAGAATAGAATAGAATAGAATAGAATAGAATGGAATGGAATGGAATGGAATGGAATGGAATGGAATGGAATGGAATGGAATGGAATGGAGTGGAGTGGAGTGGAGTGGAGTGGAGTGGAGTGGAATGGAATGGAATGGAATGGAATGGAATGGAATGGAATGGAATAGTATAGAATAGAATAGTATAGTATAGTATAGTATAGTATAGTATAGTATAGTATAGTATAGTATGGTATGGTATGGTATGGTATGGTATGGTATGGTATGGTATGGTATGGTATGGTATGGTATGGAATGGAATGGAATGGAATGGAATGGAATGGAATGGAATGGAATGGAATAGAATAGAATAGAATAGAATAGAATAGAATAGAATAGAATAGAATAGAATAGAATAGAAGGGACCTTGTAGGTCATCTAGTCCAACCCTACACCATTTCTGACAGATGGCAGTCCAGTCTCTTCTTGAAATGTGCATGATGCTCCGAGAGGAATCTCAGTATCCCAGGGGACCACCTCATAAATAGGAGCCAGTTGTGTGCTGCAGCTGCCACAAAAGCCAATGCAGTCCTGGGCTGCATCAACAGAGGGATAACAGAGGGATCATGAGAAGTGATAGTATCCCTCTATACCTCACTAGTGAGGCCACACCTGGAATAATGTGTCCAGCTCTGGTCAGCACAATACAAAAAAGATGCGTGTATAACTGTTTTTCACACTTATGACCCTTGCAGCATCCTCGTGGTCACATGATCAAAATTTGGTCACAATGTCCCAGGGGTCATGTGATCCCTTTTTGCGACCTGCCGACAAGCAAAGTCAGTGGGGGAGTTAGTTAACAACCTTGTCACAAACTTCACAAGTGCCGTGATTCACTTAAATAAACGCCGCAAGGAAAGCCATATAACTAATGGGACAAAGTCAACCAGATTCACTTAACAACACTTTAGCAACACAAATACTGGACTCAGTTGCAGTCATAAATTGAAGATTACCTGTCTATGATCAGGTTTCTAATCATTTCCAGTTAGAGCTACGCAACGATTTCTATGCACCGCAAAGCCTAAGAAATGGCGCAGGCATACCAGCTGAGTTCTCTGCATTCATGGAATTATTTCCCAAACCCTAGCAGCGTTAATGATATCTACTATTTATTTTTGTTTATTGTCCTAGTATCCCTGTGGGGAGAACCCAAGTTTTCAGGTTAAACTTTAAACTAAAGAGGAAGGCAGCTTTTGACCGAGGCACAAGATTTTAAAGTTTAAACAAGCATCTCTGACTGGAAGACCTCAACACAAAACCTACGTATGAAAAATGCATGCCTGGAGACAGCTTAATTCTCACAGCAACCTTGCTGGGAGGACGAGCGGTAGCAAGGTGAAGTTTTTGGATTGTTAGCCATATCATCCTTCCAAAGCATAGGATCTCTCAAGTAGCTGAAATATTAATCCATGTCATTCGGTCCATTTTCAAGACAACCAGATGAAGAGTTTGAGTAGAGTGGTTTTTGCAATGATGTCCAGTTGACACAAATCATTTTTTAAAAAAAACAAAAAAAAACACCAACAACCCTGTTAACTGCATAGTGGAGCTAAACTGAAGATGAAGAACACCTTCCGGTGTCTTTGAAAATGATGAAGAACATCAAGCGTTTTGGTAGAAGCTGGGCATTTTGGCAAGATGGTTTCGCACATCTGTAGGTCACCTCAATTTAGCTGAAAAGGAAGAGAGAGAGAGAGAGAGAGAGAGAGAGAGAGAGAGAGAGAGAGAGAGAGAGAGAGAGAGAGAGAGAGAGAGAGAGAGAGACAGAGACAGAGACAGAGACAGAGACAGAGACAGAGAGACAGAGAGACAGAGAGACAGACAGAGACAGAGACAGAGAGACAGAGACAGAGACAGAGACAGAGACAGAGACAGAGACAGAGACAGAGACACAGAGAGAGAGACAGAGAGAGACAGAGAGAGAGAGAGACAGAGAGAGAGGGGGGGGAGAGAGAGGGAGGGAGAGAGAGAGGGAGAGAGAGGGAGAGAGAGGGGAGAGAAAGAGAGGGAGAGAGAGAGGGGAGAGAGAGAGGGAGAGAGAGAGAGGGAGAGAGAGGGAGAGAGAGATAGAGAGGGAGAGAGAGACAGAGAGAGAGGGAGAGAGGGAGAGAGAGAGAGAGGGAGAGAGGGAGAGAGAAAGAGAGGGAGAGAGAGAGGGGAGAGAGAGAGGGAGAGAGAGAGAGGGAGAGAGAGGGAGAGAGAGACAGAGAGAGAGGGAGAGAGGGAGAGAGAGAGAGAGGGAGAGAGGGAGAGAGAAAGAGAGGGAGAGAGAGAGGGGAGAGAGAGGGAGAGAGAGAGAGGGAGAGAGAGGGAGAGAGATAGAGAGAGGGAGAGAGAGAGAGAGGGAGAGAGGGAGAGAGAAAGAGAGGGAGAGAGAGAGGGGAGAGAGAGAGGGAGAGAGAGAGAGGGAGAGAGAGGGAGAGAGAGATAGAGAGAGGGAGAGAGAGACAGAGAGAGAGAGGGAGAGAGAGACAGAGAGAGAGGGAGAGAGAGAGAGGGAGAGAGAGAGGGAAAGGGAGAGAGATAGAGAGAGGGAGAGAGAGAGAGGGAGAGAGAGAGGGGGGAGAGAGAGAGGGAGAGAGAGAGGGAGAGAGAGAGGGAGGGAGACAACCTGCTATATAAAAGGTATATTTCATTTATAACAGCAATAACCAAAAACAAGAAAGCCCCAATTATTATTATTATTATTTAATTCGATTTCTATGCCGCCCTACTCCAAAAACAAACAATCAATTTGTTCTGTTCTGTTCTGTTCTTCTGAAGGCCATGCACAAAATATCCCAACTTTTGCCATAGCTACAAACAGCAACTTTGCAGATATTGAGAAATAACTTTTCAAGATACACTACCTGACAACTCATAATTGAAATGAAGAAATGGAAATTTATTTTAGCATGCTCAATTACAATCCTCATTCTATTCAACCCGTTCAACAAATTTATTTCCTCTCATCCATCTTTGGCTATGCAAAAGAAAAAGAAAAATGAAACAGAATGGCACATTTCATAGAGTGAAAAGCCTACAATTTGATAAACTGCATTAAACCGTCTGGATCCCTCTCTTGTTTTTCAGATATTTTATTCTATGAGAATTGGCTTAGATTAAATAAGTTGCAGCTGCAACTCTTAAAATTTCAATTGCCACGGGCTGGGATAGAAATACGGAAATTGCCAGATTGGAGTAAAATGACTTCCATGAAGACAAAAACATTTTTTCCCAGTGTAAAGCATGTACTCATTGCAGAAAAATATTCACATTTATAAAAGTCTATGGAGATTCTCAGTCATCCAGGTCATGGTTGTCCCAAAAATGCTTTTTCAGGACGCAACTTGACTTTCTTGTGGGGCTGCCACAAAGAAGAAGGGGTCAAACTATTTTCCAAAGCACCAAAAGGCAAGACAAGAAACAATGGTTGGAAAGTGATCAAGGAGAGAAGCAACCTGGAACTAAGGAGAAACTGCCTAACAGTGAGGACAATTAACCAGTGGAACAGCTTGCCTCCAGAAGTTCTGGGTGCTCCATCACTGGAGATTTTTTAAGAAAAGACTAGACAGTCACTTGTCAGAGATGGTGTAGGTTCTCCTGCTTCAGCAGGGGGCTGGACTAGAAGACCTCCAAGGTCCCTTCCACCTTTATTCTATTCTATTCTATTCTATTCTATTCTATTCTATTCTATTCTATTCTATTCTATTCTATTCTATTCTATTCTATTCTATTCTATTCTATTCTATTCTATTCTTTGAAGACGTTTCACTTCTCATCCAAGAAGCTTCTTCAGCTCTGATTTGTCTTTGAAGACTTTTCAAGTTTCAAAGCCTCTTGGATGAGAAGCGAAACATTTTCAAAGAAAAACAGGAAAGTCCAGTTGCCTCATGAAAAAGCATCTTTGGGACTCACCTTTATAAAAGTTACCTGTAGATTCATAAACTTCATCGTATAAACTTCTGTTTGAGCTGAGACATATTTTGATGAAAGCATTGTCATTCAGTCCTTTGAGGAACTGTTCAACTGTACTAGGGTTTCCCCACCTTGGCAACTTTTAGATTTGGGGACTTCAACTCCCATAATTCTCCAGCCAGCATTCCATGTTAAAATTGAAAAGGCTGGGAAATGCTGACTTACACTCATCAGCAGAAACAAGCAGATACTTTCTCTCTCTCTCTCTTTCTGTCTCTCTCCCTCCCTCTCCCTCTCCCTCTGTCTCTCCCTCCCTCTCTCTCCCTCTCTCTCTCTCCCTCCCTCCCTCTCCTTCTCCCTCTCTCTCTCTCTTTCTCCCTCTCCCTCCCTCTCTCCCTCCCTCCTTCCCTCTCTCCCTTCCTCCCTCTCTCTCCCACTCTCTCTCTCTCCCACTCTCTCTCTCTCCCTCCCTCTCTCCCTCTCTCTCTCTTTGAAACATTTATCTGCATTTTGGAATACCTGTATTCCAAAGGATGAGCTGAAATATGACACAGGTCCAAAGAAAAACATTGCACACACCTGACGGTTGTTAAAAATGGAGAACACCTATTAGGGAGCATTTGTGAAAAGCATGATAAATCAAATGGCTAGCTTGGTTTTCTTCTCCTTCACTCTCACAATATTCCTTGTAGGGCTATTTTGTTCTGCTCTTAGCTACTAGAGTCCTGGGTACTTTCTGTTCTTTATCTTGATCCAATTTATGCATTTCGAAGTTCTCTTATAGAGCCCTGCTGAACCTAAATAGGACAAATATATGCAGTCCAACATACTGCCGGGTGGATCCTTAGGAGGCAGTGCTCTGTCATTTTTATTATCTATTTTTCACGAGATGATACAGGTAGAAAAAGAATGCATGAATATCACCAGTCTATCTTGTAAAGAAATGTCAGCACCAAATGGCTATCTATGTTTCTCCTTGGTTCTTATCTCCTTGATTAGTTTCCCTCCGTTGCTTCTTGTCCTGCCTTCAGGTGTTTTGGACAATAGCTTGACTCCCTCTTCTTTGGGGCAGCCCCTGAGATACTGGAAGTCTGCTATCCTGTCCCCCCTCATCCTTCTCTTCATTAAACTAGACATACCCAATTCCAGCAACCATTCCTTATAGGCTAAAACATATAAGGAACAGTTGCTAGAATTGGGGATGTCTAGTTTAATGAAGAGAAGGACGAGGGGGGGACAGGATAGCAGTGTTCCAATATCTCAGGAGTTGCCCCAAAGAAGAGGGAGTCAAGCTATTTTCCAAAGCGCCTGAAGGCAGGACGAGAAGCAACAGATGGAAACTCATCAAGGAGAGAAGCAACCTAGAATTAAGGAGAAATTTCCTGACAGTGAGAACAATTCACCAGTGGAACAACCTGCCTCCAGAAGCGGTGAATGCTCCAACACTGGAAGTTTTTAAGAAGAGACTGGACAGCCATTTGTCTGAAATGGTGTAGGGTTTCCTGCCTGAGCGGGGGGTTGGACTAGATGACCTCCAAGGTCCCTTCCAACTCTGTTATTCTGTTCTGTTCTGTTCTGTTCAACTGGCATCAAAAGAGGGATACAAATTCTTAGGATTAATAGAGGCTTCTGACTTTTTGTGAAAGCAAGTTTAAAAGAATACCAGCTTTAATGAAGGGGGTGGGGGAAGTCTGAATATTCAAAAAAAGAAACATAACTAAATGCAAGAAACATAATTAAAGTCATCAACACATGGGCTGTTCTCATTATTTGATATACTGCAGGTGTAATTGATTGGACACCAGCTGAATTATACATACTTGATCAGAAAAAAAAGAAAACTAATGAGCTTGAATCAATTAAAGAAGCAGAGGTAAAAGTGGGAGAGGATTATTCTGAGTCAAGTAACCCTAGAAAAAAAAGGAAAACGCCACTTGAATTATTATAGCAAGGCTAATATGGACTGCTGGTGGAAGTTGTTACAAACAATTGGAAAAAACTAACAAGATACTAAGGTTAGCAAAGTAAAGCTGAAAAACTTAGGAAGAAAAAAGATCAGTTACAGCAGGGGTCTTCAAACTTGGCCCTTTTATGACTTGTGGGCTTCAACCCCGAGAATTCCTCAGCCAGCGTGCCTGGCTGAGGAATTCTGGGAGTTGAAGTCCACAAGTCATAAAAGGGCCAACTTTGAAGACCCCTGAGTTACTACTTTCAGCAGTGATGAGAATTCTTGGAACCATGCCAAAAGAAGACAACAAATGTTTGGAAGTTCATAACAGCCAACTGCAAAGTGGTATATGCTTAGTAGCCTGCAAGAAATCTTAACATAATAAGTAAATTGTGTAAGTGGTACCAATAGCTCAGGGTTGAACTGTGGGGTCCTTGTGGGTCCCTGACCTTGGGGATGTTTCATGACCCAACTAGGTAACATCATCAGTGCTAAAGGGAGTGGGTTGGAGGAGGAGGAGGAGGAGGAGGAGGAGGAAGAGGAAGAAGAAGAATGTGGGGTCCTTGGTGCTCTCTGAGCTTGGTGGTTTTCTTGCAGACATTTCATGACCCAACTAGGTAACGTCATCAGTGCTAGAAGGCAGAGGGGGAGGAGGAGGAGGAGGAGGAGGTGGTGGTGGTGGTGGTGGAGGAGGAAGAGGAGGAGGAGGAGGAGGAAGACTGTGGGGTCCTTGGTGCTATCTGGACTTGGTGGTTTTCTTGCAGACATTTCATAACCCAACTAGGTAACGTCATCAGTGCTAGAAAGGAGTGGGTTTTATGGAGAGGAGGAGGAATGTTTGGTCTTTGGTGCCCTCTGAGCTTGGTGGCTTTGTTGCACACATTTCATACTCTGGTGAACTGTAGCATCATCAGTGCTCCCAGTGAGAGCAAGCCCCATTCTTTACTACCCCAATGAACTTACCTGGTTTGGTAATGAAACATCTGCAAGAAAACCACCAAGTTCAGAGAGCCCCAAGGGCCCCATTGTGTAACTGGGCCTCAAATCTGAAACCTCCCACGCTGCAACATGTTGTGACCATCTAGGCTCATTTCTCCAAAATTCTGTCCCTTTTCCTGGGTCCTTCTCAGCAGAGACATGTCCAAAAGTTCATTTTTTCCTATTTACTCAGAGCTGTGTATATAAAACTCGGAATAAACCCGCAGAACCACATTAGCGAAAGGTCACCCAACAACACATTTCCATTGGAGCTCAGCAAAGTCTGAGCAAATCCATACTTCAATATTTCCCTGAGGCAGATCAGCTGGTGAGGAATATAATTAAGCCTTTGTGAGAAATGTCTCTGTCTATTGGGGGGGGAAAGCTGGAAAGTGGAATCACAATTTTGTGGAATCAGAGCAATGAGAATGGACATCAGGATTAAGTGAGCAGGTAGACTTTGCCTGAAGGCATTCTGTACCCAAAGGCTACGCAGAACAAATATAGATATAAAGTAGTTTTCATTCTCCTACTCCATCCTCATCCTCACCACCGACAGTATCGGCATGAAAAAGTAAAAAAAAAAAACTTTGTACAATCTCTTTTTTGAAAGCCTTCAGTGATGGGGCACCCACAACTTCTGGAGGCAGGTTGTCCCACTGATTAATTGTTCTCACGGTCAGGAAATTTCTCCTTGGTTCTAGGTTGCTTCTCTCCTTGATTAGTTTCCATACGTTGCTTCTTGTCCGGCCTTCACGTGTTTTGGACAATAGTTTGGCTCCTTCTTCTTTATGAAAGCCCCTGAGATATTGGAAGGCTGCTATCCTGTCACCCCTAGTCCTTCTTTTCATTAAATTAGACCAGGGGTAGGCAACCTTGGCTCTTTGATGACTCGTGGACTTCAACTCCCAGAATTCCTGAGCCAGCCATGCTGAGGGGAAAGGGAGAGGTTTCCAAGCTGAGCCAGGCTGGCTCAGGAATTCTGGGAGTTGTAGTCCACGAGTCATAAAGCGGCCTAGGCCTAGGCCAGAGGTAGGCAACCTTGGCTCTTTTATGACTTGTGGACTTCAACTCCCAGAATTCCTGAGCCAGCCATGCTGAGGGGAAAGGGAGAGGTTTCCAAGCTGAGCCAGGCTGGCTCAGGAATTCTGGGAGTTGAAGTCCACCAGTCATAAAAGAGCCAAGGTTGCCTACCCCTGAACTAGACATATCCAATTGTTTGTTTGTTTTCTTATAAAAGCTTGTCAGAGACACTGAAAGAATGAAATCCTGTGAAAAAGTCCAAATTCAGTTCTTTGATTGATCAGGGCAGACTCACTGTGTGTTGAAGATCAATTTCAGATAACTGTACTAAATCTATAAAAAGTGAGAGAAGGAGGACAGGAAACTGGAATGAATCCAAGTGAGAAATTGGAGAACTAAAAAAAAAAAAAGTTTTATTCCCCCCCCCCTAAATTTAGGCCAGCTTCTCTTCAAATATTTATGTTAGCTAATGTTCTCATTGTTGGATACAATTACTGACTTATATTGTATAATCTACATCAAAGGGTGAATGAGTTAATTCTCTCTGTTTTGCTGATGCTTTGCTCTCCTTTGCTAACTTAGCAAATGAAATGAGTTAGTATTTGTTTTCAAAAGTAAAAACAAACAAACAGACAAACCTATAATTATAGCTTGAAGTTATTGGCTCATAGGTTTTGGGATAGGAGAAGTAAGCACCTTGACTCATCATCATCATCATCATCATCATCCTCATCATAAAGTTGGAAGGGACCTTGGAGGTCATCTAGTCCAACCCCCTGCTCAGGCAGGAAACCCTATACCATTTCAGACAAATCTTCTTAAAAACTTCCGGTGTTGGAGCATTCACCGCTTCTGGAGGCAGGTAGTTCCACTGGTAAATTATTCTAACTGTCAGGAAGTTTCTCCTTAGTTCTAGGTTGCTTCTCTCTTTGATGAGTTTAATAATGAAAAAAACCTAATATTGCAGTAATATATTTCTCATTCCAAAGTCACATCATGGTCCTAAACAGACTTCGGTAAATAGGAATTTTGGAAATCCGGTAAAACAAACCAAAATAACTTAGGCTTCTTTATCTCAGAATAAATTCTATGATATTCAGTATTGCTGTAAAAGCTGAGGGGTGGGGGGTGGAGGATGTTGCACCCTGAATTTTAACCAATATTATTTAAAGGATTTATTTTTCCAGTATTCAAAAAAATATACTCTGTCTGTAGACATCTCTTTCTGTCCTGGTTCTCAATCGGCTGCTTTTTTTTTTTTCTCCCAAGGACTTATTTATTTCTTTATTTAGAAAATTTATACAGCCAACTCAATCACAGTGGTTCTGAGTGTCTTACAAAGATAAAACCCCAGTACATAACCGAATAAACCTCCACTGCACACAGGTGACTACATTCAGACCAAGCACATAGAATAGAATAGAATAGAATAGAATAGAATAGAATAGAATGGAATGGAATGGAATGGAATGGAATGGAATGGAGTGGAGTGGAGTGGAGTGGAGTGGAGTGGAGTGGAGTGGAGTGGAGTGGAGTGGAGTGGAGTGGAGTGGAATGGAATGGAATAGAATAGAATAGAATAGAATAGAATAGAATAGAATAGAATAGAATAGAATAGAATAGAATAGAATAGAATAGAATAGAATAGAATAGCAGAGTTGGAAGGGACTGTGGAAAGTCAGTCCCTCCCCAAGAGAAAGAAATATTTTGGGGAATATTAAAAAGGCAGAATATTATATTTCCCCAAAGGAATAATGGAGAAGATCTTAAAAGACAGACCCTCTCCCCCCAAGTCTCTCTGTCCCAAGCAGAAACCAGATCTGTAGAAATGCAGATTTGATCATCATTTCAGAAAGACTGGAGCCAGGAAGCTTAGAGCTGATGCGATTAGATAGACAAAGATCCGTAGAACCAACAACCCCTCACCCAAAAAATCCAACACAGGACATAGCGATCGGCCCCAGCCCCAAGGGAAACAGGACATGACCTTTAGGACATAATATGATTAACCCACCACCATCAAAATATTAAAAGGGCACACTGAACCTCAGGTCAAAGTTCATGCCACAGGAGCAACTCTAAACACAAAAGCCCAAGAAGGTATAAAAACCTACCACTCCCAATTGCATGTCTTGTGATTCTGCTCTTCAATAAACTACAACCTTCTTTCTAAAGCAGTCTCCATTTTAAGAACATAAGAACATAAGAAGAGCCATGCTGAATCAGGCCAAAGCCCATCGAGTCCAGCATTCTGTGTCACACAGTGGCCCACCAATTGTACATGGGGATCTTGAGCAGAAAGAGAAGGCAAAACCCTCCCTTTCCCTTGACCCCCAACAAATGGTACTCAAGGGAATCCTGCCTGCCTCAACCAACATAGAGGCGGCACATGGACATCCATTTTAATAACCTTGGCATCCATGAATCTATCTAGCCCTGCCTTGAAGCTGTCAAGGCTGACAGCTGTCACGACCCCTTCTGGAAGTGAATTCCATAAATCAACGACCCTCTGGGTGAAGAAATATTTCCCTTTATTTGTCCTCACTTTCTTAGCTATGAGCTTTAGGGAGTGCCCCCTTGTCCTGGTATTGTGTGATAGAGAAAGGAATTTTTCTCTATCCACCTTTTCTATCCCATGCATGATTTTATACACTTCGATCAAGTCACCCCTTAAACGCCGTCTTTCAAGGCTGAAGAGACCAAGGCGTTGCAATCTGGTTTCATAAGGGAGGCGCTCCATTTCCTTGATCATTCTTGTTGCCCTTTTTTGCACCTTTTCCAGTTCCATTATATCCTTCTTGAGGTGCGGTGACCAGAACTGTACACAGTACTCCATGTGTGGTCTCACCATCGATTTGTACAGAGGCAATACAACACTTGCTGACTTATTTTCGATTCCCTTCCTAATCATGCCAAGCATGGAATTTGCTTTTTTTACTGCTGCTGCGCATTGGGTTGACATCTTCATCGAGCTGTCCACCAAAACCCCAAGATCCCTTTCTTGGGTTGTCTCAGAAAGTTTGGTCCCCATCAGTTGGTAAGTATAATTGGGGTTCTTTGCCCCGATGTGCATAACTTTGCATTTTGTTTATTCCCAGCTTGGACTGGATCCCGATAAAGATTTTTCTTTCTTTAGTTTCCACGGGGCAAAGACTGATAGTGAAGAGATGCATACCTCTCCAGCCTTATCAAAAATTTTTCTTTCAGTAATTTATTTTTTTACGGCCAGGTAATAAACCCGTTGGAAAATCAGGGAAATGCTGACGTAACGTCGCTACAAATACGCTACTTGCAATTTATATTTCTCCAAATGCTTTATGGCCTCTCCAACAAAAATAAAATAAAATGAAAGCATCGAAAACTAGCAAAACTCAGCCTGCTGGGCACCGAAATGCACTTTTTCCCCCAGTCAGTTCTGAGGTGAATTGTATCACATTTTTTTCCCCTCTACCATTTCTTCAGGGATTTCTTTCATTCTTTCTTTTTTTAATTTCAAGAGTCAAGTCTCTCTTCCGGAAGTTTCTGTCCATCTGCTGCACAACTGAGTCAAGAATAGCAATGAAACAAAATGTCTGCCCTCTGAGGTGTATTTATTCTTTAGCACAAAAATGAGCGTTGGTTTTTTTTTTATTTGTTTGTTTTGTTTTTGTTTAGGATTGGACCAAAATGCTAATGTTACTGAGTGCCTGTTCCTTTCCAAGGGGGTTCAAAGGAAGCCTGCCGACAGTCACACATCTTTCCCCAAGTTTTTCACCTCAGTGTATGTTTTCTGTAGCAGTCACTTTTTTACACGTACGGTTTTCCAATAAGAAAAGCACCAGGAGGCGGTTTCTACTGAGATGTCGCTTACACTTGGAAAGAAGCTTGAGCAATTTATAAAGCAGGAGGGAGGCTGCAGATAGAAACCTAACCTCTGCATAGATTGTTTCAGTGCGAAAGCATTGCTCATTATTACTCGTCCTTTCCAAGTTATTGTTTTCTTCAAGCTGAGCTCAATTCCTGGTGACTTCAGCAACTCATCCATATAATTTGCTTGGAAGAAGAAGCCTTCCATTGCCTTCTTTTCAGATCTCTCTCTCTCTCTCTCTCTCTCTCTCTCTCTCTCTCTCTCTCTCTCTCCCTCCCTCCCTCTCTCTCTCTCTCTCTCTCTCCCTCTCGTTATCTCTCTCTCTCTTTCTCGTATCTACTTACTCAACTCCACCTTCCTTCCTTCCTTCCTTCCTTCCTTCCTTCCTTCCTTCCTTCCTTCCTTCCTTCCTTCCTTTCCACCCATCTCTCAAACTAGTCTTCAATTCTAATATGAATCAATCAATATCTATCTATCTATCTATCTATCTATCTATCTATCTATCCATCCATTTCTACTGTATCTATTTACTCACTCACCCATCCTCAAGCATTCATTCCTAATATCTATCCATCTCTTTATATTCTCTTCCTCCATCCTCCAAACTAATCTTTAGCCCTAATGTCTAGTTGTCCATCTGTATATCTGTCCATGCATCCACCCATCTGTCCACTCATGTCTATCTCTGTCTGTCTGTCTATCTATCTATCATCTATCTATACTGTATCTAGCTACTCACTCTCTTCGTCAATTGATCAATCAATCGATCAACCCAGCGCTCTCTCTCTCTCTCTCTCTCTCTCTCTCTCTCTCTCTCTCTCTCTCTCTCTCTCTCTTTCTCTCTGTCTCCTTGCTCTCTTCATCCATCCATCCACTCATCTATAACTAGACTTCAGTCCTAATATCACAGACATTTCCAGGATCTGACACTCCCATTATATCATACTATCATAGCTGCAAGCTCCACCCTTTTTGAATGAGTGCGCGTTGACATGATGTCCATAGAAAAAGAGCAGAACTCAGCTTGTGGCACCATGAGGTAAAAACTTTGGTATTTCATCTTCTTTGACCACCTTCTTGAGACACTTCTGCTTGGGATCCCTTCCCAGTCCATTACTAATTCTGCTTAACTCCCAAGCCCAGAGAGGGCTGGCTGAAACTTCCACTTATTGAAATAAAGTCTTTCAGAATTAGTGTTGTTAAAAAAAAAAGAGCAACAGAGAAGATAGTGGCATCTCAAATAATAACTACAGATATTTCAGTAGTGCTGATTGGAACTTATATCCAATCTATTAGATGATGTTTTCTTAGTAGATTGAAATCAAGTAGAAAATTATATTTCTATCCATCACAAGTCACCAGTGGCCAATCAAGACAAAGGCAATTGACTGAATTAGCCTATAGCCTCATTTGATTTCTTCCAAATCACCCTGTCCTTGACTTTGTGGCCTTGCCTGCTAATAAGCTATTTGAGTTAGCAATTATCCTATGTGTGGCAAACTTACTTAATCCTGGCAGTGATGACAAAAAAAAAAAAAAAGCTTCTCTCTGTTGACTTGCTGAAGGGAGGTGAAGAAAAACAGCTGGTTCATTACATTATACTGAATAAGTTAAAATGGCGACGGTGGCCGGAGGGATGGGGATAGTGGGCGAAATGGATCAATTTGACAATTTCAGTTGATTCTGAAAGTTGATCTAGTTTGGACAATTGAATCACCTCCTCACAAAGGGCCAATTCAGTTCCTATTTCCAAACAACTTTAAAAAAAAAACAAAACCTGTTCTCACATAAGGGCACAGCATCTCAATGGTCCAGATGTTTTTCTGCTAGGAAGCATGAGCAAATTTATTTATTTAGCATATCGCATGCAAGGTCAGGGTAATCTACAGATACTAGAGACAATGCAGTCCCGATAGCTTAGATTGCTAGTATATTCTGTTTAGCACTTGCTACCCTACAAAGGGGCAAAATCAGTGGTGGGATTCAGCCGGTTTGCACCACTTCGGCAGAACCAGTAGCTAATTGTTTTGTTGCTTAGGTCCAGAATGGACTTCCGGAAGCAGCATCCACACAGAGAAACCGGTTGTTCACATATTGTGAATCCCACCACTGGGCAAAATAGATTACACCAGCTGACTAGCAACAATCAGGTTGCTGGCTGTGCCAGGTTCCTCACCTCGCCTTGTGTTGTATTGTCTTGTGTCCAGTGAATTCCAGCACCACCTTCTGCCTTCCACACACACAAATGCAGCTAGTATTTTTCCCACCGAAGTGGTACCCATTTATCTACTCAAGGTCTATGGAGATTCTCAGTCATCCAGGTCATGCTTATTCACGAGGCAACTGGACTTTCTTGTTCCTTTGCTTCTCATCCAAGAAGCTTCTTTGACTGGATGGTGGGGAATGGAGAGATTTATACTCTTTGCAGACAGCTGGTCCTTTGCTTCCTTTGAGAGTCGTTGAGGCCATAACATCATCTATCTCCAGTCTACCGCACAGTCCTTTCAGCAGTTCCAAGGCTCCACACCCATTTGCACCACTCAGATGACTTTGAGGACACAGATAAACCTCCACGTGGCTTCAACGACTTTCTAAAAGAATGCAAATGACCGGCTGTCTACAAGGAGTATAAATCCTTCCATTCCCCGCCATCCAGTCAGAGCTGAAGAAGCTTCTTGGGTGAGAAGCGAAACATCTTCAAAGAAAAACAAGAAAGTCCACTTGGCTCCTGAAAAAGCATCTTTGGAACAACCGGTTGGTGGTTCTCAGTTTTTGGAGTGACCAGAAAAAAGTAAGACACATTATCCCCTTGAAGCATTACTGCTACTCAGCGATCTCAGGGGTTCAAACATTTAATGAATCAGCTATGGCTGGTTTATCAGAAACTGCAATGGAATGTATGGGTGACCTTGGGGGACGAGGGGTTAATTGTTGTCTATCAAGCAAACTGGGAACTATCTTGAAAGCATCATATCGGAGGAGATAGATTTGAGGGATCTGCCTTAGCAGATTGCTTCTGCATGGATTGTGATGCATGTCTGCTGGGAAAAATAATAATATTAATTCTGATTGGAAAACTTTTGGAAGTCAAGACCAGTTGCCCCTTCTTAATTGAGAGAAAAAAAACATATACAGTATGTTACTAGGACTTCGATGATCATCTCTCCAACTTTTATGACCCCAGGATGTAGGAGAGCATGTGCTTCGATTAGAATGCGAATGACCAGCCATCTGCAAGGAGTATAAATCCTTCCACTCACCACCATCCAGTCAGAGCGGAAGAAGCTTCTTGGATGAAACGTCTTCAGAGAGAAAAACAAGAAGGTCCAGTCGCCTAGTGAAAAAGCATCTTGGGAACATTTATCTACTTGCAATATTGCATGCTTTTGAACTGGTGGGTGGGGAAGAGCTGTGGAGTTAGTGGCGGGAGCTCACACCTTCTCACCGAACAGGGCTTGAACCCCCTGGAGTGCAGACCAGTTACAGCAGGGGTCTTCAAACTTGGCCTGGCTGAGGAATTCTGGGAGTTGAAGTCCACAAGTCATAAAAGGGCCAAGTTTGAAGACCCCTGAGTTACAGCGTCCTTAAGCTGCTATGCCACTGCTTCCCCTGCACTAGGAAAAAATTCATTGGAAGAAAGCCACAGGGGTCCAACACTGAAAATGTGTCCAAACAAATTGGATTTTGCCTGAGGACAATCTTTTTTCCCCCCCTTCCCTATGGGAAAAAAATAGACAATTATTTTTAAGGAAATAATTATAACAAAGCATTCAAACCTGGTAGTTTCTCGTTTATTCTAGGTTTGTTTGTATCTGTGTATCTATTAAGAGCTGTTTTCATTAACCTGCTGTCTGAACATTTGCCAAAAAAAACCCCAGCCATTTCAATTCACATTTATAAATCATTTTCTGTCCATGCATGCCGTTTATCTATTTATTTCAGCTCAGAAGGCATCAGGAACATGCGATAAAGTTGTTTGTTTGTTTTTTATAAATATTTTATTAATTTTCTATTTTTACAAACAAGTGCTTAATAGACAACATGTTGACTGAGTCCATTAGTAATTCTGTGGTACATATAAGCTTCTTCAACCTAAATCCAATATTACGCCATCCAATACCGCCTCTCTTTTTCCAGTAATAAAACATTTTTTCCACATTAAGCAAATACAATTCTCATTGTTGTTAATAAATATACAGTTGAATATCAGCAGTTATTACAGTTTTCTAATAGTGTCAATGATATCAGTTTCAAATATCTTTTCTAACCAAAACATATCTTAATTGCATTTGCACTCAATATCCATTTATCCAGTCAGTATTCTATTTTCGCTTTTTTTTCAATTTTAATTTCCCATCCATGTTCAAAATATTCCAATCATTTATAATTTCAAAACAAGTTATATTTGGGTTAACCAAAAGCTTCCCATTTTCAAACTTCTCAGCATTTTATTATTTCCCTTTTTCATGCCAAAATATGATATTCTGATTTACCAATGCTGTCTACCTAGTTATAATAATAATACTTCTATTTCTAGCAATCTATTCTTAACCACATTCAGACATCTAATTAATAATATCCCCTCTAATAGGTCAAAAGCTTCTGTTTTCCTCAGTCTTATTCTAGCTTTTTTCCTTTGCCAACTACAGTCGTGGCCACAATGGTGGAAACCTTTTGGGAAAAGTGTACAGTAGAAATGCCACCTTTGGTTAAGTTTCCACCCATTTTTCTTCTTATTTCTTTATCACTGTAGCCTTGTTCACTTAATAATACTATTTTACATCACTTTCTGGGTGACCAGTCAACTCTTTGCACCGTTACTTTAATTTTATTACGTTTTACAAGATCACTCAATGAAAGAACAAAAAAAAAAAAACCCCAACCAACTTGATAGCGATCACATAACACCCTCACCAATGTCCTTCTCTCAGCTTCAATACATGACATCAATAACTGGATCCTACTGTGATCGGATTGGCTCATGGCCAAAACAAGATGACACCTGATTGGCTCTCTAAACACTCGTGCTCGTTGGCTACAATCGGAGGAAGGAAAGCTAGCTGATCTCAACCAAAGTAAGTTGTGCTTCCTTTTTCTGATTGTTTGGCTACAACTTTTCACAGAACACAGTACAGATCATTGTTGCATTACATTCTTGATCAAGCTATCTTTCCATCGATATATAATTTTATGGTACTACTCCCCCCAAAAAAGTGGTGTTATTAGCCATCAAGCCTCAAAAATACACTTTTCGCAAGAGGTTTCCACCATTTTGGCCACTACTGTAATATAAAGTTGTTTGTCAATGGAGGTCCATTCTTGCAAATTAATCCAACCATTGGAGTTCAAATCGTATCAGAATGAACAGATACATTTGCTCAACAATCTCCAGTTGGAATGAAATTCAGATAGTCCTTCAGTTAAAACCACAGAAGAGATAAAAGTGGTTAAGTGAACTTTGCCCTGTTTTACGACCTTCCTTACCACAGTCGTTAAGTAAATAACTGCCCTTGATGAGTTAACAACGTGGCTGTTAGGTGAATCTGGCTTCCCCGTTATCTTTGCTTGTCAAAAGGTCACAAAACTGAAGTTCGGAGGAGAGAAATATTTAAGCATATTCTTCTATAGTGCTCTCTTCTTTCTTTCTTTCTTTCTTTCTTTTTCTTTCTTTCTTTCTTTCTTTCTTTCTTTCTTTCTTTCTTTCTTTCTTTCTTTCTTTCTTTCTTTCTTTCTTTCTTTCTTTCTTCTTTCCTTCCTTCCTTCCATCCCTCCCTTGGTCCTTCCTTCTTTCCTTTCCTCCCTCCCTCAGTCCTTCCTTCCTTCTCTCCTCCCTCCCTCCCTCCATTCCTTCCTTCCTTCCATCCATCCCTCCTTCCCTCCCTCCCTCTTTTCCTTCCTTCCTTCCTTCCTTCCTTCCTTCCTTCCTTCCTTCCTTCCTTCCTTCCTTCCCTTCCTTCCTTCTCTCCTCCCTCCCTCCATTCCTTTCTTCCCTCCCCCTCTTTCTTTCTTTCTTTCTTTCTTTCTTTCTTTCTTTCTTTCTTTCTTTCTTTCTTTCTTTCTTTCTTTCGTACCTTCCTTCCTTCTCTCCTTTTTCCCTTCTTCCCTCCCTCCCTCCCCTCCATCTTTCTTTCTTTCTTTCTTTCTTTCTTTCTTTCTTTCTTTCTTTCTTTCTTTCTTTCTTTCTTTCTTTCTTTCTTTCTTTCTTTCTTTCTTTCTCCTCATAGGAGTCTGATGTTGCTGCATTCTCCTGACTTACCCACTTCCTTTCTTTTTTGCCCACTATTTTGAGATTTAAATTCAAATCAGAACAGAACCGAATACACAACGGCAAATATAAGCATAGAGAATTCAGGCCCATTAAAATCTCATTCCTTTTCCTATTTCCAAAGGTGAGTGATCAAGGTTGTACTAATTAAAATGTACAAGTCAGACAGGCAACAGATGTCAGATGCCTTACTGATTGTTCCGCCCTCCCCCCTTCCTTTTTCTCAGTTTCTCTCTTCACATCTCCTTTTTCTGTGCAATTTAAGAGACAGATGCCTTCTGTGCCAAAGAGATGAGACTGCGAATAGCTTAATTAGATGACCAGAGATTCAGAGGACATAAGATCAAGGCTTCATGTTGGCTTCTCTGTTCACTACCTCTTTGCTCTTTCAAGTCTGCTAAAAACTTTGCTGATACATAATAATAGTAATAAAGTTTGAAGGGACCTTGGAGGTCATCTAGTCCAATCCCCTGCTCAGGCAGGAAACACTATACCATTTCAGACAAATGGCTGTCCAGTCTCTTCTGTAAAACTTCCAGTGTTGGAGCATTCACCACTTCTGGACGCAGGTTGTTCCACTGATTAATTGTTCTAACTGTCAGGAAGTTTCTCCTTAGTTCCAGGTTGCTTCTCTCCTTGATTAGCTTCCATCCGTTGCTTCTTGTCCTGCCTTCAGGTGCTTTGGAGAATAGCTTGACTCTCTCTTCTTTGGGGCAGCCCCTGAGATACTGAAAGGCTGCTATCCTGTCACCCCTCGTCCTTCTCTTCATTAAACTAGACATAATGCAATTCCAGCAACCGTTCCTTATATGTTTTAGCCTCCAGTCCCCTAATCATCTTTGTTGCTCTTCTCTGCACTCTTTCTAGAGTCTCAACATCTTTTTTACATCATGGTGACCAAAACTGGATGCCGTATTCCAAGTGTGGCCTTACCAAGGCCTTGTAAAGTGGTATTAACACTTCACGTGATCTTGATTTTACCCTTCCTTAGCCCTGGGTGTCAGGATCAGGTCTGACCCTTTTAGGGTGTCCACATGAAGATGGAAAGATGTAGACCCAGGCTAATGGGTCCCCAATATTTTCCGCGTCCTTTGGGGCCAGAAATACAGGTAGTCCTTGACTTACAACAGTTCACTTTGTGACCGTTCAACGTTATGACGACACTGGGAAAAGTAACCTGTGACCGTTTTTCACACTTCTGACCATTGTAGCATCCCCAGGGTCACGCAATCAAAATTCAGATATTTATGACCGCTGCAGTGTCCTGAGGTCATGATATCTGATAACCAAAGTCAACGGGGGAAGCCAGATTCACTTAACGACCGTGTTGCTAATTTAACTACTGCGGGAGTTCACTTAACGATGGAGGCGAGAAAAGTCATACCATGGGGCCAAATCCCCTTAACAACAATGTCGCTTTTGTCGTCGTATGTTGAGGACTACCTGTGTAACAATGGAGCACGCAAAAACCTTCCCTTCAACTCTTCTTACCGGTCCTCATTCAACACGATGATAAAACACGCTCTCAAAGCTGAAGAGGTATGTGGCAAAACCCTGCATGCTGAATTGTATGCTTGCCCTTATATCAACTATCATTTACCTTATCTATGGAGATTCTCAGTCATCTAGGTCATTCATGAGGCAACTGGACTTTCTTGTTTCTCTTTGAAGGCGTTTCGCTTCTCATCCGAGAAGCTTCTTCAGCTCTAACCAGATGGTGGGGAGTGGAAGGATTTATACTCCTTGCAGACCACTGGTCCTTTGCTTTATTTTAGAGCAGGGGTCTTCACACTTGGCCCTGTAATGACTTGTGGACTTCAACTCCCAGAATTCCTCAGCCAGTCACGCTGTCTTAAATCCAACAAACAAAATGGAGGCTGGCTGAGGAATTCTGGGAGTTGAAGTCCACAAGTCATAAAAGGGCCACGTTTGAAGACCCCTGTTTTAGAGAGACATTGAGGCCACCTGGAGACTTATCTGTGTCCTCAGGGCCACCTGAGTAGTGCAAATGGATATGGAACCTTCTGGAACTGCTGAAAGGACTGTGTTGTGGAGCTGAACAGAATAGAATAGAAATCCTTCCATTCCTTTCTATTTATATTCATATTCAAATGCTCGTTGTTTCCTTTCTTCCAAATCGGGGTTTAAAATAACTTCAACCTGAATATTGCTGGGAGCAAATTTGGGTTTTTCACCATCAGCAGTTCTGCGATAAGATGAACTTTTGCAGGGATTAATGGCAGCCAGTGCTAATCCCTCCTCAGGGGAAAATAACCTCACTTTTGAAAAGGCACAAGATGCCTGGGGCATTTGGCTCCTTTCTTCTTTCTTTCTTTCTTTCTTTCTTTCTCTTTCTTTCTTTCTTTCTTTCTTTCTTTCTTTTTCTTTCTTTCTTCCTTCCTTCCTTCCTTCCTTCCTTGCTTGCTTGCTTGCTTGCTTCCTTCCTTCCTTCCTTCCTTCCTTCCTTCCTTCCTTCCTTGCACCAAACTAAAAAATACACTCAGCAAGTTTATAAATGTTTCCTTTTATATTGAGAAGAGGATTAAGGTAAATGCCTCTCTTCACTTCATATTTTTGTCAACAGGTTCAATCTACTGTCATAATCCTGGACCCTATCCTTTTGATTTCATTTCATTTTGTTTTATTCAGAAAGTAGAATAGAATAGAATGGAATGGAATGGAATGGAATAGAATAGAATAGAATAGAATAGAATAGAATAGAATAGAATAGAATAGAATAGAATAGAATAGAATAGAATAGAATAGAATAGAATTCTTTATTGGCCAAGTGTGATTGGACACACAAGGAATTTGTCTCCGGTATAGAAGCTCTCAGTGTACACACAAACAACAAAGTGATAGATCATGTATCACAGATCATAGTTAGAACAATTAATCAGTGGAACTCCTTGCCTCCAGAAGCGGTGAATGCTGCAACACTGGAACTTTTTAAGAGGAGACTGGACAGCCATTTGTCTGAAATGGTATAGGGTTTCCTGCCTGAGCAAGGGGTTGGACTAGATGACCTCCAAGGTACCTTCCAACTTTTTACTATTACTATTACTATTACTATTACTATTACTATTACTATTACTATTACTATTACTATTACTATTACTATTACTATTACTATTACTATTACTATTACTATTACTATTACTATTACTATTACTATTACTATTACTATTATTTACAGCCAGCTTGGCCTAGACCTTGTCCTATAACACCAGGGTTCAACATCCTGATACCAGGATATACTGTAATGCAATAGTGATAGCGAGAGCAGTGGCAGTGGCAATAGCAGTAGCCCTTAGACTTCTGTACCACTTCACAGTGCTTTACAGCCCTCTCTAAGGGGTTTACAGAGTCAGCATTTTGCCCCCAACAATCTGGGTCCTCATTTTACTGACCTCAGAAGGATGGAAAGCTGAGTCAACCTTAAGCCATTGAGAATCAAGCTGCTGGCAGTGGGCAGGGTTAACCTGCCCTACTGCATTCTATCCATTGCGCCACCAAGGCTCTTGGTTTGTTTAGATGCTTTGTTGGCCAATATTCAACCAATAGATTAACATTTGCAAGATGTCTTTCCTAAGATATATATATATATCTTAGGTTGAAAACTGAAATCTTAAAAACAGCTGTTGAACTGCAGTACAGGAAGTCTCCCAACTAACCGAGCTCCAAAATTTAGGTTGCTAAGCCAGATTTTGGCACTAAAATCTTCTGTTCTAGGAAAGTGGGAGGATTGTCACTTACGTTGGAGGCGGAAAGGAGAGCTTGCTTTACCAAACAGAGATGCAAATGATGGAGATAAAAGTGGCTTTAGAGGGAGGCCTCGACTTACGAGCACGATTGGGCCCAACGTGTAGGTCGCTAAGTGAGACAGTTGTCAAGTGAGTTTTTGACCCATTTTTGGGACCTTTCTTGCCACAGTTGTTAAGTGAATCAATACATTTGATAAGCTAGTAATGCTTGTTAAGTGAATCTGGCTCCTCCGTTGAGTTTGCATGTCGGGGGGGGTCACAAAAGGGGATCACATGACCCTGGGACACTGCAAGCATCATAAAAATGAACCAGTTGCCCCAAGCATCCAAATTTGATCCCATGATCCCATGATGATGCTATAATAGTTCTTTCTTTCTTTCTTTCTTTCTTTCTTTCCTTCTTTCCTTCCTTCTTTCTCTCTCTCCTCCTCCCTTCCCTCCCTCCCTCTCTTGGTCCTTCCTTCCTTCCTTCCTTCCTTCCTTCCTTCCTTCCTTCCTTCCTTCCTTCCTTTCCTCTTTTCTTTCTTTCTTTCTTTCTTTCCTTTCTACCTTTCTTCCTTCTTTCTCTCTCTCTCCTTCCTTCCTTTCCTCCCTCCCTCCCTCCCTCGGTCCGTGCTTCCTTCCTTCCTTCCTTCCCTCCCTCCCTCCCTCCCTCCCTTCTTTCTTTTTTCTTTCTTTCTTTCCTTCCTCCTCCTTCTTTCCTTCTTTTTCTCTCTCCTTCCTTCCTTCCCTCCCTCGGTCCCTCCTTCCTTCCTTCTTTCCCTCCCTCCCTCCTTTCTTTCTCCTTCTTTCTTTCTTTCTTTCTTTTTCTTTCTTTCTTTTTTCCTACATCTTCCTTCCTTCCTTCTTTCTCTCTCTTCTTCCTTCCTTCCCACCCTTCCTCCTTTCTTTCTTTCTCTTTCTTTCTTTCTTTCTTTCTTTCCTATCTTCTTTCCTTCCTTCTTTCTCTCCTTCCTTTCTTCTCTCCCTCCCTCGGTCCTTCCCTTCTTTCTTTCCTTCCTTCCTTCCTTCCCTCCTTCCCTCCCTCCTTTCTTTCTTTCTTTCTTTCCTATCTTCCTTTCTTCTTTCCTTTCCTTTTTTGCTCCCTCCCTCCCTTCCTTCCTCCCTCCCTCTTTTCCTCCCTCCCTCCCTCCTTCCTTCCTTCCTCCCTCCCTCCCTCCCTCCCTTCCTTCCTTTCTGCCCTTTCTGTCCTTGACTTACAACAGTTCATTCAGTGATTGTTTGAAATTATAGTGGAACTGAAAAAGGTGACTTATAATCGTTTTTCGCACTTACGACCGTTGCAGCATCCCCAGTCACGGGATTTACACTCAAATGCTTGGCAACTGACTCGTACTTATGACAGTTGCCGTGTCCTGGGGTCACACGATCCCCTTTTGTGAAATCCTGACGAGCAACGTCAATGGGGAACCCGGGTTCACTTAACAACTGTGTGACTAATTTAACAACTGTAGGGGTTCCCTTAACAACTGGGGCAAGAAAGGTCGTAAAATGGGGCAAAACTCACTTAGCAATTTTCTCACTTAGCAACCTAACTTCTGGGCTCAGCTGCGGTCCTAAGTTGAGGACTACCTGTATTTTGAGATTTAAATTCAAGTCAGAGCGGTTAGTTTTTTTTAAACGTGGGGACCTGTCCATACATTCAACAGCCGAAGGGGGGGGGGAAACAATCTAAAAAGCATAATTCCACATTCATTTGGCAACCTCGAGCTTTTTTTTTTTCAGAATTCAGACATACATCTTTAAATTGTATTCACTTATTTTACTGTACTTTTTTAAAAAAAAAAAAATCTCCCCCAAAACAATTCACATCAATAAAAAGAAAAAAGATAGGATCTTCCTCATGTTTCACAGCTGCAGAAGACAAGAGAGGGACCCGGAGGAAAAAGTCACAGCAGGAAGCAAGGTTTCTCCCAGCCAGAAAAAGCCACGAACTGCATGAAGTCTTTTTACACACCTCATTGTGGGTTGATTGCTTCCTCCTTTAGACTTCTTTTTAGCATAACAATTTCTGCCTTTTTCTTCCTTCTGTCAATCAAACTGGCCTAAAAGTGTTCCAGGGAAGGATGGGATCAGAAGTCTTTGACGTGCCAATATCATTTGGATGAGAATTTCTGATGCTAAACAAGGCACGTTCTGATATAATAATAATAATAATAATAATAGCAATAATAGTAATAATAGTAATAGTAATAATAGTAATAGTAATAATATTATTAATAATAGTAATAATAATAATAATAATAATAATAATAATAATAATAATAATAATAATAATAATAATAATAATTGTTGGAAGGGACCCTGGAGGTCAGCTATGCTGACTCAGGAATTCTGGGAGTTGAAGTCCATGAGTCATAAAAGAGCCGAGGTTGCCTACTTCTGGCCTAGGCTGCTTTATGACTCATGGACTTCAACTCCCAGAATTCCTCAGCCAGCATGGCTCAGCTTGGAAACTCTCCCTTTCCCCTCAGCATGGCTGGCTCAGGAATTCTGGGAGTTGAAGTTCACTAGTCAAAAAAGAGCCGAGGTTGCCTACCCCGGTATAGGGTCTCCTTCTAGAGCAGGGGATTGGACTAGAAGACCACTGAAGCAATGATGGGATTCAAATCCCTGAACAACTGGTTCTCTGAGTGGATGCAGGCCTGGGCCTCCGAAGCCTAGAACGAACTTCCGGAAGTGGTATCCCCACACTTCTGGTGGGCCGTTTTCACCCTAAAGGTGAAAAGGAGAAGAAGAAATATGGGGCAGCTGCCAAAAAAAGCCAAACCAATCCTTTGCTGCATTGACAAAGGGGTAGAATCAAGATCACTACCACTTTAAAAAGCCTTGGTGAGCCTTGGGAAGGCCACACTTGGAATACTGCACCCAGTTTTGGTCACCACAATATAAAAAAGATGTCGAGACTCTAGAAAGAGTGCAGAGAAGAGCAACAAAGATGATTAGGGGACTGGAGGCTAAAACATACAAGGAATGGTTGCTGGAATTGGGTATGTCTAGTTTAACGAAGAGAAGGACGAGGGGGGACATGATAGCAGTGTTCCAGTATCTCAGGGGCTGCCCCAAAGAAGAGGGAGTCAAGCTATTCTCCAAAGCGCCTGAAGGCAGGACGAGAAGCAACGGATGGAAACTGATCAAGGAGAGAAGCAACCTAGAACTAAGGAGAAACTTCCTGACAGTGAGAATAATTAACCAGTGGAACAACCTGCCTCCAGAAGCGGTGAATGCCCCAACACTGGAAGTTTTGAAGAAGAGACTGGACAGCCATTTGTCCGAAATGGTGTAGGGTTTCCTGCCTGAGCAGGGGGTTGGACTAGATGACCTCCAAGGTCCCTTCCAACTCAGTTATTCTGTTATTCTGAAAAGGTAGACGTGGCAACCACAGGTTTGTTTCGGAGTTATTGATCCTTTTCTTCTTCATAGCCTGAGAGTATCCAAGTTTGCTTGATGAATTGCCAATGGGGAGATGGGCAGAAATGGTCTTCAAAAGATCTTTCAGCTATCTGGGATCCCTTGCACCATATTTTCAATCCCAGGGAAGAGTTTGGAACAAACTGAGATAAAAACGAGTTTTCTTCCACATCGGAACGTTGTTTTTTTATGCACCCCAATTAGATCAGCTTGAAGCTGCCAACTAATGCTGTCAGCTGCTTTCATCCGCAAAAATACCTTTTCAGAAATCTGTGCAGGATTTCATTTCCAGAACATCCAACAGATTTGCAACTGAATCGGAAGAAAGAGACTTAATGGCACTCTGCAGAATTGAAAGTATCAAACGCCTTTTATTTTGCTGGAAGTTTACGAGAGGGGAAGAAACATAAAAAAAAAAAAGATGGTGAGCACTGAGAACAGCAATCATTCAAATGATATAGGCAACATAGACAAACGGCAGAGAAATAACTCTGTACTGCTAGCAGAACTGTATTTTACCTGGAGGTCTCACATAAATCTTGACTAAGAACACTACATCCTCATGTACATATTGTTAACCAACTTCCAGGGGAATACAGGGTGATCATTTCCTGCAGGCACTACTCAATCTCCATTTCCCCCCCCTCTTTCTTTAACTAGTTCAGTGTTGTGCATAGTCACAATTTTCAACATTTTCCATTCTGTGGCATCCTTGGTACTCTCTGAGCGTGGTTGCTTTCTTGTAAACATTTCATTACCCATGTGTTAGAAGGGAGTGAGATTTGCTTTCATTTTATGTACTACCGGTAGTGTCTTGCTCTGACAGTGTTGGTGGAGTGTTCTTGCTAGTTCCTTGATTGTGCTATTGTTTACTTATAGTTTGTTTGTCTGAATAAGAATAGAATAGAGTAGAGCAGAGCAGAGCAGAGCAGAGCAGAGCAGAGCAGAGCAGAGCAGAGCAGAGCAGAGTAAAATAGAGTAGAGTAGAGTAGAGTAGAATAAAATAAAATAGAGTAGAGTAGAGTAGAGTAGAGTAGAATAGAATAGAATAGAATAGAATAGAATAGAAATAGAAGGGACCTTGGAGGTCTTCTAGTCCAGCCCCCCACTCAAACAGGAGAACCTATACCATCTCAGACAAGTGATTGTCCAGTCTCTTCTTAAAAATCTCCAGTGATGGAGTGCCCACGATTTCTGAAGGCAAGCTGTCCCACTGGTTGATTGTCCTCACTGTCAGGAAGTTTCTCCTTAATTCCAGATTGCTTCTCTCTTTGATCAGTTTCCAACCATTGTTTCTTGCCCTGCCCTCTGGTGCTTTGGTGAACAACCTGCCCCCCTCTGCCTTGTGGCAGCCCCTGAGATACTGGATTACTGCTATCATGTCTCCCCTATTTCTCCTTTTCTTTAGACTAGCCAAACCCAAGTCCCACAGCCGTTCTTCGTATGTTTTAGTCTCCAGGCCCCTGATCATCTTAGTTGCTCTTCTCTGAACTTTACCAAAGTCTCAACATCTTTTTTGTGACATGGTGACCAAAATTGGCTGCAGTATTCCAGGCGTGGTCTTACTAGGGCTTTGTAAAGCGGTGCTAGTTCTTGGCGTGATCTTGATTCTATGCCAATATGGAACTACTATTGGTAGTTCCTTGACTGGGGTACTGTTTACTTCTTGATTGTTGGTCTAGTGTTAATCTTGGTGTTAATCATTGCTTCTCTAGGTATTGATTGCTGGTGAGGAGGTGTTTGGGTCTTTTTGTTTCCTTTGGGGCTTTTTGATGGTCTCTTTTGAATGGTGTATAGATGTGCCTTTTGATGGCCAGTTTGTCTCAGGTCAAAGTAAGAACAAAAATGGAATCCTTCTGAAGGTCTGACTCCAAGATATGAACATTGTCTATTGAGCTGTTTTGGTCCAGTTGTGAAGACACCAGGGTAAAACCAGAGACTGTGGCAGGTTCAGGCCCAAAGATTAACTGACTCCAATCCTATATTTGCTTACTGTTAGTAGACAGAATCTTGTCAAAGTATAATCTTCTAGAAGAAGGAGCAGATAAGGAGGGAGATCCAGGCGACACAGTATTGAATAACTGGAGGTTGTATAAATATTTATAGAAGTATATTCCGAGAAGGTGAGATAAATAGAAGTATTAATGTAAGAGAAAATTAATCTTATTGTATATAATACAGATAGGGAAATTTGAAGAGAGGAGTTGCTCGGACATTACCCCTGAATTGTATCTGAAGAGGGATGAGAGGGAAGAAAGGAGAGGAGAGAGAAAAGAGTAAAGGAGGGGAGAAGGAAGTAGGAAGTAGGAAGGTTGGAGGAGAAGAAGAGAAGTGGGGAGAAAGGGGAGGAGAGTGGTGAAGGAAAGAGAAGAGGCGAGGAAGAAGAGGGAAGTAGGGAAGAGAAGAAAGGGAGAAAGAAGGTAGAGAAGAATGAGTGTGGATACAGTGAAAAGGGAAATGGGCGAGCAACACCAAAAGTCATGTGTATGTATTTATTTCATTATATTAAAAGTATCTTATATATGAATATAAAAAGAATGTATGTTGACATCTCATAAATATCATGGTATATGTATCAGGGAGAGTTTGGAAAAATAAAAAATAAAAAAAATATTATAAAAAATGTAGAAATTGATTTTTTTTAAAAAAATAATAGTAATAAATTTTTTTTTTAAAAAAAGTATAATCTTCTAGATTAGAGAACATTTATTGTCATTTTTTCCTGTGGGCACATTAAAAATAAATTTTAGTCGCTTGCTCTCAAAGTGTACACATACATGACACACATTTAAAACATACTATATACAACATATGTATAGACCTACACCCTTACATATAAGTAACATAAATATTAAATACTGTCCGTCTTGAATATATAACGGAAGGAGGAAGCTTGAGAGTTCACAAGGTTAATGCTGTATGGAATGAAACTATGGCTGAATCTGGATGTTCTGCTACGGGTACCACGAAGCCCCCTCCTCCCAGAAGGGAACAAGGAAAGCAGGTCGTGAAGAGGGTGTGTGGTGTCCCAGACAATCTTGCGGACCCTGCTCAAGCAACGCTTCTGTGCTACGTCCTGGATGGGAGGGAGGGAACTGCCAATGATCTTTTTGGCCGTCCTCACCACTCTCTGCACCGCCTTCCTGTGTGAAGCAGGGATGCTTCTAAACCAGACTGTGATGCCGTATGAAAGGATGCTCTTGATCGTCCCTCTGTAGAAAGTGGTCAGGACAGGGGAAGGAAGATGTGCTTTTCTCATGCGACACAGAAAATGCAGGCACTGCTGTGCCCGCTTCACCAGTGTCTCGCTGTTGAGCGACCAAGCCAGCCTATTGTTAACTGCATACCCAGGAATTTGATGCTGGTAACCATCTCCACAGGTGAATCATTTACCCTAACAGATGTATTATGAGAGATTATAGAGTGTGCCAATCTAGACCCTTCCCTTCCTTCCCATTCAGTCAAGGATTGTGCAATCTCTTATTCTGGATTTTTCTCTGGAAAGTGCTGCCTCCTCCCTGGCAAACCATGATACTCATGCCAAGATTCACATACACAGACACACATTCACGCACCCCACACAGACACCTCCTTCCTTCCTTCCTTCCTTCCTTCCTTCCTCCCTCCCTCCCTCCCTCCCTCCCTCCTCTTCCTTCCTTCCTTCCTTCCTTCCTTCCTTCCTTCCTTCCTTCCTTCCTTCCTTCCTTCCTTCCTTCCTTCCTTCCTTCTCTTCTCCAAATGATAGAAATTTCACGACAGACCTAGAGAAAAAAAATCTAATCATTCCATAGTATGGAGATCTAAAAAGAAGCTCTTATATACATCTGCAAAAGCACTCTAAAAATGTGTTGGACATATGTTAACAAACTACTTGATATTTTTTTTTAATGAGCTGTGATTGCTGTTGCAGAATGGAAATGCTTGAAGAACTTCCTAAGTACATGGCACAGCCGATTAAAATAACCGCCTGTCCTCATTTTCATCCGTTCTGGTACCCCACAACTTGATAACACACACACACACACTTTGCTTAATATTGGAAAGAAATAGAAAAAGAAAGGCAAGAAAAACACACCTCTGGGGAAGACTGCAAAAATGGCATTTCAAACCGTGCCCCCTCAAATTACGTTGATATATAACCGCATTATATTGTTGAAATTCAATAAGAGATGTGTCAAGCAAAGGCCACTTGTGTGGGAATGTTGTCAACCAAACCGTTACAGATGATGGACTCCCTCTCTCGTTTCCCCACTCAGCAAACTTCAAGGGAGACCCTGAGAATCTGGAACGAATCATGAATCCCTTCTCATGGATGGTCCTTTTTTTCAGCTCAGGGATGTACAAAGATGTACTTACGGGACCGTCTGCTGCCCCATGAAACCCAGCGACCGGTTAGGGCCCACAGAGTCGGCCTTCTCCAGGTCCCGTCAGCCAGACAGTGTCGCCTGGCGGGGCCTAGGGGAAGAGCCTTCTCTGTTGTGGCCCCGGCCCTCTGGAATCAACTCCCCCCGGAGATCCGTATCGCCCCCACCCTCTCCGCCTTTCGTAAACTGCTCAAGACACATCTTTGCCGACAGGCCTGGGGCGGTTGACATCTTGCCCCTAGCCAGTGTATGTTCGTGTGCATGTTTGTTGGATGATTGATTTTTTAATTCAGGGGTTCTTTTTATATAAGTATTTTAATGTTAGATTTCTATTCATGCTGTGAGCTGCCCTGAGTTCCTGGAATAGGGCGGCATAGAAATCCAATAAATGAAAATGAAAATGAAATGAAATTACTATTCTGAGCACAAAGGGGACCTGACCATCCCAGTGATTCAGTTCTCCCGTGACCTCACATACTTTTGACAAGAAAATAAAATCAGCAGGTAGGAATGTCTTCAAAAAAAAGCAGGACAAGCTATGTGTCAGCTCCACCAGGAAGACCAAACCAGGAAACCGACTCCACAAGAAGGCTAAAATTACTTTTATTGGGAAAAGACCCTGATTTGGGGAAAGATGGAAGGCGAAGGGAGAAGGGGACGGCAGAGGAGGAGACGAATAGATAGGTCATCAATGCCATGAACATGAATTTGGGCAATGAAGGATGCGGGGTTGGGGGTGTGTGTGACCTGCTATGGGTGTGCAAACAGTTAGACGACAACAACAAAAATGACAGAATCTTGCACGTCTATGCCGCGCCTCCTTCTCCTTCCTGTAGTTCAGTGAGTTAGGGAAGTGTCTGAGCATCATCCCCTATTGGGCTTAAAATGTGTTTTTGCATCTTTTATTTATTTATTTACTTGTATCCCGCCTTAATTATTGTTTTGCAAATAACCCAAGGGGGCAAACGTATCCCACACACCTTCCTCCTCCTATTTTTCACACAACCACCCTGTGAGGTTAGTTGGGCGGAGAGAGAATGAGTGGCCCAAAGTCACCCAATTGGCTTTCATGCCTAAAATGGGACTAAAACTCATAGTCTCACTGGAATTGGCCCAAAGTCCCTTAGCTGGCTTTCATGGCTAAGGCGGGACTAGAACTCAAAGTCTCCTGGTGATTGGCCCAAAGTCACCTACCTGGCTTTCATGGCTAAGGCAGGACTAGAACTCAAAGTCTCCTGGTGATTGGCCCAAAGTCACCTACCTGGCTTTCATGGCTAAAGCGGGACTAGAACTCAAAGTCCTGTGACGAGATGTGTAATGCCATCAAACATGCACATCTGCGTATCCCAGGTCCTTGGTAAGGACTCGATAGGTAGACAAAAATGCCAAATCCAGTCTGAACATCTGGCTGACTCTGTGATTATTATTATTATTATTATTAATAATAATAATAATAATAGTAATAATAATGCAGATAGGTGGACGTGGAATGCTGCAAGTACATCAGATGGTTGAAGAAGAAAAAATGGCTTTGGAAGAATATCTGAAGGACAGTGATGAAGATGCTCTGAAATTAGTATATCAGGAAGGCTTACTGACTACTGGAGAGACCAAATTGGCCTACAAGAAAGACCAAAGGAAGAACAGAATAGAGGCAAGGGAAGACAAAGCACTACATGGCCAGTACATTAAAAAAAAAAATAGCTGGGAAAGCAGATAATAACAAGACCTGGCAATGGCTAAGAGCAGGAAAATTGAAGAAAGAAACTGAGGGACTAATTCTGGCTGCAAAAGACCAATCCTTAAGGACAAATGTATACAAAGTCAAAATTGAGAAGACAGCAACAGACAGTAAGTGCTGCCTATGCAAAGACGCTGAAGAAACAGTGGACCACCTGGTCAGCTGCTGCAAGAAGATCGTACAGACTGACTACAAGCAGCAGCATGACAAAGTAGCAACACTGGTGCATTGGAAGATCTGCAAGAAATATCATTTGCCTGTAAGCAAGAACTGGTGGGGTCATAAAATAGAGAAAGTCATAGAAAATGATAAAGTTAAACTGCTCTGGGACTTCAGAATTCAAACAGACAAGCACCTGCAACATAACACCCCGGACTTAACAATTGTCGATAAGAAAGACAAAAAAAGTCTGGATAGTGGACATGGCAGTGCCTGGAGACAGCAGAATAGACGAGAAAGAACTGGAGAAGATAACAAAATACAAAGTCCTACAAATAGAAACAGAAAGACTGTGGCAAAGGCAAGCAAGGGTAGTCCCAATAGTAATAGGTGCCTTGGGTGCAATCCCAAAACAACTGGAGCACCACTTGAACACCATCATTGGCATTGACAAATTCACTATTAGTCAATTGCAAAAGGCGGCCTTACTAGGAACTGCTTCCATCCCGCGACGATATCTGTAATACCACCAAACATCCACATCTGCCTATCCCAGGTCCTTGGTGAGGACTCGATAGGTAGACAAAAATGCCAAATCCAATCTGAACATCTGGTTGACTGTGCGATGATCAATAACAACTATTATTGTTGTTATTATTAACATTAACATTAATATTCTCCACCCTTTCCCTTGCTTTGTTTTAATTATTATTTATTTTCTGGGAATAAAGCCATATGATTTACTCATTTCAACAGGTCAAAGAAAAAGAAAAGAAAAGAATTTTACTGAGAAGAAACAGATATGGGAAGGACATCAGCAACAACCAACAACGGGAAGTGAAAGGTTTGCAAAAAAATTCCTAGACTCACTCAATATTCGACCTTTGGATTGATGACTCAAACTGGAGCATTTGAACTGGAGAAGATTTAACACCGAAGGTACAGGAAGAAGGACATTTATTTGCATTTAAATGACAAATTACCCAGTGCATAGTCCCTCACCTGTAACTGAACTGTAACACATCTATAATCTCTGCTATTTTAATTCGGCGACACAGTTTGCTTTTTAAAAAGCGCTAGAAATGTACATTGTACACTAGGAATAAGCGCACACAAGGGGCATATAAAAGGATATTTAAGAATGCTAAAAAAATGCAGATCAGGAGAAATGAAGATATTACACAGCTGTCAATCCACATAGTGTGCTCCGTTGGGCAATAATAATTGTTATTTTTTTATCTCTTCTGTTTAGTGGGTGTCCAGTTTTTGGAGAATGCCTGCACAAGCCCCTGTAGGTTTTTGACAAGGCTTTTCAGGAATACTTTGTCATTGCATACTTCTTAGGGCTAAGAAAAAATGACTGGTCCAAGGTCACCCAGTTGGATTCATGTCCAAGGCAGACTAGAACTCATTATTCTTTATGCTTTATTGGAATTTTTCTCTGGTGCATAAGCTCTCTCAATGTACATACAAATAGCAAAGTAATATAATCATAACATACCAATAGGAGACGGTAGTAGGAAAGATAATAGTAATACAGCCCTACTATCCTTAAGGCAGTGCTGTGGGAATTAGGGGTTCAGCAAAGTGATGGCGCAAGGGGGGGTGAAACTGCCTCAGTTTCTAGTTGTTTTGGCACACAATGCCTTATAGCAGCATCCTGAGGGGAGATGTTGAAACAATTTATGTCCAGGATGTGACCAGTCTGTAGATATTTTTGCAGCCCTCTTTCTGGCTCATGCAGTATTTGTTGTTGTTATTGTTAGTTGCAAAGTTTTGTCCGACCCATCGCGACCCCATGGAGAACGTTCCTCCAGGCCTTCCTGTCCTCTACCATCTTCTGGAGTCCATTTAAGCTCACACCTCCTGCTTCAGGGACTCCATCCAGCCCCCTCGTTCTCTGTCGTCCCCTTCTTCTCTTGCCCTCCATCTTCCCCAGCATCAGGCTCTTCTCCAGGGAGTCCTTCCTTCTCATTAGGTGGTCAAAGGACTTGAGTCTCAACTTCAGGATCTGGCCTTCTAAAGAGCAGTCGGGGTTGATCTCCTCCAGGACTGACCGGTTTGACCGCCTTGCAGTCCAGGGGACTCACAGGAGTCTTCTCCAGCACCAGAGTTCAAAGGCCTCCATTCTTTGGCGCTCAGCCTTTCTTATGATCCAGGTTTCACAGCCATACATTGCAACTGGGAAAACCATGGCCTTGACTATACGCACTTTTGTTGGCAGGGTGATGTCTCTGCTTTTTAGTACGCTGTCTAGATTTGCCATAGCCTTCCTCCCCAGGATCAAGCGTCTTTTAATTTCTTGGCTGCAGTCCCCATCTGCGATGGTTGTGTGCAATTATTTTTTTTCTGCAGTCCTAACTATCTGTACAGGTAAGCCTGTACTTATCCTGTTTGGTTGCTGTACCAAACCAAACAAATCGATGGATGAACACCCCTCGAATAGTGAGGCAGTATGAACGGATTTCTAGAAAACATTGCAGACTCCAGGAACTTGTGCTTCAGTTTGAGATGCAGACAACACAGACTCATCCCCAACAGCCTGCGCCTATCTTCAACAGTGAAGGGACCCAGGGCAGAAAACATCCTGCAGCTGAGAAGGCTCAACACCTATTTGCACCACTCAGGTGACTCTGAGGGCACAAACAAACTTCCAAGTGGCCTCAACGACTCTCTAAAAGAAGGCAAATGACTAGCTGTCTGCAAGGAGTATAAATCCTTCCCTTCCCCGTCATCCAGTCAGAGCTGAAGAAGCTTCTCTCATGAGAAGCAAAACATCTTCAAAGAAGAAACAAGAAAGTTCAGTTGCCTCCTGAAAAAGCATCTTTGGCACCACACCAGACAATTACAGAAGTACAAATGGCAGACTCCATAACTCCTCAATGGAACTGTATCAGCAGCTCTTAGAGCAGTCTGGACTTTCGACATTGATGCAGAAAGAATATTCTTTCTTGGGCCTTTTTAATGATGGTTCCAAAAGTCTCCAGATTCCAGCTTGATGCCATAAGCTGCTTTCATATGAGCCAGCAATGAGCTACAGCTGCCATAAAAGCCAATGCAGTCCTGGGTTGCATCAACAGATGGACGGCATCAAGATCACGAGAAGGGATAATACGGTTTTATACCATACTAGGGATGCCACATTTGGAATATTGCATCCAGTTCTGGTCACCATGACTCAGAAAAAGATGTTGAGGCCTGAGAAAGTGTGCAGAGAAGAGCAACAAAGATGATTAGGGGGCTGAGGGTTAATTTGTACGATGAACAGTTGAGCGACTTGGTATGTCTATCCCAGGGGTAGGCAAACTTGGCTCTTTTGTGACTCGTGGACTTCAGCTCCCAGAATTCCTAAGCCAGCCATGCTGAGGGGAAAGGGAGAAGTTTCCAAGCTGAGCCATGCTGGCTCAGGAATTCTGGGAGTTGAAGTCCACCAGTCATAAAGCGGCCTAGGCCTAGGCTAGAGATAGGTAACCTTGGCTCTTTTATGACTCGTGTACTTCAGCTCCCAGAATTCCTGAGCCAGCCATGCTATCCTATTGAAGAGAACAATTAGGGAAGTTAGCCTTCCAGTATCTGAGGGGTTGTCATAGAGAAATTATTATTATTATTATTATTATTATTATTACTATTATTATTATTATTATGATGATGATGATGTTGTTGTTGTTGTTGTTGTTGCTGCTGCTGCTGCTGCTGCTGCTGCTGCTGCTGCTGCTGCTGCTGTTGCTGGAAGGTACCTTGATGGTCTTATCGTCCAACCTCCTGCTCAGTCAAGAGACCCTATGCCATTTTAGACAACTGGCTATCCAATCTCTTCTTAAAAACTTCCAATGTTGGAGCATTCACTGCTTCTGGAGGCAAGTTGTTCCACTGATTAATTGTTCTCACTTTCAGGAAGTTTCTCCTTGGTTCTAGGTTGCTTCTCTCCTTGGTTAGTTCCATCCGTTGCTTCTTATCCTGCCTTCAAGTGCTTTGAAGAATAGCTTGACTGCCTCTTCTTTGGGGCAGCCCCTGAGATATTGGAAGACTGCTATCCTGTCCCCCCTCGTCCTTCTCTTCATTAAACTAGACAAACCCAATTCCAGCAACCGTTCCTTATATGTTTTAGCCTCCAGTACCCTAATCATCTTTGTTGCTCTTCTCTGTACTCTTTCCAGAGTCTCAGTATCTTTTTTACATCGTGGTGACCAAAACTGGATGCAGTATTCCAAGTGTGGCCTTACCAAGGCCTTGTAAAGTGGTATTAATACTTCATATGATCTTCATTCTATCCCTCAGTCAATGCAGCCTAGGACTGTGTTGGCTTTCTTGGCAGCTGCTGCACACGGCTGGCTCATATTTAAGTGATTATCCACTAGGACTCCGAGATCTTTCTCACAGTTACTACTATTGAGCAAGGTACCCCCTATACTATACCTGTGCATTTGGTTTTTCTTGCCTAAATGGAGAACCTTGCTTTTTTCACCATTGAATTTCATTTTGTTAGATAGCACCCAGTGTTCAAGTCTGTCCAGATCCTCCTGTATCCTCAGCCTGTCTTCTGGAGTGTTGGCTATTCCTGCCAGCTTGGTGTCGTCTGCAAATTTGATGAGTTCCCCATCTATCCCTCGTCCAAATCGTTGATGAAGATATTGTATCCCACTCTATGATGTATAGATGTATAGTATGTAATGATGTATCCCACTCTATTGGACAAAAACGATTGCAGCAAAATAAATGAGCAAATACCAAAGCTCATGCAGATTCAAACTCGTGCAGAAAAAAAAACACACCTGGGGAAATAAGAAATGGAACAACAATGGAGAAAGCGAAAGTCACTCATCCCTAGCACAGCCCATTTTCAATAATCTGCTCTATACACACAGGGACAGAAAGAGAGGCCAACAGGCTCTGCGAACTCGAATCCCTGCTGTGAAGATTTAGTTTAAATCATGCTCATTCCGAGCACTGACTAGCTCATTCCTCTTTCTGCTGGGACTATGCAGCACATGCCAAGGTCAAATTTACTCCTTTTCTCTTCAAATATTTGCAGCTCACCTTTTCCACCTTGCCATCGATCATGCTGAGCCTTCGGTGGTGCTCGTGGAGGCGAGAACCGAAAGGGAAGAAAAACAGGCTGCTGATCAAAGTGGAATCGCCGGTGAGCGGTTCTGAAAGCAGAAATGAAAAGCTTGAGAAAGATTAAGGGACTTGGAAACCGAATTGAACGGGCAAGGATTCGAATGGCGAGTGTCACAAAGCGAGGGATGAAAAAACGAGGAGGAGGAGGGAGACACTCCGTCAAAAGAAAAAAAGATCATCAACAGACTTTTAGTAGATAGATCAAGTCTCTCCATCAACGAAATCGCAGAGCTTCAAGACGCTTATTTATCTGGAAAGCAAAAAGGTCTAGGAGGTGTCAGTCTTATCCTGAGTTGGCTGTTTAGGAAAGAAAGACCCTCGACTCCATTCTCCATTCTGATAGGTTTTCCCTGTCAGTCATGTACGACACTAGGACACGATGCTCGTCTCTGTTTCTTGTCTGAACACATTTTCTGTGGTCAGGTGGTCATCATAGTTATCTACTCGCATTTGCCTGCTTTCAAACTGCTAGGTGGGCAGGAGCTGGGTCAAGTTAATCATCATCATCATCATCCCAGGTCCTTGGTAAGGACTCGATAGGTAGATAAAATGCCAAATCCAGTCTGAACATCTGGCTGACTGTGCGATGATCCATAATAATAATAATAATAATAATAATAATAATAATAATAATAATAATAATAATAATAATAATAATAATAATAATAATAATAATGTTGGAAGGGACCTTGGAGGTCATCTAGTCGAGCCCTCTTCTCAGGCAGGAAACCCTACACCATTTCGAACAAATGGCTGTCCAGTCTCTTCTTAAAAACTTCCAGTGTTGGAGCATTCACCGCTTCTGGAGGCAGGTTGCTCCACTGGTTAATTGTTCTAACTGTCAGGAAGTTTCTCCTTAGTTCTAGGTTGCTTCTCTCTTTGGTTAGTTTCCATCCGTTGCTTCTTGTCCTGCCTTCAGGTGCCTTGGAGAATAGCTTGACTCCCTCTTCTTTGGGGCAGCCCCTGAGATACTGGAAGACTGCTATCATGTCCCCCCTCATCCTTCTCTTCATTAAACTAGACATTCCCAATTCCAGCAACCGTTCCTTATATGCTTTAGCCTCCAGTCCCCTCATCATCTTTCTTGCTCTTCTCTGTTCTCTTTCTAGAGTCTCAACATCTTTTTTACATCATGGTGACCAAAACTGGTTACAGGAGCTCACCCCGTTGCATGGAGCTGGGGTCTCGAACTTGGGCTGTCAGCTCGAGCTGACAGAGTCAGCATCTTTAACCACTGAGCCATCAAGCTCCCATTTGGAAAGCACTTCAGATTTTTTTTAAAAAAATATATTTTATTGGTTTTTTTAACATAATCACCTTATTATTTGGTAAACAGCATGTTGTCTGGATTTACAATTAAAAAGCAATCAATACCAATGAGTTTAATTCTATAGTCCACATACTGGCTTCGCTCGATTTTCTGTTCTTCCAATAATGTTCTCTTTTGTCAACCTTGAATGAATACAACTCTTGCTATTTAAATTAATGGCAATTAAATATAGTGATTTCTAATGTTTCTGCAAATAATAATCGTGTCAATATAAAGCTTCTTTTCTAACTGATCCTCTTGATTGTCTCATCATAGATCCTGTTTACAAAATTCTTATTTAAATTTGTTTTCCCCACCATATTCAAAACATTCTTACAGGTTAAGATTTTCTCAAAATTGATTACACGAAAGTCTTTTTCCTCATACAGACCATCCCAACACTTTTACATTTCTCATATCTTAAAAAAAAAAAAAAGACCAAGAACAGGAAAGAAAGAAAGAAAAAAAGAAAGAAAAGGAAAAAAAATAAGAAAATAATATACTACTTAAAATACATGTCCCTCTTAGGCTAATGAACATTTACATCCAAAATCTTTCTCTTCTTCTTAACCATATTCAAACACATGTTTAATCTTTAAATATTCCAATTAATGAATCCAGTCATCTAATCTTTTGAATCTATTCGAAACATTTTTGTCCATCTGAAATTTTCTCAAGATCGATTACAAGTATCTAAAACATTTCCTTTATATAAACCATCCCAACATTTTTATCTTTCTCTTGTCAAAAGACAAAACACAAAGGAAGAAAGAAAGAAAAAAAAACACTATGTTATTTGAGGGGCTCATCCCTTTTAAACTAAAATTCATTTATATCCAAATCCTTTCTATTTCTTTAACCATATTCAAACAAATGTTTAATTTTTAGATTTTTTTTTTGAGGGGCATTTAAAAAAAGAGAATCTGATGAAAAATCCATACAGGCTGCTGCATATGACTTTCCCTGATGGATGCACTTGAGTAGAGTAGTACACTACACTTACTTCTTCCATTACCATTATTTATGAGTAGTAAGAAGGGCCTGCTTTGAGGGCTATAAATTTTCCCCTTCAAATACATTCTTCATGCCTTATGGGAATGTATTTATTTCTGTCTCACCTTTATTATTTTGCACATGACTCAAGGCTGCGAACACATCCCAAACACCTTCCATCTCCTATTTTTCACACAAAAAACACCCTGTGAGGCAGTGTTTCTCAACCATGACCATTTTAAGGCATGTGGACTTCAACTCCCAGAATTCTGGGAGTTGAAGTCCACATGCCTTAAAATGGTCAAGGTTGAGAAACACTGCAAGTGTGAGGTGAGTTGGGCTGAGAGAGACTGGTTCAAATTCACCCAGCTGGCTTTCGTGCATAAGGTGGGACTAGAACTCACTGTCCCCTGGTGATTGGCCCAAAGTCACACAGCCCACTTTCAGGGTTTAAGGCAGGACTAGAACACACCGTCTCCTGGTTATTGGCCCAGTTGTCCAGCCAACTTTCATGTGTAAGTGGGACTAGAACTCACAGTCTCCTGGTGACTGGCCGAAAAGTCACCCAGCCAGCTTTCATACTAAGTCAGGACTAGAACTCGCTGTTTCTTGCTTTCTAGCCTGAAGACTTAACCGGGAATAAGTAAAAGCCATGCTTTCTATCAGCATCTATCTCAGTGTTTGGCTGTCTCATGCCATTCCAGATCTAAAGGAATCTTTGGCTAACTTCTTTTTCAGCTCCTGCTAAGACTGAATTATTTCAGGGTTATATATGTATCTCAGATTTAAAAGATATGTTTGATAATGAGGGAATTCACACTGAGTCTTCTAAAGGGCAGAATAAAATATCTGTTGCAACCACACTAATTATCCAGTCCTTACACTTTTATCTCCTCTAGCTTGACTGCATCCATTCTGTGATTATCGCAAAGAAATCCAGAGGTTGATAACCATTTATGTCATTAAATTTAGATACTGCCTAACTACAAAGTAATTCTGGGTGATGCCTAATTTTAAACAAGCATTATCAGATGAGAAACTGATGAAAATAATAATGCACCCCAATTTTACAATTTGGACGAGAGACCACCCAGAACCCCACATTTGTGTATTCTGACTCACACTTAAGTAGTGGTCTACTAGGAAACCTAGATCCCTCTCATGGTTACTACCGTTGATCCTATTCTATACCTATGCATTTGGTTTTTCCTCCCTAAGGTGGAACTAGAATTCAAGACCTTACTTTTCTCACCACTGAACTCAGTGTTGGGATTCAAATACCTGAACAACTGGTTCTCTTATTGGTTGCAGGCCTGGGCCTCTGAGATCTAGAATGGACTTCCAGAAGTGGCATCCATGCACTTCCGGTGGGCCGTTCTAGGCCTGGGAGGCCTCCTCCTGGCCTCCGAGGCCTAGAATTGGCTTCTGGAAGTGACATCCATGCACTTCTGGTGGGCCGTTCTAGGCCTGGGAGGCCTCCTCCAGGCCTCCAAGGCCTAGACTGGACTTCCGGAAGCAGTGTGTATTCAGCCGGTTCTCTGAACTCAGCAAAATTTAGCTACTAGTTCTCCTGAACCGTTGCGAACCGGCTGAATCCCACCACTGATTGAACTACATCTTGTGGGACGGGGCCCAGTGCTCAAGTCTGTCAAGATCCTTCTAGATCTTGAGTCTATCTTCCGAAGTGTTAGCAATTCCCCTCAGTTGCATGTCATCAGCAAATTTGATGAGTTCCCCCTCTATCCTCTCATTTGGATCATTTATGAAGATGTGGAAGAGTCTTGGGCCCAAGATAGACCCCATTGCATACTCCCCTCCATGTAGATGTAGGTCCATTGAAAACTATCCACTAAGTGTGGTTCATCAGCCAGTTGAGAATCTATTTAGGGATACTGCTCATCCCACACTTTTATATTTTACCAAGAAGAAGGTTGTGGTCCACTTTGTCTGGAATGATCTTTTTTTGAAAGACTCATGCTGGTTATTAGTGACCATTTTATTTGTTTCTTGGTGCTCATAAACCCACTGCTTGAATCTCTTTACTAGGATCCCTGTGAAGCATAACATTGTTTATTTTGCAAGGAAATGACAAGGGAATTATGTATGTCTTATATATAAATCAGTGATGGGATTCAGCCAGTTCGCACTGGTTTGGCAGTTTGGAAAACCAGCTGAATGCACACCGCTTCCAGAAGTCCATTCTAGGCCTGGGCCTAGAACAGCCCACCAGAAGTGCGGCAATGCCACTTCTGGAATTCTGTTCTAGGCCTCGGAGGCCCAGGCCTGCATCCATGCAGAGAACCAGTTGTTCAGGGATTTGAATCCCACCACTGGTATAAATGAATGATCAAATTAAGAATATGGTGCATGTCCTTGTTAAATTTCATTGTGCTGTTTCAACAGAGAAGAATATTTGTAGCTCAGTGCTACAAGTGCTATATATAGCATGTGTATATATGTATTATGTCTGGGTATGGGTAGATATATATATTCATAACAATAACAAAAACAAAAACAATAATAGAGTTGAAAGGGATCTTGGAGGTCTTCTAGTCCAACCCCCTGCTCATGCAGGAAACCCTATACCATTTCGGACAAGTGGTTATCTAGTCTCTTCTTTAAAACTTCCAGTGTTGGAGCATCCACAACTCCTGGAGGCAGGTAGTTCTACTAGACTAAGGAAATTTCTCCTTTGTTCTAGGTTGCTTCTCTTTTTGATTAATTTCCATCCGTTGCTTCTTGTCCTGCCTTCAGGTGCTTTGGAGAATAGCTTGACTCCCTCTTCTTTGTGGCAACCCCTGAGATACTGGAACACTGCTATCCTGTCACCCCTAGTCCTTCTCTTCATTATACTTGACACACCCAATGCCAGCAACTGTTCCTTATATGTTTTAGCCTCCAGTCCCCTGATCATCTTTGTTGCTCTTCTCTGCACTCTTTCTAGAGTCTCAACATCTTTTTTACATCGTGGTGACCAAAACTGGATGCAGTATTCCAAGTATGTCTTGGAATTCTTTTAAGAGCAGGCAACAGAATTTCTTTTTTAATGTGGGCCAGTGTGCTCATAGTAAAAAATGATAATAAAGCTTATATTATCTTATCTACCTTTTATCTAAATTAGTAATTCCCATGCTGGAGTAGAGAGTCTAGATTGAACCTTAAGTGTTCCACTCTGTCCCTCTCTTCAATTGGATGAGCACATGAGTGTAATGTACAAGCCAGCTTTTCATCCATTCTCATGGAGTGCTCTTAAAAAAAATGCTTGGCTAAAATCAACATTCTGCATTGACAGCATAACATACTTCTCAAAAATGTATCAGGAAAAGTCCATTCGTATCTCCTATTTGTCTGATTAAAATTAGCTAGTGTTCTCTTTAAGATCCAGCAATTATTATTATTATTCTTTTTTTTTTTTTGTGGTCGCTTTTAAAGCAGTTTAAGCTCCCCCATTATTTACTTTTCTGGCTTCGTATTGTATCTCTTCAGGATGACCTAAGATGCTTTGTTGCTGATGCTCAGTCTGCATGAGAAAAAGGAAAAGCATTTTGTTAGGAATAATAGGAGCAAATTATGAGAAAGACTGTATATATTTAATCCTACACGTACTAAGGGCAGCAAGAATTGTATTTGCCCAACATTGGAAAAATGAAAATTTACCAGTTGAAGAAGAATTAATTAAGACAATTTTAGAGTGTGCAGAAATGGATAGATTGACTTTAAAGATAAAAAAGAAAGAAGTATTTCAGAACATGGGATAATTTTTATCAATGGCTAGAAAAACGAGTTGGAGAGAAAGGAATGTGATATGTAACTCTGAATATATATTAGCAAGAAGAAGACCTTCGAGCGATTAATTAACATATTGTTTATGATAATTCGCTATTGCCATTGGTTTTTTTAAACACATGAACCCAGACATTATGCAGTTTGCTAAATATTGAGGATGTTATTTTGAAAAAACCCTAACCCCAACCCTAATCCTAACTCTAACCCAAGTCCCAACCCCAACCCCGATCCCTCCTTATTCAGATTAAATATTTCAACCTCCACTTAGAAAAAAAAACCAGTCAAAGACAGAGATCGATTTAAGAATAGGAGAGTTGATCAGACCACCTGAAGGTTTATCTGTGTTGTCAGAGTCACCTGAGTAGTGCAATAGACATCACCTATCTCCAGTCTACCACACAGTCCTCCAGGTGGCCTCAGTGACTCTCTAAAATAAGGCAAATGACCAAGGGTCTGCAAGAAGTATAAATACCCTGGGGGGGAGTTTCTGACCCCCTCAGAGAGGGTCCGCAACTTGGGTGTCCTCCTCGATCCACAGCTAAATCTGGAACATCATCTTTCGGCTGTGGCGAGGAGGACATTTGCCCAGGTTCGCCTGGTGCACCAGCTGCGGCCCTATTTGGACCGGGAGTCTCTTCTCACAGTCGCTCATGCCCTTATCACCTCGAGGCTCGACTACGGCAATGCTCTCTACATGGGGCTACCTTTGAAAAATGCTCGGAGACTTCAGGTAATGCAAAATGCAGCTGCACGAGCAGTATTGGGCCTGCCTAGAAATGCCCACATTTCGGCATCACTCCGCGAGCTGCATTGGCTGCCAATTGGTCTCCGAACGCAATTCAAAGTGTTGGTTATGACCTATAAAGCCCTACATGGCATCGGACCAGGTTACTTACGGGACCGTCTGCTGCCCCATGAAACCCAGCGACCGGTTAGAGCCCACAGAGTCGGCCTTCTCCAGGTCCCTTCAGCCAGACAGTGTCGCCTGGCGGGGCCTAGGGGAAGAGCCTTCTCTGTTGCGGCCCCGGCCCTCTAGAATCAACTCCCCCGGAGATCCGTATTGCCCCCACCCTCTCCGCCTTTCGCAAATTACTGAAGACTCATCTTTGCCGACAGGCCTGGGGCAGTTAACACCTGGCCCCAGCCAGTGTATGTATGTTTGTATGTCTGTTTTGAATGATTGGTCTTTTAATTGACGGGTTTTACAATGTTTTTTATATATTAGATTTCTACATGTTACCGGTAGTATTTATGTTGTGAGCCACCCTGAGTTTTTGAAATAGGGCGGCATAGAAATCTAATAAATAAATAAATAAATAAATAAATAAATAAATAAATAAATAAATAAATCCTTCCATTCTCCATCATCCAGTTAGAACTGAAGAAGCTTCTTGGATGAGAAGTGAAACTCTTCAGAGAAAAACAATTAAGTCCAGTTGCCTCGTGAAAAAGCAGCTTATTTCCTTATTCCCTTATTCCGTTTTCCTGTTTTGGACTGTGCTTGTGATCCTGAAATTTTGTAGGAAAGTTGGCCCTCTTTTCCTAATCTGTTGCAAATCTTAGACGACTTCACACTGAAATAACCACAGAAACAGAGATAATGAGTATCGAATGACCTTAACTTTAGAAATATCTTAGATACACTGACCAGACAGCCAGGACTGTGCAGAAGAAGGCAAACTAAATCCATAATGGATTTCTTTGCAAGAAAAATGAAGTGACTTGCCGAAAAGAAATTCATCGCAGCAGGAGAAAATGTGTGATTTTTTTTTGAGTCTGTGGACATCTTCTCAAAATATTTCTTGGGTGATAAATTGTTTTCAAAAATGTGGGTCTTTTGGGGGTGGGGGATACGGGAAGCATACATCTGGGAAAGAAGGAAACAGAAAAGAGAAGCTGGTACCTCTTAACCAAAAGTTGCATTAACATCACTGGCTCAAATATGAATCTGTAGAACTGACAGAATTTAACAGAAATGATCGATGCTGCATTGAATTCTGTTTAACACTTGAATAATGGTTTAGTCTGGATCTAGGGAAATATACTCAACCCTGCCCAAATTTAAGCCATTGCTAATAAGTGAAAAGTGTGCTGATTTTTAATGGTATAGAGCCAATTTGGTTGAGTGGTTAAGGCACCAAGGTAGAAGCCAGGAGACTGGGAATTCTAGTCCTGCCTTAGACATGAAAGCCAACTGGGTGACTTTGAGCCTGTGAGTTTTGGTTCCGCCTCAGGTATGGAAGCTGGCTGAATGACTTTAGGCCAATCATCAGGAGACTGTGAGTTCTAGTCCCGCCCCAGGCATGAAAGTCAGCTGGGTGACTTTAGGCCAGTCATCAGGAGCCCTGAGTTCTAGTCCTACCTCAGGCATGAAAGCCAGCTGGGTGACTTTAGGCCAGTCATCAGGAGACCGTGATTTCTAGTCCCGCCCCCAAACATGAAAGTCAGCTGTGTGACTTTGGACCAATCGCCAGGAGACCCTGAGTTCTAGTCCTACCTCAGGCATGAAAGCCAGCTGGATGAGTCACTTTCTCTCAGTTCAACTCACCTCACAGTGGTGTTGTTGTGAGGAAAACAGGAGAATGCAATGTGCTTGCCATCTATTATAAAACTAATAAAGGCGGCATATTATATAAAATAAATACTTAGTTGTATATCTACCTTCCTTCTAGGAACTCAAGGCAGTATACATAACACCCCATGTCTACAGTAACAATGGCAACTATTGGTTGGGTTGAAAGCACGATTTAATATAATCCCATCCTAGTAATTTAACGTCCCCAGGATGGGATTATATTGCCAGTTTTATGCCCAAAACTTTCATCCCGACACTGCATTGTAAGAACTATCTGTCGTGGTTGTAAGAACTATCCTTTCTGATGTTCTTATTCATTTTTTTCCAGGTATTATAAAAGGCTCTTTTTACCTTCTGCTCTAGTAAACTGCTCCTGTGATTTAGGAGGCCTCTTAAAACTTCTGATCTCCATTATGTTTTACTGCACCAGTAAATAGGATTTGTTTAATCACATATCAAGTATAAAAAAATGCTTTGGTGTTGATAAAATCCAATCAGACAAGTAGCAGTAAATGATGTGCCTTTAATATGGTTACTTCAGAACTTCATGCTGTTGCTGGTCTGCTCATCAATAAACAGAGCCCTTCTTTCCTAAGCAGCCTCCATTTTATTTCCAGCATCTTAGCCTCCATTTTATTTCCAGCCTCTTAGCCTCCATTTTATTTCCAGCCTCTTAGCCTCCATTTTATTTCCAGCATCTTAGCCTCCATTTTATTTCCAGTGTCTTACTCCCGCTTGGAACTGGACCTGATTTTTTTCTTTCAACACTGCTGTCGATTCAGATCATGGCTCCATCGTGCATATTTGTTGCATCATATTTAGGGAAGGCCAAATGGAAGTGATTTATTTCCCCCACTCTAAAATTCCCTGCTTTACAAACAAAGCCTTACAATTTTTTTTTCCTTCCTGTGCATGAGGGCATTTTAAACTTTCTTTAGAGAACAGAAAATCTCAGCCAGACAGCCAGAGGTTCACTGCATTTTCAAAAGGGAGGGTTTCCCCCCCTTCTTTTCCATGTCACAATTTCCTTTCACAATGGCAGCAGCTAACATTCAGAGAAGCAAAGCAAGGCCTTTCATGCATGACCTATTCATACTTTTCAATTGCTGCCCCCGACCACACCTTTAAGGGCAGCCCATCTCTTTCATTGCATTCAAGCAACCACTTCATTGTTGCCTACAAAGAAGCAAGCCATCTCTTTGGCCCTTCTGAAAGGTGCAAGCAGAAGCACCTTGAACCTTAATGGAACCTTTATGAGCCAGCCGTGTGCTGCAGCTGCCAAAAAAGCCAACACAGTGCTGGGCTGCATTAACAGAGGGATAGAATCAAGATCACGTGAAGTATTAATGCTAGTTTACAACGCCTTGGTAAGGCCACATTTGGAATATGGCATCCAGTTTTGGTCACCATGATGTAAAAAAGATGTTGAGACTCTAGAAAGAGTACAGAGGAGAGCAACAAAGATGATCAGGGGGCTGGAGGCTAAAACGTATAAGGAACAGTTGCTGGAATTGGGGATGTCTAGTTCAATGAAGAGAAGGACGAGGGGGGACAGGATAGCAGTCTTCCAGTATCTCAGGGGCTGCCCCAAAGAAGAGGGAGTCAAGCTATTCTCCAAAGCACCTGAAGGCAGGACAAGAAGCAACGGGTGGAAACTAATCAAGGAGAGAAGCAACCTGGAATTAAGGAGAAACTTCCTGACAGTTAGAACAATTAACCAGTGGAACAACCTGCCTCCAGAAGCGGTGAATGCTCCAACACTGGAAAATTTTAAGAAGAAACTGGACAGCCATTTGTCCGAAATGGTATAGGGTTTCCTGCCTGAGCAGGGGGTTGGACTAGATGACCTCCAAGATCCCTTCCAACATTATTATTATTATTATTATTATTATTATTATTATTATTATTATTGTTGTTGTTGTTGTTGTTGTTGTTGTTATTACTATTATTATGGATCATCGCACAGTCAGCCAGATGTTCAGACTGGATTTGGCATTTTGTCTACCTATCGAGTCCTTCCCAAGGAGTTGGGATAGGCAGATGTGGATGTTTGATAGTATTACTAATATCGTCGCAGGATGGAAGCAGTTCCTAGTAAGGCCGCCTTTTGCAATTGACTAATGGCAAATTATTATTATTATTATTATTATTATTATTATTATTATTATTATTATTATTATTATTATTATTATTATTATTGTTATTATTATTATTATTATTATTATTATTATTATTATTATTAAAAACAGCAGAAGTGCCTTGCAGCCGATAATTAAACCAATGAAAATAGTCCTGCCTGTTCGATCCCCTGCAGCAAAACTGTGATCAAGAACCTCAGGGTTGCAAAGATGTTTTTCACTAGACAATTGGGCATTCTTATTTTTCTTTGAAGACATTTTGCTTGTCAAGTCCACTTTTTGGATAGAGAGCACCGCTGGTTTGAAAGAGGGGTCAAAGAGGCCATCTGTGTCAAAACTAACAGCTGTCTCTCAACAGAGGGGAAGGGATATGACACCATCTATCTCCAGTCTACAACACAATGCTTCCAGCAGTTCCAGAAGGCTCCATACCCATTTGCACTAATCAGGTGACTCTGAGGACACAGATAAGCCTCCAAGTGGCCTCAGTGACTCTCTAAAAGGAGACAAATGACCAGCTGTCTGCAAGGAGTATAAATCCGCCCATTCCCCACCATCCAGTCAGAGCTGAAGAAGCTTCTTGGATGAGAAGAGAAACATCTTCAAAGCAAAACAAGAAAGTCCAGTTGCCTCTTGAAAAAGCACCTTTGGGACAACCGGTTGGTGGTTCTGAGTTTTTGGAGTGACCAGAAGAAAGTTAAGACACCTTATCCCCTTGAAGCATTACTGCTACTCCGCAATCTCAGTGGTTCGAACATTTAATTAATCAGCTACGGCTGGTTTATCAGAAGCTGCAATGGAATGTATGGGTGACCTTGGGGGAAGAGGGGTTAATTGTTGTCTATCAAGCAAACTGGGAAATATCCTGAAAGCATCATATCGGAGGAGATAGATTTGAGGGATCTGCCCTAGCAGATTGCTTCTGCGTGGATTGTGCTGCATGTCTGCTGAAAAAAAAAAATAATAATTCTGATTGGAAAACTTTTGGAAGTCAAGACTGGTTGCTCCTTCTTAATTGAGAAAAAAAAGATATATGATACTGGGATTTTGATGACCATCTCTCTAACTTTTATGACCCCAGGATATAAGGGAGCATGTGGTTCAATTACACCTTTCTGAACTTCAAAAATCTGTTTTTGAACTAGGCTGGTAATTTATCGCTGCTGAAATGGGAATAAAATCTTCAGAAAAATTAAACCTCCTATTGTTCAGCAGAAGGAGAAAATGGAAAATCCATCATGGCTAAAAGAATTTGCTGATTCTTTAACTCTTCCATGTATGAGACGCTTAGTATCTGAGCTAGCGTAGGGCAAACCTTTTGCCCCAAGTTTTTCTTTGTTTGGTTTTTATTTTATTGTAGAAAGCAAATATCCATCAATGTGATGATGATGATGATGATGATGATGATTATGATGATTTTGATCCACAAACAGAGTCCTTCTCAATTATCTGGAATAAGCAGATGTTATTGCTTGAAGGTGTTAAGGTATCGTTGTAGGATGGAAGCTGTTCCAAGCAAAGCTGCCTTTTGCAATTGATTGGTGGCGATCTTGTCAATACAGATGGTGTTCAAATGGTAGTACAGATGTTTTGGGACTGCACACAAGGTGCCTATTGATGATATCCATTCAGTTGTGTCCAACTCTTGGCGATTCTATGGGCCAAATCTCTTCACCTCTTCTGAACTTGCATTGCTTCTTTGAGTTGCTCTATGCTCTGGCTGGTGTCTCTTTGGTGGTGTCCAGCTACCATGTTCTTTGATGGCCTGGTTTCCTTCCCAACATAATTGCTTTCTCCGATGATTTCCCCCACACGTCATGGCCAAAGTAAGTAAGACAGACAAACAGACAGACAGAGGAAGGTTGTTGACTTATTAATACCACTTTACGATGCCTTGGCAAGGCCACACTTGGAATACTGCATCCAGTTTTGGTCACCACAATGTAAAAGAGACGTTGAGACTCTAGAAAGAGTACAGAGAAGAACAACAAAGATGATTAGGGGACTGGAGGCTAAAACATATAAGGAACAGTTGCTGGAATTGGGAATGACTAGTTTAATGAAAAGAAGGACGAGGGGGGACATGATAGCAGCCTTCCAGTATCTCAGGGGCTGCCCCAAAGAAGAGGGAGTCAAGCTATTCTCCAAAGCACCTGAAGGCAGGTCAAGAAGCAATGGGTGGAAACTAATCAAGGAGAGAAGCAAGCTAGAACTAAGGAGAAATTTCCTGGCAGTGAAAACAATTAACCAGTGGAACAACCTGCCTCCAGAAGCGGTGAATGCGCCAACACTGGAAGTTTTTAAGAAGAGACTGGACGGCCATTTGTCCGAAATGGTATAGGGTTACCTGCCTGAGCAGGGGGTTGGACTAGATGACCTCCAAAGTCCCTTCCAACTTTATCATTATTGTTATTATTAACACTCCTGTGTGAGTGCAGCACCTTTGCCACTGATTAAACTACTGATGTAATATTTGGCAGAAGATTGAAAGAAAGAAGCTGCTAGGTTGTGTCGCCATAAAAAAGTCAGACTATTGTTTTATGTAGTCAAAAAAAAATCTGCTGGCACTAGGTCGAAATGCAGGTCCCTCAAACCATTTTTCTAATGTACGAACCATTCCTAGGTCAGTTCCCTTTCTGCAGGAATCTGCAGTTTTTTAAAAAAAATGTGCAAAAGCTGCGTTTATGCAGCATTTAAGTATATCACGTAAGTAGATAAAGATAGTCCTCTCTCTTTAGACATACCCAGGGGACTCCAGGGGACTGGATGCTAATACATATAAGGAACGGTTGCTGGAATTGGGTATGTCTAGTTTAATGAAGAGAAGGATGAGGGGGGACATGATAGCAGTCTTCCAATATCTCAGGAGCTGCCCCAAAGAAGAGGGAGTCAAGCTATTCTCCAAAGCATCAGAAGGCAGGACAAGAAGCAACGGATGGAAACTAATCAAGGAGAGAAGCAACCTAGAACTAAGGAGAAACTTCCTGACAATTAGAACAATTAACCAGTGGAAGAACCTGCCTCCAGAAGCGGCGAATGCTCCAACACTGGAAGTTTTAAAGAAGAGACTGGACAGCCATTTGTCTGAAATGGTGTAGGGTTTCCTGCCTGAGCAGGGGGTTGGACTAGATGACCTCCAAGGTCCCTTCCAACTTTATTATTATTATTATTATTATTATTATTATTATTATTATTATTATTATTAGTAGTAGTAGTAGTAGTAGTAGTAGTAGTAGTAGTAGTTCCCACAACGGTTCATCAGTTTTACAACCACAACTTCATTTGCTTTGCTAAGTCAAAGATGCGATTTTTAATTCTCAAAGAAAAAGATGGAAAGAAACCGTACCCACTTTGCATATGTTATTAACTAAGAACCCCCTAACCATTCATTCAAGCAGAGATAAAGACTCATGTCAAGTTTCAAAGCACATTTTTTTCTGGTGCAACAATTATTGCTTCTCAGTTTGCCAACAAACTCAGGAGGAGAGGGAAAGGATTGGAATGCAGACTTCAAAGATTAAGAGAGCAAACCATGAGACTCAAGGACAGTTCATCAGGTGTCTGGCCAGACCCAGAAACACTTTCTCATAACAATGTTTGTCCATCTAATTGGACAATGTGACCTGATCCAGGGGAGGAGAGAGAAACCTATATGGGTTGGGAGGGGTTTTGCCAGAGCTGTGTGCCAAAATGATGCACTCAATAAAGTTTTGCATTAAGAGATCGAATCATCTCAAGAGTGCTTGCTTGTTTGGGTTGGAACCTTCACAACCCGCCTGAGTCGCAGTAACCCAATAGACCAGATTTAATTTTTTTCAACCTCATAATTCCTTGACCTCCTGAAAATTCCTGCCCATTACATCTGGCAAACCAGGATTACTATGTTACTGTGAGAGGGATCTCGGAGTCCTAGTGGACAATCATTTAAATATGAGCCAGCAGTGTGCTGCAGCTGCCAAAAAAGCCAACCCAGTGCTAGGCTGCATTAACAGACGGATAGAATCAAGATCACGTGAAGTATTAATACTGCTTTACAAGGCCTCTTGGAATATTGCATCCAGTTTTGTAAAAAAGATGTTGAGACTCTAGAAAGAGTACAGAGAAGAGCAACAAAGATGATTAGGGGACTGGAGGCTAAAACATAAGGAACGGTTGCTGGAATTGGGTATGTCCAGTTTAACGAAGAGAAGGACGAGGGGTGATGTGATAGCAGTGTTCCAATATCTCATGGGCTGCCACAAAGAAGAGGGAGTCAAGCTATTTTCCAAAGCCCCTGAACGCCGGACAAGAAGCAACGGGTGGAAACTAACCAAGGAGAGAAGCAACCTAGAACTAAGGAGAAACTTCCTGACAGTTAGAACAATTAACCAGTGGAACAACCTGCCTCCAGAAGTGGTGAATGCTCCAACACTGGAAGTTTTTAAGAAGAAACTGGACAGCCACTTGTCCAAAATGGTGTAGGGTTACCTGCCTGAGCAGGGGGTTGGACTTGATGACCTCCAAGGACCCTTCCAGCTTTATTATTATTATTATTGTTATTACTACTACTACTACTACTACTACTACTACTACTACTACTACTACTACTACTACTACTACTACTACTATGGAAAGGACAGTAAGAAGACAATTTAAAGAAGGAGACATTAATCCCAGTATCTGTCCCTCCACCATGCTTGCTGGAGGAAAGATAATGAATGCAGCTTCTAATATTAGTCCCTCATTATTGCAGATTAACCAGGAGGTTGTAGATATATTTCAGCCCTGCTGTTTTAGTGCCTGAGAACAGATGTTAGCTACATCCCAGCTACATCCAGATTAGATCAAGTCCTGGTGGAAGACAGAACTGCATCTAAGGGAGAGCTCATTAAACATAATGCCACATTTTCAGGGCAATTTGGTGTTCATTGGTTCCTGCTTTCTCTTTTTCTTTGTTCAGATAGAGAGGATCTCAACACCAAATTCTCATTACAGAAGAATTTGGAACCAATCACCCGGTAGACCCTGGCTACAGGTTTAAAATTGGCAAAAAGGGGGTTGCATACAGTAGATAAACAATACTCGACTTGAACAGTTCTCAAATGGAGGAGTGGATGTGTCTGATTTGAGGGATGTCTTAATCCAACCCATTGACCAAACCATCTCCAGAACTTCATTTGTGCTTCAGAACTTTAGAAGGACATAAAATCACCACACATTTGCAAATCTTTGTCTTTTTCTCCAAACATCTCATGTAACTTCCTTAGGAATTTATTTATTTATTTTGTATTTAATTGTTTATTATTTCAATGTATAACAGTCGCCCATTTCAAATCAAAATCGACTAGAACCAGTTCTAGAGGAAGAAAGAGGACCGGCAGAACACAGTGCCACTTGTTCTTCACCCCTGGAGCCAATCCAGAAGGGATCCCTGATTGATATTAACAAAAGCTGCTAAGAGGTCAAACAAAGTGAGGGTAGATGGGTTATTCCAGAGATTATTCAAATAGATGACCAACTATTGTGCCAATCTGTGTCTATTAATGATTTATTGGTCGCAGAATTCCCATCTTCAAAGGACACGAACTCAAGAATATTTCCGATAGAAGAGAATATTTGTAGCTCAGGGTTCAACTGTGGGGTCCTTGGTGCTCTCTGAGCTTGGTGGTTTTCTTGCAGACATTTCATTGCAGACATTTCATTGCCCAACTAGGTAACTTCATCAGTGCTAACACCTCGTGTAAGTAAAATACCAAGATGATCATGAGCTTTGGTGCTGGCTACCAGCATTGCTGGCTTTCAAAAAAGACTGGACCATTTTATGGCAGACATAGCTATTGGAGTTGATGGCAACATAACAGCCATCTACTGGGTTTCCTTTGCTGTAGGTTAACCTCTGGGAAAACAGACTAGATGGCCGTTGTTGGCGTTGTTCATTTGGTAAGTTGTGTCCAATTCTTTTTGACCCCATGGAGCATAGCACACCAGGCTCCTCTGTCCTCCACTATCTTGGTAAAGCCACACTTGGAATACTACATCCAGTTTTGGTCACCACGATATAAAAAAGATTTTGAGACTCTAGAAAGAGTACAGAGAAGAGCAACAAAGATGATCAGGGCACTGGAGGCTAAAGCATATAAGGAGCGGTTGCTGGAATTGGGTCTGTCTAGTTTAATGAAGAGAAGGATGGGGGGGGGGACATGATAGCAGTCTTCCAGTATCTCAGGGGCTGCCCCAAAGAAGAGGGACTCAAGCTATTCTCCAGAGCACCAGAAGGCAGGACAAGAAGCAATGGATGGAAACTAACCAAGGAGAGAAGCAACCTAGAACTAAGAAGAAACTTCCTGACAGTGAGAACAATTGACCAGTGGAACAATCTGCCTCCAGAAGCGGTGAATGCTCCAACACTGGAAGTTTTCAAGAAGAGACTGGACAGCCATTTCTGTGTTATGGTATAGGGTTTCCTGCATGAGCAGGGGTTGGACTAGATGACCTCCAAGGTCCCTTCCAACATTATTGTTATTATGGATCATCGCACAGTCAGCCAGATGTTCAGACTGGATTTGGCATTTTTGTCTACCTATCGAGTCCTTCCCAAGGACCTGGGATAGGCAGATGTGGATGTGTGATGGTATTACAGATATTGTCGCAGGATGGAAGCAGTTCCTAGTAAGGCTGCCTTTTGCATTATTATTATTATTATTATTATTATTATTAATAATAATACTACTAATAATAATAATAATAGCTGGCCCAGAATGTGGCCGTGCGGGTAGTGACCGGAGCGTCATGGCGCTCCCATATAACACCGCTCCTGCGTGAGCTGCACTGGTTGCCGGTGGCCTTCCGGGTGCATTTCAAGGTGTTAGTGACCATCTTTAAAACGCTCCATGGCATCGGACCCGGATATCTACAGGACCGCCTTCTGCCAGCAAATACCTCCCACCGTCCGGTACGCTCCCACAGAGAGGGTCTCCTCAGGGTGCTGTCGGCCAAACAATGTCGGCTGGCGACCCCCAGGGGGAGGGCCTTCTCTGTGGGAGCTCCAACGCTTTGGAACGAGCTCCCCCCCCCGAACTCCGTATGATGACGGAATTGCGTTCCTTCCGTCGAGAATTAAAAACATACTTATTCCGACAAGCCGGCCTGGGATAATAGCTCCAGCTCCAACAATGGCCATAATTGTTTTTAGGGGATTGTGTTTTTAGATTATGTATTGGGTTTTTAAATATCGGGCCAAATTATTTAATTTATTTTTAATAATTTTAATTTTTGTATGTTGTCGTTTTAATTGGGCTGTACACCGCCCCGAGTCCTTCGGGAGGGGGGCGGTATAAAAATCATAAAATAAATAAAAATAAATAAAATTATTATTATTATTATTATTATTATTACTACTATTATCTCCCTGAGTTTGCCCAAATTCATCTTTATTGCATCAATGACACTATCTAATCATCTCATCCTCTGCTGTCCCCTTCTCCTTTTGCCTTCAATCTTTTCCTTCAACCTCAGGTCCTGTTCCAAGAAGTTTTCTCTTCTTGTTAAGTGGATCAAAGTATTTGAGCTTCAGAATCTGGAACTAGATGGGCCAGGAGTCAAATTCAGAAGGACGTACTCAGATTCTTATGTTCTTATGGTTCCCACCTTCCAAGCCACCTCTGTAAGCCCATCCTACTCCATGCAAATCTGTCCATTTTTCTTATCTTCATTCTAGCATCAGAAATCCAGTCTAAGTTTCAGAAATGCTGTAGAAGCGAAAAGCTACCTTCTCACAAATCATCCTCAGAAAAAGGAGTTTACTTGTGAGGTAATAAAATAGCCAGTTGTGAAGAGGAAGCCAACAGAAGACCAAGAATAGGACCTGGAAGAGCAGTGCGTGGATATCAAAATTGGATTAAAATTAAATTTGGTGTTTTTTTTACATTGTCCCTTATTCTTTCACCAGGTACAGTACGGGTCACAAATAGATTGCGCAAGACATAGTACGAGCATCTTACATAATGGGAAGGGGCCAATAAATTAGGAACTCCAGACAGGGAGAGAATTTAGCTGAGGAGAAAGAACACTCAATCTGTCGCCTCAACGATTAGTTCTTCCAACAGGAGAAATTTGGGTTTGTCCCTCCATTAAATAGGACAACCTCTAAGCATCCAGTTGAGGTCAAAAGCAAATTGTGTGGTCAGTGTATAGCTCAAGGAGCTATTTGTGGAATTCATTGCCACGATGAATCATGGGAACCATTTTTTTATAGTGGCTTTAAAAGTGATTAACCAGTTTTTTGGAAGACCTTTGAAAAAACGATGACTTGATTTGACAAAAGACCCATCCAAAGCTATAATAGCTCAGTTTTGAACCAAGGGAGATGTTTAACACACCTGAGGAGCTATGTTTTGGGAAAACTGGTTCGATTATTTAACCCAGGGGTAGTCAACCTTGGCTCTTTTATGACTCATGGACTTCAACTCCCAGAATTCCTGAGCCAGCTAAGCTGGCTCAGGAATTCTGGGAATTGAAGTCCACGAGTCATAAAAGAGCCAAGGTTGACTACCCCTGATTTAACCAAACCAAATAATCTAGAACAATCTAGAGCCATCCAAGGCTGGAATCCTTGTTTCATCCTGGATAATAGTTCAGAAATCCCAGCGAGCACCGAGGACCCCTTATTTGTTCTCTCAAAACATCTGAAAATAAAATATAGGAAAGAATTTCATACAGTCCTTCGTGCATCTCAACGTTTTTCAGCTTGATGCCCTCTAGTCTTTTGGACTACAATGCCTATCATTTTTTTTTCAAAAACATATATAGGACTGCCTGAATAGGAAAACTAAATATCTAGTGAGCTCTCCAGGTTGGAATTATCAAAGAACCCAATATTTTGTAATCTGACTGTCATCTCAGATCCAAAGCACGGTGAGAACATGTTGATATCAACAGGTCATTCATGTGCTGTTTCAGCAACAGTCACAAAATCCAGGATTGAAATCTTCACCGTGCAAAATACATGTTTAATTGTTGAGTGATACCGGTGTCAGAAAAATAATTTGGGGTTATGCAAGAATAAATAAAAATGAAATCCAGATAGCTGTGAGGAAAGAAGAAATACTTATTCCCAAAAGCAGAGGGATTTGATTTGGAGGCAGCTACAGAGAAATGGCGAGTCTATTTTATAGGGGAATTTATCCTGGGTGTGCAAGTGTCTACATGCTGATTCTAGGGTGTGGGTATGTGTAGGTACGTGTCATCTATGATGTTTATTCTTGTGAGCATGCAGTTCCTCTGGAAAACCAATTTAATTAACTCTATTTGTGTTTACAGACCTTATCCTTTCATATGTGGATTAGGTCTGGGTAATTTATTTGAGAGGGTTGCGGAACCCCGAGTAAAAGATTTTCTCCCATTTGCTATTTTTACTTGATTAATTTAGTTTCAGCTTAACTGTCAATTATCTAGGGGAGACACTGATTCTCAGTCCGTGGTGGAATCTGTTAATCTTTTAAGAGAAGATGGAAACCACGTAAAGAATAAAATAAATTTTGACATAAAACTTCCCACACCAAATATCTTTAATGGCATTTATTTATTTATTTATTATAATACTAATAAAGAAGTTGGAAGGGATCTTGGAAGTCATCTAGTCCAACCCCCTGCTCAGGCAGGAAACCTTATATCATTTCAGACAAATGGCTGTCTAGTCTCTTCTTAAAAACTTCCAGTGTTGGAGCATTCACCGCTTCTAGAGGCAGGTTGTTCCACTGATTAATTGTTCTAACTGTCAGGAAGTTTCTCCTAAGTTCTAGGTTGCTTCTCTCCTTGATTATTTTCCATCCGTTGCTTCTTGTCCTGCCTTCAGCTGCTTTGGAGAATAGCTTGACTCCCTCTTCTTTGGGGCAGCCCCTGAGATATTGGAAGACTGCTATCCTGTCCCCCCTCGTCCTTCTCTTCATTAGACTAGACATGCCCAATTCCAGCAATCGTTCTTTATATGTTTTAGCTTCCAGTCCCCTGATCATTTTTGTTGCTCTTCTCTGTACTCTTTCTAGAGTTTCAACATCTTTTTTACATCGTGGTAAAAAAGAAAACCTGTATTCAAACAAACCAGGACAATCCAGTCACGTAGACTTGGGCCCAATGCTTGTGAAAACATGTATCTGTATAATATCAAAATATCCTTTTTTGAAGATTCAGGCCTGGCCAGAGACTTCCTTTTGAAAACTAACAAGACTACAAATTTAGTAAACATCGTTCGTTGCAGAGAGAAAACGTTTTTTTTCCTTTAGAAAAAAAGTTATCAAAATTAATTGAAATCTGGGCTATTCATCCAAATGAAAAATGGACAGCAGCAGGCTACAGATATCCTGAAGTCTCCAGAATATTTATTGAGCAATGAAAATTCTCAGTGTCAGATGCAGTGGACTGATGTCTCTAAGTAGCTTTAAGAGAGTTGCAAAGTGGAAGAGGTGTCTTAGTAGGACACAATGCATGAAGAGTTGCCTGTATGCACCACTGTTTTACACAGCTGGGATTCCATCAGCACTGTGAATGTTCTAGAAAGATGCTAGAAAGAATACAAACAAGAGCAACAAGGACAATCAGGGGCTGGAGGCTAAAACATATAAGGAACGGTTGCTGGAATTGGGTATGTCTAGTTCAGGGGTAGGCAACCTTGGCTCTTTTATGACTCGTGGACTTCAACTCCCAGAATTCCCGAGTCAGCCATGCTGAGGGGAAAGGGAGAGGTTTCCATGCTGAACCATGCTGGCTCAGGAATTCTGGGAGTTGAAGTCCACGAGTCAGAAAGGGGCCTAGGCCTAGCCCAGGTGTACGCAACCTTGGCTCTTTTATGACTCGTGGACTTCAACTCCCAGAATTCCTGAGCCAGCCATGCTGAGGGGAAAGGGAGAGGTTTCCAAGCTGAGCCTTGCCGGCTCAGGAATTCTGGGAGTTGAAGTCCACGAGTCATAAAGTGGCCTAGGCCTAGCCCAGGTGTAGGCAACCTTGGCTCTTTTATGACTCGTGGACTTCAACTCCCAGAATTCCTGAGCCAGCCATGCTGAGGAGAAGGGGAGAGGTTTCCATGCTGAACCATGCTGGCTCAGGAATTCTGGGAGTTGAAGTCCACGAGTCATAAAAGAGCCAAGGTTGCCTAGCCCTGGTCTAGTTTAATGAAGAAAAGGACGAGGGGTGACGTGATACTTTATTGTTTATGGCCTATTTCACAGGAATCTTCCCAGACTGGCAGTTTGCCCCTGGGAAAGAGTAGGTAAGGTTCAATGGCATTCAAAGGTTGGACCTTGTATTCTTGTGTCTACATAAGGATTCTAGACTCGTCCCTTGCTTGACCCCTTCTCCTGGCTGAGACAATTTCTCTCTGACAACAATGATGATGATGTTATAAAAAATGGTTGCTGGAATTGGGTATATCAAGTTTAAAGAAAAGAAGGACCAGGGGGGACATGATAGCAGTGTTCCAGTATCTCAGGGGCTGCCCCAAAGAAAAGGGAGTCAAGCTATTCTCCAAAGGACCTGAAGGCAGGACAGTCCAGTGGATAATTTAATCAGTTTTAATTATGGGCGGCTTGTTACTACATAGTTGAGTTAATTCCTGACTGACTTGGTCATCAAAACCTCCCTTGAGATGTTTTCTTAGGAATGGGATTCTTTTCCTATAGAAGTTATTACTTTTGTTGTTATTTCCTTGAGGGTTTGCGGGCAACTTTCCCTGTTTGAAGGATTCAATGGCAATGGACCAGGATACTTGCGGGACTGTCTTCATGAATCCCAGCGACCGGTTAGGGCGCATAGGGTTGGCCTCCTACGGGTCCCGTCTGTTAGACAATGCCATCTGGCGGGGCCTAGGGCAAGGGCCTTCTCCGTTGCTGCCCCAGCCCTCTGGAACCAGCTTCCCTCGGAGGTTCGTACTGTTTCCTCCCTCCTAGCTTTCCGGAAAGCGCTGAAGACACATCTATGCCGACAGGCTTGGGGCGTGTGAGCTGTGCTCTGCCCCTCGGCCCTAAGAGTGTCCCGCCATCAGCGACTGTGAGCTGAATGTGCTTGTATGTTGTGTGAATGAAATTAATTTTTAAATTTTTAAATTAATTGTGTTTTTAAATTGTTTTGTTGTTGTGAGCCACCTTGAGTCTTGGGAGAGGGGCGGCATATAAATTAAATTAAACAAATACCTAAATAAATAAATAAATAAATTCCCTTATTTTATATTCTTCATCATTTTATTTGAAAGAACCATTGCAGAAATTGGGGATGTCTAGTTTAATGAAGAGAAGGATGAGGGGTGACATGATAGCAGTGTTCCAGTATCTCAGGGGCTGCCCCAAAGAAGAGGGAGTCAAGCTATTCTCCAAAGCACCTGAAGGCAGGACAGGAAGCAATGGATGGAAACTAATCAAGGAGAGAAGCAACCTGGAACTAAGGAGAAATTTCCTGACAGAACAGTTAATCAGTGGAACAACTTGTCTAGGCCTAGGCCGCTTTATGACGCGTGGACTTCAACTCCCAGAATTCCTGAGCCAGCTTGGCTCAGCTTGGAAACCTCTCCCTTTCCCCTCAGCATGGCTGGCTCAGGAATTCTGGGAGTTGAAGTCCACGAGTCATAAAAGAGCCAAGGTTGCCTACTCTGGCCTAGGCCTAGGCCGCTTTATGACGCGTGGACTTCAACTCCCAGAATTCCTGAGCCAGCACGGCTCAGTTTGGAACCTCTCCCTTTCCCCTCAGCATGGCTGGCTCAGGAATTCTGGGAGTTGAAGTCCACGAGTCATAAAAGGGCCAGGTTTGAAGACCCCTGGCCTAATCGATGGGCTGGATACCCCAAACAAAGCAAGGTTATGGCATACACTTGACAGGAAACCGGGAAGTCTGTAATTGCAGAGTTTGCCTGGCAAGAACAAAAAATGCTTATTCACAGGGAATATGCAGGTGTAAAGCTTGTAACAATTCTGGGGAGTTAGAAAGCTGATAAAAGCAAGGAAGAGTTAGGCATCTTGTATAGCTCAGCAAAACGTTAGGCATAGAGATGACCTGGAGCAAAACAGAATGTGGATTAGATAACTCCTGAAACATTCATTAGCCAAGGCTTAGGAATAGGGATGGCTAGAGCAGTGTTTCTCAACCTTGACAATTTTAAGGCATGTGGACTTCAACTCCCAGAATTCCACAGCCAGCATTGCTGGCTGTGGAATTCTGGGAGTTGAAGTCCACATGCCTTAAAATTGTCAAGGTTGAGAAACACTGGGCTAGAGACTAATAGAATAATTGTTAGATCATTATTAAAATGTTTATTAGATGATATTTCTTGAACAGAACAGACTAGAAATAAGAACAGAACAGAACAGAAATAAGAACAGAACAGAAGAGAATAGAATTAGAATAACAATGTTGGGAGGGACCTTAGAGGCCTTCTAATCCAGCCCCCTACTCATATATCCCACCTTGCTTTAATGGAAATGTATAAAGCTTTCTTAATTCTGTGGTTCAAGGTTCCTTGGCATTTTGGCCAGGATCCCTTTTCTTCGAGTGCTTCAATAAAAGAAAACAAAACCTGCACCTTCTGTCTGGGGTTCTTCATCGGCCTCAGCCCCAGGTTCAGCTCCGAATTGGGGACAAAAGAATGAGCATCTCTCTCTCTCTCTCTCTCTCTCTCTCTCTCTCTCTCTCTCTCTCTCTCTCTCTCTCTCTCTCTCTCTCTCTCTCTCTCCCTCTCTCTCTCTCTCTCTCTCTCTCTCCCCCTCTCTCCTCTCTCTCCCCCTCTCTCTCCCCTCCCTCTCCCTCTCCCTCTCTCTCTCCCTCCCTCCCACCTCACTCTCCCTCTCTCTCTCCCTCCCTCCCCCTCTCTCTTCTCTCTCTCCCTTCTCCCTCTCTCCCTCTCTCCCTCTATCTTTCATCTCTCTCCCTCCCTCTCCCTCCATCCCTCTCTCTCTCTCTTAGTAAGCATTGTGTTGAAGTAAAAAGCATGTCAAAAAGGACAGCTGCGAAAACAAACAAGGCGCAACAAAAATCCAATTAAAAGAAATAATCCATCATAAGTGTACTTCCTGAGAAATAAATCCCATTAATGGGGCTTTCTTCTGAATAAATGGATCGAGGACAGCAAACGTGAAATGATTTCTAAGGCTACCAAACTGGCATGTGCAGAATATTGATGATTAAGCTATAAAACAGAGAAATGGGATTTTTGAATCGATACGTGAAATGCAGCGTTTTTCACATGGCTGGAAATGCCGCTGAACGGTTAGTAAAAAATCTACTCCTTCCTGAGCTTTGCTCTTATGTCTCTTGAATACAGGTGGTCCTTGACTTACGACTGCGATGGAGCCCAAGACATCCATCACTAAGCAAGACAGTTTTTAAGTAAGTTTTGCCCCAAGTTTACGACCTTCCTTGTCACTGTTGTTAAGTGAATCACAGCAGTTGTTCAGTTAGCAACTCGGTTGTTAAGTGAATCTGGCTTCCCACATTGACTTTGTCAGAACATCGCAAAAGGGGATCATGTGATCCCGGGAATCTGCAACCATCATAAATATGGGTCAATTGCTGTCTTCTCCTTTCTTCCTTCCTCTTCCTAATTCTCCTTCTCCATCCCTTCCCTTCCACTTTCTCTTCCTCTTCCTCTACCTGTCCAACTTCTCTTTCTTCTGCTCCTCCCCCTACCTCTTCCTCTTCTCCCTCTTTTTCTCCCTCTCCTCCTCATCTTCCTCCTTCCCCTCCCTCTCCTCCCTCTCCCTCTCTCTCTCCCTTCCCCTCCCCTCTCCTTCCTCCCCCTCCCCCTCTCACTTCCCCTCTCTTCCCCTCCCCTCTCCCTCTCCCTCTACTTCCCCTTCTCCTCTCCCTCCCCTCCCCCTCTTCTTCCCCTCTCCCTCCTCTTCTCCTCCCCTTCTCCTCCCTTCTCCTCCCTTCTCCCTCTCCCTTCTTCCTCCCTCTCCCTCTCCCTCTCCTTCTCCTCTCCTTCCCCCTCCCCCTCTCCCTCCTCTTCCTTTCCCCTTCTCCCTTCCTTCTCCCTCTCCTTTCTTCCTCCCTCTCCCTGTCCTCCCCCTCTCCCTCTCCCTCTCCCCTCTCCCTCTCCTTCTCCTCTCCATCCCCTTCTCCTCTCCCTCTCCCTCCCCCCTCTTCTTCCCCTCTCCCTCCTCTTCCTTTCCCTTTCTCCCTCCCTTCTCCCTCTCTTCTTCCTCCCTCTCCCTCTCCTCCCTCTCCCTCTCCCTCTCTCTCTCTCCCCTTCTCCTCTCCCTCTCCCTCCCCCTCTTCTTCCCCTCTCCCTCCTGTTCCCCTCCCCTTCTCCCTCCCTTCTCCCTCTCCCTTCTTCCTCCCTCTCCCTCTCCTTCCTCTCCCTCTCCTTCTCCCCCTCTCCCCCTCTCTCCCTCTCGTCCCCCCTCCCCCTCCTCCTCCCTTCTCCCTTCTCCTTCTCCCTCTCCTTCTCTCCCTCTCCCTCTCCCTTTCCTCTTCCTCTTCCTCCCTCCCCTTTCCCTTCCCCTTTCCCTTCCCCTTCTCTTGTTATGAAAAGAAGGAATTACTTTGTCACTGTTGTTTCCCTGCCTTTTCTTTTTCCTGCACTGATGGTTACTACAGAATCTGGACTGTTTCCCAGTCTCTTCATTCCTTTGGTGAGTCGCATCTTACAGGAGCCAACTACCCTGCACAGAATTCATCCCAAACCTCCTCTTCCTCCCCACTTCCTCTTTATTCTTCTAGTGAAATCATTTCTGCGTTGTCGTTTTTTCCAGCCGCCGTTCGTTAATTAGAAGAGTTATTCCTTTTGCCACCGCAAATTGATTTTCTGAGATAAGCATTTCCCCCCCCAGTGGGAAATGCACCTTCACCTCCAATAACTCCAGTCATCGCTTTGACCAATCTCTGCCCGTTTTCAAGAAGGTAGGTTAAAAAAATAAAGAAGTTGTTTCAAAACAGGATGGCAACGGATAAAGCTCATGTCAGTTTCCATGGGAGCTCGTTCTGTTTCACAGACCATTACAGTTCAAAATCACAAGCCAAGAAATATGATCCCCCACAAAACGCTCTTCCTTATGGCCAAACGCCAGTAAGATTGGACAAAGAGGACCCATTTTTAGAGGCAACTCAAAGCAAAATGGCATCCAATTAACTTTAGCTTGTTTTCAATACAAGATGTCGCCAAAAGAAGAATGAATGATTGGCAGTTTGTATGTAAAGGGCATCATATCCTTGAGGTTTCAAAAAGATCAGATAAATATTTCCTTGGGTCAGAGAAAACAACACATTTTAAATGTCTCTGTATTTGAAATCCTGGGTCAAATGTATGTATGTATTGGAAGACTGCTATCATGTCCCCCCTCGTCCTTCTCTTCACTAAAGAGAATTTTTTTTTCAACTTAATATAGTCATTTTAAATTTGTAGACCTTCTTCACTCCGTATATCCAAGTTTAACTATAAGCCAACTACATTTTAAAAATTTTAAATTTCACTTCTTTTCAGAGCAATCCATTGGACATCAAACAAACAAGTCATCTTATTAAAATTAATAATTTTAAAGAGAATTTCCTTCTTCAGCTAAAGAATAACAATGACAATGCTCTGGTGATGGTTGCATGAGCATTGATTGAAATCAGCCAATTTGTTTTCCGCAACACACCCCAAATAACATTGCTTTCTCATTCTAATAATAATAATAATAATAATAATAATAATAATAATAATAATAATAATAATAGTAAAGTTGGAAAGGACCTTGGAGGTCATCTAGTCCAACCCCCTGCTCAGGTAGGAAACCCTATACCATTTCGGACAAATGGCTGTCTAGTCTCTTCTTAAAAACTTCCAGTGTTGGAGCATTCACTGCTTCTGGAGGCAGGTTGTTCCACTGGTTAATTGTTCTAACTGTCAGGAAGTTTCTCCTTAGTTTTAGGTTGCTTCTCTCCTTGATTAGTTCCCATCCGTTGCTTCTTGTCCTGCCTTCAGGCGCTTTGGAGAATAGCTTGACTCCCACTTCTTTGGGGCAGCCCCTGAGATATTGGAACGCTGCTATCATGTCCCCCCTCGTCCTTCTCTTCATTAAGCTAGACCAGGGGTAGGCAATCCTGGCTCTTTTATGACTCGTGGACTTCAACTCCCAGAATTCCTGAGCCAGCCTGGCTCAGCTTGGAAACCTCTCCCTTTCCCCTCAGCATGGCTGGCTCAGGAATTCTGGGAGTTGAAGTCCAGGAGTCATAAAAGAGCCCAGATTGTCTACCTCTGGCCTAGGCCTAGGCCGCTTTATGACTCATGGACTTCAACTCCCAGAATTCCTGGACCAGCCTGGCTCAGCTTGGAAACCTCTCCCTTTCCCCTCAGCATAGCTGGCTCAGGAATTCTGGGAGTTGAAGTCCACGAGTCATAAAAGAGCCAAGGTTGCCTACCCGTGACATACCCAATTCCAGCAACCGTTCCTCATATATTTTAGCCTCCAGTCCCCTAATCATCTTTGTTGCTCTTCTCTGTCCTCTTTCTAGAGTCTCAACATCTTTTTCACATCGTGGTGACCAAAACTGGATGCCGTATTCCAAGTGTGGCCTTCTTGCTTCTACTAATGGGAGTCTAAACTCTCACTACTCTATCCAAGTGATTACAATAGCTTGAAAATGTGGCTGCGCCTTATTAATGTACAGCTCATATTGGTGGAATGACAGGAAATTTCATTTTCTCTTTTATAAACCTCTTAATTTGTTTTTTTCAATTATCGCTTTTCCTCAAGGGTCGTTAAAGACACAGTGAAAGAAGTATATTTACAAAATAAAAGCAAGGAGGGGGGGGAAAGCACATTGAATCACCTCCATAACACTAATGATAATTGTTTGCGACAATGTTTATGGGAAGGAACCTTTTCTTCACCCCAGTCTTTTTGTTATCCACCCACAACAGGTCAAAAGTCTGCAAACTGTTGAGACAAAGCCTAGCAGGTGATGATTTACTCAACAAACAATTGTCGGAGAGTGTTGTGCAGTGGATATCTTTCGAAGAGATTGCGGTAAAAGGAAACCAGGCCGCCAAAGAAGATGGAGGCTGGACACCACCCAGAGCACAGAAAAACTCAAACAGGATCAAAAAATATGGAGAGACTTGGCCCATAGACTCGTCAGGAATTGGACATGACTGAATGGAAGAATAGAATAGAATAGAATAGAATAGAATAGAATAGAATAGAATAGAATAGAATAGAATAGAATAGAATAGAATAGAATAGAATAGAATAGAATAGAATAGAATAGAAATAATATTAGGAAAGAATAAGAATGGAATGGAGAGAAGAGAAGAGAAGAGAAGAGAAGAGAAGAGAAGAGAAGAGAAGAGAAGAGAAGAGAAGAGAAGAGAAGAGAAGAGAAGAGAAGAGAAGAGAAGAGAAGAGAAGAGAAATAATATTAGGAAAGAATAAGAATGGAATGGAGAGAAGAGAAGAGAAGAGAAGAGAAGAGAAGAGAAGAGAAGAGAAGAGAAGAGAAGAGAAGAGAAGAGAAGAGAAGAGAAGAGAAGAGAAGAGAAGAGAAGAGAAGAGAAGAGAAGAGAAGAGAAATAATATTAGGAAAGAATAAGAATGGAATGGAGAGAAGAGAAGAGAAGAGAAGAGAAGAGAAGAGAAGAGAAGAGAAGAGAAGAGAAGAGAAGAGAAGAGATCTTGGAGGTCATCTAGTCCAACCCCCTGCTCAGACAGGAAACCCTATACCATTTCGGACAAATGGCTGTCCAGTCTCTTCTTTAAAACTTCCAGTGTTGGAGCATTCACCGCTTCTGGAGGCAGGTTGTTCCACTGGTTAATAGTTCTAACTGTCAGGAAGTTTCTCATTAGTTCTAGGTTGCTTCTCTCCTTGATGAGTTTCCATCCGTTGCTTCTTGTCCTGCCTTCAGGTGCTTTGGAGAACAGCTTGACTCCTTCTTCTTTGGGGCAGCCCCTGAGATATTGGAAGGCTGCTATCATGTCCCCCCTCGTCCTTCTCTTCATTAAACTAGACAGACCCAATTCCAGCAGCCGTTCCTCATATGTTTTATCCTCCAGTCCCCTGATCATCTTTGTTGCTCTTCTCTGTACTCTTTCTAGAGCCTCAACATCTTGTGGTCGTAAGTTGAGGATTATTCAGGAGACATAAGATCAAATGACTGTGTTATTAACTCAACAACTGCAGTGATTCACTTAACAACTAGGGCAAGGGAGATCATAAAAGGGGGCAAAGCTCATTTAACCACTGTCTTGCTTGGGAACAGAAATTTGGGCTCCAGTGTGAGCATAAACAAAGGACTATCTGTATTGTGGAGTTGTGCTATGGGCGTGCCTTACTATACTGGGAATTTAAATTTACTATACTGGGAATTTAAATTTACTATACTGGGAATTTAAGTTTCAGTGAGCACTTTCATCCACTGAGTCCAAGAAAAAAATGGTTCATTCTTAGGCATGAATAAACAAGAGCATTTGAATGCAAGGTGTATTTAAAAAAAAAAAGTAATAACGCATCTGGGGGCAGGGGCAGCGTGTGAGATAAATTAGATTATTCATTAAAGGTCTAGTTAACATCCTAGAAATTGATAAGGGCAGCAATTACCTGTAAGGGCAAATAAGCAACATCTTCAATTAAAACAATGTTTCCATTCCTCCGTTTATTTACATAATCAATGTGATAAATGCAAGCATATCTCAGTGTAATACCATTGAGGAATAAATTATTTCTCAAAGGAGCAACTGGATGTAAGAAGGAAATTGGCAGTACTTCTTTTCTTAGAGGTTGGCCTTAAAATGACATGTTTACCTGCCTGTGCCTTACAGATTTTATTTTTTTCAAAGATACAGAATTGGGAAATTGAATAGCAAATCTCATCGTTTGTATGCTTTCCAAAGAGTCTGGTCCTCATTACTATAGGGATGAAATATAGATGGTCCTTCTGGGATGGATGTGCTCCTTGAAAAATACTGTAAGATGTTTACCGTAGCAACAAGGATGAGTGAAGAGTCATAGATGCTTTTGTATACATGTATGGTGTGTGTACAGGTAGTTACCCCAACGGTGCTTTTCCTTGAGGCAGCTGGACTTTCGGGTTTTTCTTTGAAGACATTTCCCTTCTCATCCAGTATAAATCCTTCATTTCCGACCACCTGTCAGAGCTGAAGAAGCTTCTTGGATGAAAAGCAAAACAACTTCAAAGAAAAACAAGTAAGTCCAGTTGCCTCTTGAAAAAACACCTTTGGAACAATCATGGCCTGGATGACTGAGAATCTCCATAGACGTGTAGATAGATAGATAGGTAAATAGGCAGGCAGGCAGGCAGGCAGGCATAATGGATGGATAGATAGATAGATAGATAGATAGATAGATAGATAGATAGATAGATAGATAGATAGATAGATAGATAGATAGATAGATAGATAGATAGATAGATAGATAGATAGATAGATAGATAGATAGATTTAGATCTAGATTCAGATTCAGGTTCAGATACAGATACAGATGTTGATAGATAGATAGATAGATAGATAGATAGATAGATAGATAGATAGATAGATAGATAGATAGATAGATAGATAGATAGATAGATAGGTAGGTAGATGATAGATAGGTACGGTAGGTAGGTAGGTAGATGATAGATAGATAGATAGATAGATAGATAGATAGATAGATAGATAGAGAGATAGAGAGAGAGAGAGAGAGAGAGAGAGATAGATTGATTGATTGATTGATTGATTGATTGATTGATAGACTTATAATGGATAGAGATAGATAGATAGATAAATAGACAGATAGATAGATAGATAGATAGATAGATAGATAGATAGATAGAGAGAGAGAGAGAGAGAGAGAGAGAGAGAGAGATAGATAGATAGATAGATAGATAGATAGATAGATAGATAGATAGATAGATAGATAGATAGATAGATAGATAGATAGATAGATAGTGTTGTGAGTGTCCCTAGACCAGCTTGGGAAGTGTCAGAGGATGAGGATGAGCAGCCAGGCCCCTCTGGGTGTTTTCCCCTCCCGGCAGCCGAGGAAGAGCAGCCAGGCCCCTCTGGGTATTTTCCCGTCCCGGCAGCTGAGACAGACAGGGAGGAGATTTACAGGCAGTCTGGGTCAGATTCGCAAAGTGAGGGGTCAGATTTGGATCAAGAAGATAGATGGCTTGATCCGAGATTCCGAAGGTTTGATAAGCGAAGGTGTCAGTTAAGTGGAAAAAGGAAGTAATGGGGGGAAGTGACGTATCGGAAACTATATTAGAAGGGAAAAGAGAGACTACGCCTTTGTCACGAGCAACGTTAATCAAGGAGTAGCCTGATATCTGGAGCAGTGCGTTTGAACTCAGTCTTCTGATGTTTTGGAAATCTACGGAAGAATAATGAGGTCTTGGACAATGTGATAAAGAAAGAGTGAGTTAATTGGAAGGTGTGGGAAGAGCATGTTTCAATCTAAATGTAAATAAATGAGACTTGGCCGTTCCTGCCAGCAAAATGCCAGCAGCGTGCTTTGAAGTGAATCCTTTTGAAATGTGTTAAATAAACCTCTTAAAGACATATTTATGTGGATTTTAATGAGCTGAGAGGGGCCAGACATAACAGATTGCTCGTGACCCAAAAGCAGAAAAGACGAAAAATTAGTCCGAGCTTTCAGTGACGTCATGGAGCAGCTGCTCGCAGATAATCCGGCTTTGTATCAATTAGTTCAAGCTCTCCAGCAACAAATTGGACATTTGCAACAGCAGATTCAGCAAGGTGCTGGAGTCCCAGCCCCAGCTCCACCCCCCCCACCCAGACAAAGTAGATGTTATTTAGCATTGCCTGATAAGTTTACTGGAGAGCGTAGTAAATTTCCAGCTTTTTTAAATCAATGCAAAACATTCATTGCTTCAACTCCAGCAGATTTCCAGCTTGATGAAACTAAAGTGGCTTTCATTTTAAGTTTACTCTCTGGTCCAGCTGCTGATTGGTCGTCTCCTCTGATAGAAGGACCAGATCCTGTTCTGCGCAATTATGCAGGATTCTGCCAGCTGATGGAAAGAGAATTTGCTGACCCCCTTCGTAGACAAAATGCCACCAGGCAGATACGAGAGCTACGTCAAGGATCGCGCTGCGTAGCGGAATATATATCAGATTTTCGCCGCCTAGCTCAAGAAATTAATTGGAATGATGAGGCTCTCATGGAAATTTTTCAAGATGGGCTGTCTTCCCAGATCTTGAATGGATTGAGACATACTGTAATACCCGCGACCCTGGATGCATTATACCAACATTGTTTGGCTATTGAGGCGCAAACGCAAGCCACGGATGCCCGCCTGGTCAAACAGATGGTTCCAGTCACCGGAAGTGCCAAGCCAATTCCTGCACCACGCAGAGGATTCCAGACCCTACCTATCACTCCACCCATCCCGGCACCCAGACGTATTTTCCAACCATTGCCGGCTTACACTGAGAGGCGTCCTGTACCCATGGCCAGAGATGAGCCCATGGATCTTGGTGCAGCCAGATCTCGCTTGACCGAGACTGAGAAGGCAAGATGGAGAGCTGAGGGATTGTGCCTGTACTGTGGAGAGATGGGTCACTTCGTTATGGCCTGCCCCCAGAAACGACGGGGTATGACAGGTCCTACTCCTGTTCCAGCTCGGCCTCCCACTCAGCAGTTTCAAGCCACCTTGCCGGGAAACGGACAGAGCCCGGCCTAATGGAAACGTTGGGTCGGGCAGGCGCCAAACCCAGTCCCAGTTCCGCAGACGAAGACCCCGGTCCTCCGAGACATCTGATCCTAGCAACCAATATACTTCTGGGAAATCATGCCCAGGGCATTCCGGCACACGCCTTGTTGGATTCCGGAGCCACCACTAATTTCATGGATGAAGCTTTCGCTTGTCAGCATGCCATACCTTTGTGCTCTGTGAAGCCGCCTATGTTGGTTGAGACAATCGATGGTCGTGAGTTGTTGTCTGGACCGATCAAGTTCATGACCCAGCCCATACGCCTGGTCATAGGACAACATGAAGAAGCCATCCAATTCTATATTACCAAGGGACTTCATTTCCCCGTAGTTCTCGGCCTAGCCTGGTTGAGAACCCATGATCCTTGTGTGGTGTGGTCCCAGAACTTTGTTTCATTTCCCAGTTTGCAATGCGTAGACCACGTACGCCAAGTTTGCGCAGCCCAGCTACCATCCCACCCTGACATCACCTTGCCGGCCGACCTAGCGGACTTTGCAGATATATTCAGTGAGAAAGAGGCAGACCAATTGCCTCCGCATAGACCATATGACTGTGCCATTGATTTGCTGCCACATGCCAAACTTCCAGGGGGACGCCTTTACTCCATGTCAGAACCCGAGTTGGCCGCATTAAAAGACTTTGTGGACAAAAACCTGGCCAGGGGTTTCATTCGTCCCTCTTCCTCGCCTTTGTCAGCTCCTGTGTTATTCGTGAAGAAGAAAACCGGAGATTTACGCCTATGCTGTGACTATCGCAAGCTCAATGCCATCACGGTGCGCAACCGGTACCCTCTGCCTTTGATTCCTGATCTCATGGATCGTCTCCGATCAGCGACCATCTTCACCAAGATAGATCTACGGGGTGCTTACAACCTGGTTCGCATCCGAGAGGGGGACGAGTGGAAAACCGCGTTTGGGACCAGGTATGGTCATTTTGAGTATACCGTCGTGCCCTTTGGACTCACCAATGCACCGGCCGTCTTTCAACATTTCATGAATGACATCTTCCGGGATTTATTAGATCAATTTGTGGTGGTTTACCTCGATGACATCCTGATTTACTCCCCGTCACGAGCAACTCATCTCCAGCATCTCCGGCAAGTTCTGCAACGCTTGAGAGAGCATCACCTTTACGCCAAGTTAGAGAAATGTCAATTCTATCAAACCACCATTGAGTTTCTGGGACATGTGATTTCTCCACAAGGCATCGCCATGGATCCTGGCAAGGTTGAGGCCTTGCAAACCTGGCAACCACCGTGTAAAGCAAAAGATGTCCAAAGACTTTTGGGATTTGCGAACTATTACAGGATATTCATTCCGAGATTTTCTACCTTGACTGCGCCCCTTACTCGACTGTTACGGAAAGGCATTAAGTTCCGGTGGGGTGATGCCGAGCAACAGGCGTTTCAGACCCTCAAAAAGGCTTTTGTTCAGGAACCCATTCTCAAGTATCCAGATCCTGGTCGTCCCTTTGTAGTGGAGGCCGACGCCTCAGATGTTGCTGTAGGGGCCGTGCTTCTTCAAACACGCCAAGATGGCGGCACCCTGTTCCCGTGTGCTTATTACTCCAGGAAACTGAGTCCCTCCGAACGCCATTATACCATTTGGGAAAAGAAGCTATTGGCCATCAAGACTGCTTTTGAGACCTGGAGACACCACCTGGAAGGAGCCCGTTACCAAGTTGAAGTTCGGACTGACCATAAAAACTTGGAATATCTGCAATCTGCCAGAAAATTGAATCAACGTCAGATCCGTTGGTCTTTGTTCTTCGCTCGATTCAACTTCAAAGTCACCTACATTCCGAAAGGGTACAACAAAAGAGCAGATGCCTTGTCCCGTAAACCTGAGTATCTACAGATCAAGGACCCCTTGCCGCTTCGAACCATTCTGCCTATCGAATCGATCGCAGCCGTGCGCGATCCGGTAGATCTACGACGACAGATTCGGGAAGCGCAACAACTAGATGACTTTGCGGCACAGAAGAGGCAAGAGGTGGGTCCCGACTCACCTTGGACCTTGTCCGAGGGTCTATTACGCTTCCGCAACCTATTATATGTTCCAGCAGGCCCACTCCGTGGTCTCATCCTGAATCAATGCCATGATAACCCTGCGGCAGGTCATTTTGGTTTCTTTAAGACTCTCCATTTGGTGTCTCGGACTTTTGGGTGGCCCAGATTTCGCCATGATGTTCAGTCTTATGTGAATTCCTGTGTACGGTGCCGTCAGGCAAAACATGCCACAGGAGCCCCTCCGGGATTATTACAGCCTTTGCCCACGCCGGAGAGACCCTGGGGGGCTATTTCCATGGACTTCTTGACTTGTTTACCTGTTTCTGCCGGCTACACCGTTGTCTTTGTAGTGGTGGACATGTTAACCAAGATGGCACATTTCATTCCTTGCCGAAGAATACCGACAGCCAAGGTCACTGCTCAGCTGTTCATTCAACATATCTTCCGGCTACACGCTTTGCCTGACAAAATATTGTCCGACCGAGGAACCCAGTTCACCTTGGAGTTCTGGAGAGAACTCATGTCTGCGCTTCAAGTCCAAGTTAATCTAGCCTCCACGCAGCACCCAGAGACTGATGGGGGTACAGAGAAAGTGATTGGCATCCTGGAGCAGTATTTGCGTTGTTTCATCAACGACCAACAGAACGATTGGTCCAAATATCTCTCCGTGGGCGAATTCGCTTTCAACAACTCTCAGCACACTTCCACTCAGACCACTCCGTTTTTTGCCAACTACGGCTATCATCCCAGATTTTTCCCGCTCACGCTCCTCGATTCTCCAGTTCCAGTTGCAGAGGACTATTTAACCGAACTCCAGTCAGTCCAAGAGATGGTTAAGCACCATTTGACTAAGGCCAAGGAAGACTACAAGAGGGTTGCAGACCGCTCTCGTCGCGACACGCCGCCGTTAGCGGTTGGAGATCGGGTTTGGCTCTCCACCAAGTACTTGTTTCCAGGGAGAATTCACCGCAAGCTTGATCAACGTTTCCTCGGTCCTTTTCCTGTGGAGACGGTCATCAATCCGGTGACCTATCGGTTGACTTTGCCTAGGTCTCTTCGTGTACATCCCGTGTTTCATCGCTCCTTGCTTGTTCCTGTCAACCCTGATTCTCCGCTTCGACCTCCTGATCCGGGCCCGACAGCTCGCCGTGCTCACGTTCCCGTTTCCCGGTTGGACGTGTCCGGCATCCGAGATTCCCGATGGCTCAACGACCGCTTCCAATATTTGGTTGATTGGACAGGGGGTGGGCCAGCCGCTGGCTGTTGGGTAGATGCTCGTGATATTGAGGCTCCTCAGTTAATTTGGGATTTTCATACTGCGTTTCCCTACAAACCACATCCCCTGCGACGGACCCAGGGGGAGGGGCCTGCGGGGGGGGTAGTGTTGTGAGTGTCCCTAGACCAGCTTGGGAAGTGTCAGAGGATGAGGATGAGCAGCCAGCCCCTCTGGGTGTTTTCCCCTCCCGGAAGCCGAGGAAGAGCAGCCAGGCCCCTCTGGGTATTTTCCCCTCCCAGCAGCTGAGACAGACAGGGAGGAGATTTACAGGCAGTCTGGGTCAGATTCACAAAGTGAGGGGTCAGATTTGGATCAAGAAGATATATGGCTTGATCCGAGATTCCGAAGGTTTGATAAGCGAAGGTGTCAGTTAAGTGGAAAAAGGAAGTAATGGGGGGAAGTGACGTATCGGAAACTATATTAGAAGGGAAAAGAGAGACTACGCCTTTGTCACGAGCAACGTTAATCAAGGAGTAGCCTGATATCTGGAGCAGTGCGTTTGAACTCAGTCTTCTGATGTTTTGGAAATCTACGAAAGAATAATGAGGTCTTGGACAATGTGATAAAGAAAGAGTGAGTTAATTGGAAGGTGTGGGAAGAGCATGTTTCAATCTAAATGTAAATAAATGAGACTTGGCCGTTCCTGCCAGCAAAATGCCAGCAGCGTGCTTTGAAGTGAATCCTTTTGAAATGTGTTAAATAAACCTCTTAAAGACATATTTATGTGGATTTTAATGAGCTAAGGGGGGCCAGACATAACAGATAGATAGATAGATAGATAGATAGATAGATAGATAGATAGATAGATAGATAGATAGATAGATAGACAGACAGACAGACAGACAGACAGACAGACAGACAGACAGACAGACAGACAGACAGACAGAGATATAATGGATAGATAGATTGATAGACTTATAATGAATAGATATAGGTAGGTAGGTAGTTAGGTAGGTAGACAGACAGACAGACAGACAGATATAATGGATAGATAGATAGATAGATAGATAGATAGATAGATAGATAGATAGATAGATAGATAGATAGATAGATAGATAGATAGATAGATAGATCTATATATCTATCTAGATCTAGATTCAGATACAGATACAGATACAGATGATACAGATACAGATACAGATACAGATATTGATAGATAGATAGATAGATAGATAGATAGATAGATAGATAGATAGATAGATAGATAGATAGATAGATACTCTTTATATTCTTATTACTGAAGTTTTAAAAAATACTATTCATTTACTATTACTATTTTAATAACCATAAACTGTATAAAATCCACAAGGATAGATAAGCCTGCACAAATGGACAATCAGCAGTTATACTAGGAAACATTACAATGTGTCATTATGTTATTAATACATTTATACGCTCCTTGCTAAGCCCACTCTTTCTCAAATAGTCGGTCATCATGCATGTGGTCTCATCAGCTTCATGTTACTTTTCATGAAACTCCAGTATTCCTTTTTTAAAAAAATAAACAACAATCACTGTTTGGCAATGCAGCGTTAAAGGAAAACCACAATTTAAACCAAAGGCGGGTTCAATTAAAATTGCCTTTTTGCGTTTAAAATGGATCTCCATCAAAGCCAAATGGGAAGAGGGTGGTGAGTAAAATTTGTTGCTTCTTCTTTAACAAGAAAAGGAGCATTGCTTTTTCATTCCCAATGAGGGATGCAATTCCTTGAAATACAAAATGAGGGCAATTCAAACTGCCCTGCCATGATTCTCATGTAAATATATGATAAGCAGAAATGAGAAGATACTTATTTGGGGTCTCTCCTGTCAAATGAATCGCTTTTGTCTCCCAAATCATTAATGTCGCATAGATTACAGGGGTAAGCAACCTGGGCTCTTTTATGACTTGTGGACTTCAACTCCCAGAATTCCTGAGCCAGCCATGCTAGGGGAAAGGGAGAGTTTCCATGCTGAGCCATGCTGGCTCAGGAATTCTGGGAGTTGAAGTCCACCAGTCATAAAGCAGCCTATGCCTAGGCCAGAGGTAGGCAACCTTGGCTCTTTTATGACTCGTGGACTTCAACTCCCAGAATTCCTGAGCCAGCATGGCTCAGCTTGGAAACTCTCCCTTTCCCCTCACCATGGTTGGCTCAGGAATTCTGGGAGTTGAAGTCCAGGAGTCATAAAAGAGCCAAGGTTGCCTACCCCTGTCTTAGATTGATGAATAAAAGTGCTTCACTTTTTCATACCGGGCCCAGATCATTTCGCATCGATCGTTTTGCAATAAAAAGTCTCAAACAACAAAACAACAACAACAAAAGTCTTAACAACCTTTGCAGCATCCCCCACGATCACGTGATCAAAATTCAGAGGCTTGGCAACTGGCATGTACTTAGGACGGTTGTAGTGTCCCGGGGGGGGGATCACAGGATCCCCTTTTGCGATCTTCTGACAAGCAAAGTCTAGGCAGGAATAGGAAACTTGGCACTTTTATGACTCGTGGACTTCAACTCCCAGAATTCCTGAGCCAGCCATGCTGAGGGGAAAGGGAGAGGTTTCCATGCTGAGCCATACTGGCTCAGGAACTCTGGGAGTTGAAGTCCACGAGTCATAAAAGAGCCAGGGTTGCCTACCCCTGGCCTAGAAGCTTCACTTTATTACCTCAAATAAATATTTTTGTTGCCGTCTGGATCGATATTTTTTTTGCCACCAAATGTGAAGTTTTTTTGGGTGTGTGTGTGTAAAACTACGATGATTTGAACAGCTTCCCACCAAATATTATTTTGTTTTTAAGGAAAGGGGTTCAGAAGTAGAATGAATAAAGTCCAGAACAGATACATCAGGAAATAATTGGACCCATAGCGTGTTTCCTCTGCCTGCATGAGTGACATGGGCCGATCCCAGTGGGGTGAGATGGTACCCCCAACTCACCTGGACCCCTGCCCTGAAAGGCTTTGAAGGTTATCACCAACACCTTGAATTAAGTGCTAGCTATTCAGAAATAAACTGCCTTTGCTCTTGAACTGGTCTTTAGAGTTAAAAGAAAAAGAGTAGATCCAGTCTCTGTGGTAAGTCACACACGATAAAACAAGATCACCTTGAAATTTTTGTTCAAGAAATTGGAAATGGCTTTGCTCTACCTTCCAGTAAATCAACATTATCACCTTTAAAACCAGGCATTTTCCTCAGGCAAGCCTTTCTCACACTGACCAAATCCTCTTAGTACCTTTAAAAGAACAGAAGAACAGAGTTGGAAGGGGCCTTAGAGATCTTCTAGTCCAACCCCCTGTTCAAGCAGAAAACCCTAAACCATTCCAGACAAGTAACTGTCCAGTTTCTCCTTAATAGCCTCCAGTGATGGAGCACTCACAACTTCTGAATGCAACCCAGTCCATTGATTAATTGTTCTCACTGTTAGGAAATTCCTCCTTATTTCTAGCTTGCTTCTCTCCTTGATGATTTTCCATCCATTGCTTCTTGTCCTGCCTTCAGGTGCTTTGGAGAATAGCTTGACTCCCTCTTCTTTGGGGCAGCCCTTCAAATATTGGAAGACTGCTATCATGTCACCCCTAGTACTTCTCTTCATTAAACTAGACATACCCAATTCCAGCAACTGCTCTTTATATGTTTTAGTCTCCAGTCCCCTGATCAACTTTGTTGCTCTTCTCTGCTCTCTTTCTAGAGTCTCAACATCTTTTTTACATCGTGGTGACCAAAACTGGATGCCGTATTCCACATGTGGCCTTACCAAGGCCTTGTGAAGTGGTATTAACACTTCACGTGATCTTGATTCTATCCCTCTTTCAGTACAGCCTAGGACTCCATTAATAGAGGAATAGGATTAACATATGGTATGTGTTTTATGGGATGGAAGGATGAAGACAAAGAATGGGACAAGGAGGAACATACAACTTTAAAACGGAAATCACACACTTGAGTTCCAGAAGGTTGAAAGTCAGCATGGACCCCCTCTCACTCTCTGAAGTAGAGAATAAAAAGCAAAGTCAAGTCTACCAAAACATAAAATTGCTCCTGAGATAGCTGAAAGGCCTACATGTGAATCTACACAGGTTGTAAGTTACATTTATATAAATCTGCTCCTCCTTAGTTGTCTATTTTGAGCTGTTTTTCATCTGCTTTTCTTCCAGATCCAGGTCAGTCAGAAGCTTTCTATCAGGACCTTCCTTTATTCACATTCCAGGTCTAGCTCACCTTCTGCCCATTTGTCATTGTGTTGACAGACCTTGTCACGTACAGAGGTTATGAGAAGATTAATTATACCAGGGAGCATTCTGATTACTTGGTGGCTCTGACAAATGAGTTTTCTCCCCTTTACCCTGACCGAGGGATGTTCTTGGCATAGCCAAGCCCGCTTGGAAGTCAAATGTGAACATATTTTCATGTGACCCTGTCATTCTCTGTTGAATGGATGCAACTCAAGTTGAGCTTGTCACATTGATGACAACTTATCACATTGATGACAAGTTTGCTTTGCCCCCTCTCCAGCAAAATCCATTCCTACCAAGTATGAGGAGGTCATGGGGTCTTGGGATGACCTTTGAAGACCTTTGGGTGAAGAGATGCTGCCTATGGAACAATCAGATAAGAGGGAGCAGAGCCCACAGCTGCAGAGTAGGCAGAGCAAGAAGCTCAGAAGGGACCCTGCCTACGTCATCAGGCTGTAAAAGTGAGGGTAAGAGAAGTGTACTTTCAGACAGGAAGCTTTACAATAAATTAGAATTAATTTATCTGTCTGTGTTGTCTGTCTGGTAATGCTGCAGTGGTGGGATTCAAATAGGTGAACAACCGGTGGATGCCGCTTCCCGAAGTCCATTCTGGGCCTGGGCAACAAAAAGTTAGCTACCGGTTCTGCTGAAGTGGTGCGAACCGGCTGAATGCCACCATTGTAATGCTGGCACCAGAGAGATATGAATAAACCTTGCAGGTAAGGCTCCAAATCCAATCTTCCTTCCTTCCTTCCTTCCTTCCTTCCTTCCTTCCTTCTGTCCTTCCTTCCTTCCTTCTTCCTCCTCCCTCCCTCCCTCCCTCCCTCCCTTCCTTCCTTCCTTCCTTTTTTCCTTCCTGTACGTCATCAGTTAAGGAATTTATCAATAAAGGTGTACAGAGGGAATGTGTTTAAAAAGATATCCAGAAAAAGGAGCCAACAAATGTGGATGAATTTCACTCTTATCAAAGACAATGTGTTCATGAGTTGTATCAGTGGTGAACTCTCCAAAATTATCTTCTCTGATTGCCATTTAGATACTCTGACATGTCTGTCTACTTATGTAATCATTTTATGTCTATTTATTTGTAACATCTTTATCTATCTATCTATCTATCTATCTATCTATCTATCTATCTATCTATCTATCTATCTATCTATCATCTATCTTTCTATATCACCTGACTATCTTTGCAAAGCTATGAATCAATAGATGTGGGAAAGATTGTGCTTAAGATGGCATTTCGTGTGTTTCTAAATTAAATAAAAATCCAGCCTATGCATTTAATATATATATACACCAACAAACTCCGAAGACTACAAGAACACCAGAAACAAACCCCTCCTCCCTCACAGCCACACATGAAACAAACAGTGCATAACATCTCAGATAGGATCCTCACCAAAGCCGAAACCAATGTCCTTTCCAAAGGATTCAACTTTGCAGTCGCTCCCAAACACATCCCCACTGAAACCATTATATGGTTTCAAAATACAAAATACAGTTCACCATGGAAACAGAAGCTAATAACCAACTTCCCTTCCTGGATGTCTTAGTCTACAAGAAATCCAATGGCTCCCTAGGATACACCATCTACCAGAAGAAAACACACACAAACCGCTATCTGCACGCACTCTCACACCACCACCCAGCACAGATCAACTCCAAAGCCAAGACACTCATCTCCAGAACCAAATGCTTAGCTGAAGAACAACACCTAAAAACCGAACTACACACTCTCACTAATGTACTAACATCCAACGGATTCCCAAGAAATAAGATTTCCAACTTAATCCAAAAAGAAACTCCCACTAAAATCCAAGACAGAGAACAAGAAAACGGCAAAGCCCTCCTCCCATACATAAAAGGCACCACAGACAAAATCAGCAAAATCCTGCACAAATATAACATCAAGACAGCATTCTGCACAAACAGAAAAATATCCACCATCCTAAGAAACCCTAAAGACAAAATTGAGTTAGAAAATCAAGGAGTATATGAAATCCCATGTACTGCTTGCCCCACTACATACATTGGACAAACCAACAGAAAAATAAGTGCACGCATTGAAGAACACAAAAACTCAGTCAAAAAAGAGGAACCAACTTCTTCCCTGGTCCAACACCTTAAAGCCACAGGACACGAAATTGATTTCAAAAAGACCAGAACTATTGCCAAAACTGAACACTTTAATAACAGAATAATCAGAGAAGCCATCGAGATAGAAAAATGCCCTCACAGCATGAACAAACGAGATGATACCTCCCGCCTACCAGCCATTTGGAAACCCGCCCTTATTGACAAACGAATCCCTAACACAAAGAATGACACCAGAACCACACAGGATGCCACCACCACACATCCACGCAAAAAGCAAACCCAAACCCACACCGATGATGAGGCACGACCACAGACCAGGAGCCAGACCACAGCTGCATCATTGGGCACTTTGAACCCCTCCAGCACAACAAAGCCCCCACCCAAACAGAACACTCCCCCAGCCAATCAGAACACAGCCAACCCCCCAGCCAATCAGAGCACAGCCAAGCCCCTAACCAATCAGAAGACACCTCCACCCAATCAGAACATAGCCAAGCTTCCAGCCAATCAGTTCAAACCCCCACTGGCAGTTAAGGGGAGGAAGCAGCTGCGACCACACATTGCTCCTAGAAGCAGAAGCCGAAAGCACCAGCCTGAAGATGACGAATGAGATTTCGTCGAAACGTCGCCAAGACACTTCAAATTCTACGTGGGAGAAAACCCGAAGAACCAAAGACCTACATGTGTGTGTGTGTGTGTGTGTGTGTGTGTGTGTGTGTGTGTGTGTGTATTTATATCTGCATCATCCAAATCTATATCTCTATATATCTCTATCTCTATCTTTCTATCTCTCTATCTCTACCTACCTACCTACCTACCTTACCTACCTACCTACCTACCTACCTACCTACCTACCTACCTATCTATCTATCTATCTATCTATCTATCTATCTATCTATCTATCTATCTATCTATCTCCATGTCCATATATCCATATATCTATATCTTCCCAAAAGAGTCTTATGCATTCTCATGATATTACTAACATCAAAATATGTTAATCTTTTTTTTCTCATTTAGCCATCTGTATTATCCTTGTATTTTAATATTTTTCTGAGCCATGCCATCTGCATTTTTGGAATCTTCCCTTTCTTGACATATCATCCGCATTCTTGCAAATAAAACACATATGTCTAAGAGCAAATTGTCTGTTTTCTGCTGATAATTTAACCTTCTGGTACACAAACTCATTCTTATACTGTGTGCAGAATTTCATTGTAGAGAAATCCAGATGAGACAAGTTTCGGAGTTGGAAAATAAAGTATTGTTTATTGTTCAAAACGGTTTGCAAAGCGTGGTGGAACCCTTACCATGCACCTCACGGTTACATGGAAAAAGCCACACCCTACAGAAGCGTTAGCAGAATTTATAGTTAGTTTACATCCCACCCCCCTTTTCATACATCACTAAACTACGTGTTCCAATCATATCTTGCTATTACAACTATTTCCTTATATGGCTATTTCTACTTCCTTCCTCAGAGCTACTGTGCACATTTTCTATTGGCTAAATTCTACTTCCTTATTCTATGCCTAGTCATGCACTATGCTAAGTCATGCACATTGCTAAGCATGGTCATGGGTCATGGAAAATTTTAAACCTTTTGAAAATACTCCACTCAATCCCCCATTTTTTTATTTGGCAATTTGTTTAATATTTTTCTGAATTTCAATCAATCTTCCTTTTTCTACTATACTTTCTTTCATTGGCCCAATTGTTTCCATACCTTCCAATAACTGAATCTGATTCTCTATTTCTTTTAATACCATCATTGATTTTATAGATGTCTGGGTTTTCATCATTCCTTCTATTGAACTTTGAACAATGCTCCGTATTACCGGAATTAAACAGGGTAACATCATTAATCCAATAATTGTTATACATCCCATAAATAAGGCTTGTTTCCAATTGGCAAATATTCCCCCTAAGAAACCTTCTTTGTCTAATAATCCATGCCATGTTTGTACTGGTACGTGGGCTACTTTAATCATTTCTGTGGTGATTTGTTCTACTACTGTTCCAGATCCATCTATTTGTATACAACAATTTGTTAGATTAAACTTTCCACAGACACCTCCTTCTTTAGCTAACAAATAGTCTAAAGCGAGTCGGTTCTGCATAATATATGTTCTAGACAATACACTTTCTTTAGCTAATTTAGTTAAAGCTCGAGCAGTTTGGTTAGTAATTATTTCTACTACAGCCTGTAGGCGTATTATACGATTTAGCATATATATAGGAGTTCTGTAACCCCAACTTCCATCCTGTGCCCAAGTTGCAGGACCATATTCACAAATAATTCGTTCAGGTGGCCATTCATCATATTTCCATTTCCTCTGAAGATATGAAAAGTCATTAATCTCTCTTTTAACAATTCTTCCTACACTCTCATATACCGGAATACCCAACAATTGTTTCCTTTGTATTGGCAGAAGGAAAAATGAGGGTTGGATCACTCCTAAAATGCAAGATCCAAACCATCCGGCAGGAAGAATATTATATGCAAATGCTCCACAAATCCAATATAATCCATCGGGAGTGATCCATTGTAAAGTATCATTTTCTGGATCTTTTAGAAAAGATAATTGCTCAATTTGGGATAACGAGTTGTTTTTAGGCTGGGTTTCATTAATTTGGGATGTCCAAGTGTTATTTTCCCATTCATTCAAACACCGCATATATCCCATTGGTCTTGTTCTACCACTATTATTTGCCCTGGTATAACATACATTCCCAACCAAATTAATAGATAATCTCCAGGTCTCATTGAAATGAATTGAATATGTAAAATTCTTGTTCCATTGTTGTATTTCAGTATAGTTTGCTTCCCTAGCATGCCATGGCCATTCATCCCCCATATTTGTCCCACCACAAACAAAACAGTTCTTTAATATTAATTTGTTAGCCACTTCCTGTGCCAATTCAATAAACATATTTTTAGCTTTTGGAGGAACGGGGAGTTGATTTATTTTTGTAATTTCCTCTTCATATTCCCAGAACACTTTAACAGGTTGATTGCTTAATTTAGTGGATTTTACTTGTATAATTATATATCCATAAGGATCCTTTCCTGTTCCATCAATTCCTATACCAAAATAATAATATTGGGTAGATGAGGTTTGAGAAACTAATGTTTCTAAGCATATCGGTGTGCACTGTCCTGATGAACAATCTGTGGATACTGAACCCATGGATATGTTAAATCCTGTTGGCCCCTTACTCCATTTATTTGGCTCTTTCTCTGTATACCAATATGTGTGGCTAGGAGCAAAGGCAACATGGCCAGTGCTTGCTTGGGGTGTTACCATTTGAAACAAATATTTCTTTTCCTTTACATAGTCCCTTTCCCACTGATAACTTCTGCAGCTTACTCCATACTCATCATTATGACCTTGTCCTATGTTTATTGCTTTACAGGTATCAAAGCAAACAGATATTTTCTGTTTTCCCCTTGTCTGATTATGGGCTATATAACCACCTTGGCTTTGGGCATGTGCAAATAATGTTTGTATTTCTTCTGTTCCCCCTTTATATCCATATATATATATACTTCCAGTTATGGGTCCCACTGCTTTGGGTTCATAACATTGAATTCCCTGTTTTGTATAACATCTGGAATATTGTGTTTGGTTTGAGATGCAAGGTTCTATTCTTGTATTATTGCATTCTGGCTTATAAGTATAATATAACAAAGTTTCCACTATTCTGGTCCCTTGTTTAGTTTTCCGAATACATTCTTTGTATAGATATTTTACTCTATTCCCCATACTTCTGGCTGTTCTGCTTTGTCCAACACACAGGTCTGCAGCAGTTCCTAGAAGCAGGAAGAGAATCAAAACATTCATTGTCTTTTAAATTTCACTTTTAGAGGGTTTCCAGAAACTGGAATTACGTGTCACTCAGCCGTTGATTTCTTCGCTCGAGTATAATGGGTCCAGCCTTTCTCTTTGGTCCTTATTGCTGTGTCCGTTACCAACAGCACCAAGAAAGGGCCTTCCCAATTGGGTTTCAAAGTCTCTCTTCTCCAAGTCTTTATCCACACCTCGTCTCCCACTTCAATGGAATGTACTTTGAAGCTCAACGGAGGTGCCTGTACGAGATAGCCAGTTTTTCTGAAAGAATCAAAAATCTGGGACAGAGTCTGCAAATATTTTAAGAGTACTTTATCTTTACTGGGCAATTCCCCTATCATAATCCCAGAATCCCTTATAGGCATACCATATAACATTTCATAAGGTGAAAGTCCAATGTCTTTTTTTGGGCTGAGCTCTAATTCTCAGCAAGGCCATCAGTAGGGCTTTCAACCAACTTAATCTAGATCTATCTCGCCCTCCTGTCCAGCCTTCTGATCTTCCTGATCTGCTAACCTATTTCCTCTCTTTTTCAATCTCTTCCCCCTTTTCGTGTGCCCTCACATGCATCACAGCAACCATTTCAAGTAGTAGGAGAGCATCCAACAGTTGCTCCACCAATTCCACATGCTTTAAGTCTCTCCCCGTGCTGGTTATGAGCCTCTTTCCTTCCAGATTTTACCAAAAGTATGGACAACTCCAAATGCATTTAGTTCAGCAGCTTGTGCTGACCAATGATTGGGTATCCATAAGTCTTAGCCTGGCTCAGTACCCAGATCTACAGGGAGGGAAAGCCCCCCCCTAACATTCTCTTCTCCCCATCCAACATCCACCACACCTCTTTCTTATCAACTTTGCTATAACCATCTATCCATAAACAATCAGGCTGAACATTTATCTGCAATTCTATCCAGAATCAACATTCATAAAGAGGTAAAAACTTAGTTTTCAGTGCAGCATCACAAAAGAAAAAAAAACTTAATGAGATACATGTAGCTTTAACAGAAGTGAGAGCTTGTTGTCATTAGTTACGTTATCAAACTAGGTCAGTTACATTACTTCCTTTCACACACACACACACATAGATTCTGCATTTCTAAATGTTAAATACAAACTGCCGCAACAAAACAAATGATACATTTGGAACAAGGAGAAGCCATACTAAACAAGTTATCTTTGTCCCTGAGCAAAGTTACAATAGGCCAAAGGGGGAAAAAAACTACAGTTTCTACAGACTTTCTGTCTCTCTCACTTAAAACAATACAGCCAGCTAAGTTTTGCAAAAATCCTTTACATGCATTCCTCTCACACATCCTCCATTGAACTCTTCTCAGGCAAACACTTGCCCATCAGCATATTCACACATTCACTTCCATTCAAACTACTGGCATAAACAATTTCACATACGGATATTTCATTACTTTCTCTTGACAAATCAATAACTATTGGCCCTTCATTCCACATTCAAAACACTTTCTCTCCCTATTCTGGTATCCACCTCAAAACCCTCGAAATCCTCTTTCTCTGCCCCCATTACATACTGGTTCCTTTCATCCCTCCTATATTTTCTCTGCTTAAACTCTCTTCTAGGAGGTTTTTCCTGCTTTTTTCTGCTTCATCACTTGCTGTCTCACTTTCTGCCTCACATTCTCTGTATCCCTCTGAACATACACTTTCTCTTCTACAAACTGCAACTTGCTTTTACTCACTCTCAATCCTTGTTGCGCTAAAAAGTTCAACAATTCTATCGTCCCTGCCTCAGTCTCAATCTTTTTCTTTTAATGGCAACATCTGTTCCCCGGCATGCCATAGATCGGGAACCCAGATGATGGCATAGTCCAATTCATTGTTTAAACTTTTGCATTTCTTCTTCTTTTTAACATATGTATATAAATTGTGACATTGAAAATAATCATTTGGCCCATTCCTTGGCCATTCTACGTTATCATCCTCCCACCAAATAAAACAACAAAGGTTAACCATATCTTCTTTGTTCAATCCTAACCTCAAAATCTCCCGATTGTAGGGTGGCGAACCCCATCCAGCCAATAATTTACCCAAAGGGCCATTAGGATCAATTTTGAGTTTAGGATTTTTACGGATCCGTTTTACACACTTTTTTTTTTCCTGAACCTCTTGAGTTTGTGTTACCTCCCATCTGTCCCACAGGTGGGGTTCGAGTACGTTCCTGTGTTCCTCCCGGTGGCCCCTCTAATCACACAGCACCGTCTTTTGAATTACTTCCCAAGTATTCCCCTCGCTCACACCATCCTCAAAAGGACTTCCACCCGGCACCGCCACCAGTTCGCACATTCACTACTCTATCTGACCGCCCTTGTGTTCTGTACTCACCAGGGTCCGTGCACAGATGTTACCCGGTCTTTCTCAGACGTCTTGTTTCCAATTATTTCCCTTTCACTTTATAATTCAACTCCTATTAGTCGTCTTTTTATGCTTTTAACGGGTATTCAAGAGCCACTAAGTCCTCTGGGTGGCTCCTCTCCGTTCTAAATGGAACGGGGTGCACCCAAGGGGGGCCCCTCAGAGTCCAGAAGTGGATTGAATCCCAGCGGTGCCTCCAATTTGTGTGCAGAATTTCATTGTAGAGAAATCCAGATGAGACAAGTTTCGGAGTTGGAAAATAAAGTATTGTTTATTGTTCAAAACGGTTTGCAAAGCGTGGTGGAACCCTTACCATGCACCTCACGGTTACATGGAAAAAGCCACACCCTACAGAAGCGTTAGCAGAATTTATAGTTAGTTTACATCCCACCCCCCTTTTCATACATCACTAAACTACGTGTTCCAATCATATCTTGCTATTACAACTATTTCCTTATATGGCTATTTCTACTTCCTTCCTCAGAGCTACTGTGCACATTTTCTATTGGCTAAATTCTACTTCCTTATTCTATGCCTAGTCATGCACTATGCTAAGTCATGCACATTGCTAAGCATGGTCATGGGTCATGGAAAATTTTAAACCTTTTGAAAATACTCCACTCAATACCAAAATATTGCAAATTCAATAGCAACCTTTTGTTCATTTTTAACACTACATGACCAATTATACAATGCAACAGAAACTTGTCAGTACAAAATATGTTAGCATTTAAACCAGGGGTCTTCAAACATGGCCCTTTTATGACTTGTGCACTTCAACTCCCAGAATTCCTCAGCCAGCGTGCCTGGCTGAGGAATTCTGGGAGTTGAAGTCCACAAGTCATAAAAGGGCCAAGTTTGAAGACCCCTGATTTAAACTGATGGTCCAAGAATGACCATTTATTAAGATTGTACAGGCTTTGAAAAGTATTTGGAGCTGTGTGTTTCCAAGTACATGACAGCCTGAGCTATGTCCCTCTTTAAAGCAGTGATGTCTTTTAAAACCATCCATATGGCTATGAAGAAAAATAATACTGGTATAACGAATTCCAATAAAAATCTGTGATAAGTTATAACAAACACATGAAGAACAGTTGCAGGAATTGGGTATGTCTAGTTTAATGAAGAGAAGGACGAGGGGTGACATGATATCTGCCTACCAATATCTCAGGGGCTGCCATAAATAAAAGGGAGTCAAGCTATTCTCCAAAGCACCTGAAGGCAGAACAAGAAGCAATGGATGGAAACTAGTCAAGGAGAGAAGCAACCTAGAACTAAGGATAAATTTCATGACAATGAGAATAATTAATCAGTGGAACAACTTGCCTCCAGAAGTTGTGGGTGCTCCAACACTGGAAGTTTTTAAGAAGAGACTGGACAGCCATTTTTCTGTAATGGTATAGGGTCTCCTATCTAGCAGGGGCTTGTCCTGCTTTCAAGTGCTTTGGAAAATAGCTTGACTCCCTCTTTGGGGCAGCCCCTGAGATACTGGAAGACTGCTATCCTGTCCCCCTTCGTCCTTCTCTTCATTAAACTAGACATACCCAATTCCAGCAACCGTTTCTCATATGATTTAGCCTCCAGTCCCCTAATCATCTTTGTTGTTCTTCTCTCCTTTTGTTGTTCTTCGTTACTCCTCCTAGATTCAGTAGTGGCCAAAATTGTGGAAACCTTTTGGGAAAAGTATGTTTTTGAGGTTTGATGGCTAATAATACCACTTTTTTGGGGAGTAGTACCATAAAATTATATATCAATGGAAAGATAATTTAATCAAGAATGTAATGCAACATAGTTTGTTCAATTATCTGTACTGTATTCTATGAAAAGTTGTAGCCAAAGAACCAGAAAAAGGAAGCACAACTTGCTTAGGTTGATATCAGGTAGCTTTCCTTCATCCGATTGTAGCCAATGAGCAGGAGTGTTTAGAGAGCCAATCGGGTGCCATCTTGTTTTGGCAATGAGCCAATCAGATCACAGTAGGGTTCAGTTATTGATGTCACATATTGAAGCTGAGAGGAGGACATTTGTCAGGGTGTTATGTGATGGCTATCAAGTTGGTTGGGGTTTTTTTGTGTGTGTTCTTTCACTTAGTGAGTTTGCAAAATGTGATAAAATTAAAGTCATGGTGCAAAGAGTTGACCGGTCGCCCAGAAAGCGATGTAAAATAGTACCGGTATTGTGACGTGAACAAGGCTACAGATATAAAGAAATGAGAAGAAAAAGTGGTGGAAACTTAACCAAAGGTGGCATTTCTACTGTACACTTTTCCCAAAAGGTTTCCACCATTGTGGCCACGACTGTACATGCCAGGAAGATTTACTTATTGAATTTGGCCAAAACACATACATGCAAGTTTCATTTGACTCACATCTGATAAAAGCTGTGTGATATTTGCATATTTCTTTATACATATTGTGGAATGAACTTGAGGATTTTATTTATATCACGCAAAGAGCAGTAAAACCCAAACAGTCATCCATCTTTATTACTGTGGTCCAACGATATCTTAAACCGAAGCGGTTTAATTAGCAATTTCTCTTACTTTAATAAGAAGTAGGACAAATATGAATACAATAATTATTACACCCAAAACCTTTCTGAACATATCCTCCTCCCCACCTCCTGCTTGGCATAATACTGACTTAGAAAAATGATATTTCACAAAGCCACTGGTCTGCTGAGTTGAATTAGATCCATATTTAATCATGAGATGATTTTTCAAGGTGACTGCAGGGAACGAAAAAGAAGAAGAATTGGACAAAGCTTATTCCCCCGAATTATCAGGAAAAATAATGTGTTGCAGAGAGGGGGGGAAGGGGAGAGAGAGACAAAGGGCCAAATGAATATTGTATTAGTTATGGACTGCCTGACTCGAACAGAATTTCAAATACTTTCTATCTTTCTTATAATGAACTCATTATCCAGCCTTTAACTGTGTAAAAATGTTTTTGTAGCCCTTTATTCTTGCAGGATGAACTAATAGACATTTCCCCACATCTCTTTTCTAAGAAAAGAAAAGAAATAAAATGGCAGAGTCTTTTTGATCCTTTCCTTCACTAGGGTATTAAAAGCCTGGAATCCAGAAGAAGACATCCAAGGTAGATCCTCAGCTGTCTTGTGGTAATAATGCCCTTTTCCTCCCGGGTCAGACTGTCTGCTGGTTCTCATTCAATTAGATAAAAGCGAAGTTGTCTTTGATTTTTGTTTTTCAAAGAAGAAAAATTCAGGATGGGGGTGAAGCTCTGGCGTTCTTGCATCAGGAGGTGTCTGAGCAGGGTTGTGGGAATGCACACTGTTGACAGTGGTGGAATTCAAATATCTGAACAACCGGTTCTCTTATTTGATGCAGGCCTGGCCTTCTGAGGCCTAGAACGGACTTCCGGAAGTGGCATCCATGCACTTCCGATGGGCTTTTTTAGGCCTGGGATGCCTCCTCCAGTCCTCCGAGGCCTAGGATGGACTTCCAGAAGTGGCATCCATGCACTTCCATAGGGCCGTTCCTGGCCTGGGAGGCCTCCTTCAGGCCTCCCAAGCCTAGACTGGACTTCTGGAAGCCAGCCGGTTTTTTGAATGCAGGAAAATTTAGTTACCGGTTTTGCCAGACTGGTGCAAACCGGCTAAATCCCGCCACTGACTGTTGAAAGAAAAATCGTCATCAGGATGCAGTCCAAGCCGAGAATAAAGAAAATGGAGACTGCTTTAGAAAGAAGGTTGTAGTTTGTTGAAGAGCAGAGCCAGACAGAAATGTGGCTCCAGGAAAGCTGACCACATGTTGCTGGAAATGGTGGGTTTTTATACCTTCTTGGGCTTTTGAGATTGTTTCCTTTTCCTGTGGCTTCGTATTTCCTGTGTCACGTACTTTGGCCTGAGGTTCTGAGCATGTCCTTCTGGTATTATGATGGTGGTGGGTTAGTCCTATTATGTCCCAAAGGTCATGTCTTTAGAGTTTGGGTGGGGGGGTGTAGATTTTAGGTGTCTTTGTCTTTCTAATCTCATCAGCTCCAAGCTTCCTGGCTCCAATCTTTCTGAAAGGATTATTGAATTTGCATTTCTACAGACCGACTGGCCTCTGCCTGGGGATAGTAAGAAAACTGGGCCTGCTTTTCTACCTTTAAGATCCTTTGGGGAAATATAATATTCTGCCTTTTAATATTCCCAAAATATTTCTTTCTCAAAGGGGGTGGGTGCTATCCTCCCACAACACCATGATGTGCTTCCTTTCAGTCTGGGCATGACCCTCACTCCAAGAAGGTCCATAATTAACCCTTCATCTTCCGCTGAACAGAATGTCAATTCCTCTGGGGGACCTAGAAGGGTCTACGTGCCAAGGCACCAGGCAAGGAAGAAGAAGGGAGTTGGGACTTCCAAGTTGACCGTTATCTCCAGATTTCTGGTGGAATAATAATAATAATAATAATAATAATAATAATAATAATAATAATAATAATAATAATAATAATAATAATAATAATAATAATATTGGAAGGGACCTTGAAGGTCAAGGTAGACAAAAATGCCAAATCCAGTCTGAACATCTGGCTGACTGTGCGATGATCCATAATAACAATAATAATGTTGGAAGGGGCCTTGGAGGTCATCTAGTCCAACCCCCTGCTCAGGCAGGAAACCCTATACCATTTCAGACAAATGGCTGTCCAGTCTCTTCTTGAAAATTTCCAGTGTTGGAGCATTCACCGCTTCTGGAGGCAGGTTCTTCCACTGGTTAACTGTTCTAACTGTCAGGAAGTTTCTCCTTAGTTCCAGGTTGCTTCTCTCCTGGATCAGTTTCCATCCGTTGCTTCTTGTCCTGCCTTCAGGCGCTTTGGAGAATAGCTTGACTCCCTCTTCTTTGGGGCAGCCCCTGAGATACTGGAACACTGCTATCATGTCCCCCCTTAGTCCTTCTCTTCATTAAACTAGACATACCCAATTCCTGCAACCGTTCTTCATATGTTTTAGCCTCCATTCCTTTGATCATCTTTGTTGCTCTTCTCTGCACTCTTTCGAGAGTCTCAACATCTTTTTTTTTTTTTACATCGTGGTGACCAAAACTGGATGCCGGATTCCAAGGGTGGCCTTACCAAGGCATCTGGCAGTGAGGTTCAAGGGTGAGGAGTGAAGAGGCGAATCTGGGTATGGAGAAAGAGAAACAGAAGGGATCCTCCTTAAGTGATCCAGATGAATTAGTGAGCCAGTTTGGTCCAGGGGTTAAGGCACCAGGTTAGAAACCAGGAGAGCCGGAAAAGTCAGTAGCAATCTTTTTTTGCAACAGCACAGCAAGGAATAGCAACCTGGAATTGCAACATTTCTTTTGAATCTTTATCCATATAGAGAGACGACAGTGGGAGCATCTCTCTCCCTCCCTCGCCAAATCTGCCAGGTTCTCCTGCTTTGGCAGAAATGTTTTCAGAACAGTTTGTCCTGTGATATGTTGACAGCTTGCTGAGTGGGCCCAAATATAGCATTTGGATTAGGTTTCATTTGAGCTCCACCTTCGAAGAGTGACACTGTTCAGGGGAGACTTTTGAAGTTCTTTATCGTTCTCAAATCTGCTCCCCTAAAACTCTGCAAACCCCAGTCCCTTCTAACACTGATGATGTTACCTAGCTTGGCAATGAAATGCCTGCAAAAAAAAAAAACCACCCACCCTCTTCATAGAGCACCAAGGAACCCACAATGCCACTTTACAATGCCTTGGTAAGGCCACACTTGGAATACTGCATCCAGTTTTGGTCACCACGATGTAAAAAGGATGTTGAGACTCTAGAAAGAGTAGAAGAGCAACAAAGGTGATTAGGGGACTGGAGGCTAAAACATATAAGGAACGGCTGCTGGAATTGGGTATGTCTAGTTTAATGAAGAGAAGGATGGTGGGGGGACATGATAGCAGTCTTCCAGTATCTCAGGGGCTGCCCCAAAGAAGAGGGAGTCAAGCTATTCTCCAAAGCGCTTGAAGGCAGGACAAGAAGCAACAGATGGAAATTAACCAATGACAGAAGCAACCTAGAACTAAGGAGAAACTTCCTGACAATGAGAACAATTAACCAATGGAACAACCTGCCTCCAGAAGTGGTGAATGCTCCAACACTGGAAGTTTTTAAGAAGAGACTGGACAGCCATTTGTCTGAAATGGTATAGGGTTTCCTGCCTGAGCAGGGGGTTGGATTAAATGACCCCCAAGGTCCCTTCCATTATTGTTGTTGTTGTTGTTGTTAATAATAATAATTGTGGTTGTAAGTTGAGGACTACCTGTAATAAGCACCTGTGCTCCTTCTTTCACCTACCTCCTTGGCCCGCCCTCATCGCCAGGACAACCCAGCTGTCAATCAAAAGGCTGCATGGGACAGGCGACGAGCGGGAAGACAAGATGGCAGCCTGGAAGCTCTGTAGCCCCAGACGTCACAAAGACCAGGCTGAATAAACAAGAAACAAAGCCCAGGGAGTCAAAATAAACAGGAACAATAAAGGGTAGACAGGGTTATTTAAGAAAGAGGCAACAGGAAAGGAGGGGGAAAGATTGACTTTTGTTTTCTTTCTCTGATCTGCTGTGAGCGGAAATTTCTTCCAGAGATTTCCCTGGAGGCAATACTGGGAACAGAAGCTCATCTGAGAACACGTAAACAACCAAAAGAAAAAAAGAAAAGAAAAAAGCGAAGGGGGGAAAAATCAAGATTTCGAGAGAAGAGAAATAAAAAAATGAAAACCTAAAACCAAAGATTAAAAGACCGACTGAACTCTAAAGAAAAGGGGCCTTCGGTGGAGAATGATCTTAGGGACCTGCAGGTGAAAGAAATATAGAGGTCAGCCCCAAACTCACATATGAATAGAGATTGGTCTTGTAAGAATATAGCATAAGGAGCCTATAGCAGTGATGGCGAAACTTTTAGAGACCGAGTGCCCAAAAACTGGCCCCGTTCCATCTCTGCCCCCTGCCCTGCCCCTGCTCTACCCCCCCATGTCCCACCCCGCCTGCCCACAGGACCAATCACCGCCTCCAGGGCCCGCCGCAGATCGCCCAGGCAGCCCAGCAGCGCTATGGTGGCCACACCCTCTGCCCGCGCCCTGCAGCATCAACTGTGCACGATGGGGTGTGAGGGCAGAGCCTTGTCTATGCTGCCTTGCTCCCATGTCCATGGCTGCGCTGCTCCGCGTGGGCCACGCTTGAGGGCGAGTCTCCTTCAGGGGGGGCTGCTGGAGAGGAGGGGGGCAGAGCGGGGGGAGGCAAGGCTGGGGCAACGGCACGTGTGCCCACAGAGAGGGCTCCGAGTGCCACCTCTGGCACCTGTGCCATAGGTTCGCCACCACTGGAATATGGAATATGATTTTAATATATAACTTAATAATTATATTAAAGAAAGTGGTATAAATTAATGTAATTTCTGTACTGGTGGAAGGCGTTTATAATTTATTATCTTTCGGAGGGGTGTAAACTTTCCTTGATTTGTAACACAAATGTCTCTCCCACTCATTGAAGATGTATACAAAAATAACTATCCATGTGTAGTGGGGCTGGATTTGATGGAGCCTACCCAAGGAGAGGGAAGCTCGGATAGCTACTGCCGGTTTTGGCGCGGCGGGCGTGGATTGGGTGGGAGGAAAGAAAAAGGAGGAAAGAAAGGGGGTGGCAGGTTTGCTAAATTCAGATTTTAACCATAAAGGAAAGGGGGGAAGGGGTTTTGACACCGACGAGACCTGAGCTGCGAGCAACGACAGAAGAGAAGGAGAGGCTGGTTGCTACTGCTTTGGAGACTAGCAGCCATCCGAACTTTGATTACTGTTACCTGCGCAAGTTAGAGACTTTGTGGGGAGTTGCCCTCATGGGGGGAGCTGTTGCTGCAGAGCGCTGACTATCTTCGTTTGTGTTTCCATTGCTGCCTGGAGTTGGGGTTTTCCCCACCCTCTTGTTTCCAAACGGTCGCTGTAAAATCATTGACTATTGCTGCTACGACTGCCTGGGGCTGTTAAACACCACCACGCATTGACTATCGGGGCCAGGGGTGGGTCATCTTTGTTCCTGAAAGCCCTCCCCCCTTGATGACGAGAATCTGCCACCTCCTCACTTTGTGTGAGCTTCTGCTGGAAAAGACACTTTATTCACACCTTATTTATTTATTTTATTTATTTTGTAGACTTTTATACCGCCCCTCTCCCGTAGGACTTGGGGCGGTTTACAGCCAAATTTAAAACATAACAATAATAAATATTTAAAACAGAATTAAATAACCTAGGCTGTACTAAAAACCAAATTAAAATCCCATACTAAAACCCTAACTACTTAATTTAAATTACATAAAAACCCAAGGAACTCTAGGCCAGGCCAGCTTGATTGAAGAGATAAGTCTTCAAGGCTCTTCTGAAGGTGCGAAGATCATGACATGTCCGGAGTTCCAGAGGGAGCTCGTTCCACATCGTCGGTGCCCCCACAGAAAAGGCTCTCCCCCTGGGCGCCACCAGCCGACATTGCTTAGCCGATGGCACCCTGAGGAGGCCCTCCCTGTGGGAGCGAACTGGTCGGTGGGAGGTATTTACTGGCAGTAGGCGGTCCTGTAAATAACTGGGTCCTATGCCATGGAGCGCTTTAAAGGTGGTGACCACCTTTAAAGCGAGGGTAGCTGCAAAATCTGATAGAGGGGAGTGGGTCTGGGAGGGACTGTGCTTTGGCGGCCTCTGAGGGGGTAACACTACACATGTTTCCAACATTTTGTGTCTCTATCTATGGAGTTTCTCAGTCATCCAGGTCATGGTTGTCCCAAAGATGTTTTTTTCCACGAGGCAACTGGACTTTCACTTTTCATCCCAGAAGCTTCTTCAGCTCTGACTGGATGGTGAGGAATGGAAGGATTTATACTCCTTACAGACAGCCAGTCATTTGCATCCTTTTAGAGAGTCATTGAGGCCACTTGGAGGCTTATCTGAGTCCTCAGGGGCACCTGAGTGGTGCAAGTAAGTGCAGAGCCTTCTTGGGACAGTTGAAAGGACTGTGTTGTAGACTGGAGATAGATGATGTCGTATCCCTCCCTCTCTGTCGATCCTGATGACACAGATAAGACTCCAGGTGGCCTCAACGACCGGAGGAAATAAACCAGAAAATTCTGAGGCTAAGGTGTTTAAAAAAAAAACAACTGGAAAAAGACAATCTTCCATATTTTTGCCCTGAAAAAAAAAATACAGGCACATCCATGAAGTAACTGGGAATTGTCAGGCACTTTATAGAATTACTTTATCCCATAATCTTGAGGAAGTTTAGGAATGGGAGGAACATTTGCTTATTTCTTCTTGAGGAGGAACAGTTGGAGGACTAATCTAATTCATTTAATTTTCTGGATGATAGGATTTCTTTAATTTGACCATCTGTTTATGAGTTGCTGCACGCAGGTGTAATCTCATTGCTATGGACGCCTGTAATGGATACCAACATATCTCCAAAATAACCCATGATATAAGAACATAACACAAAATCAGAAGGCCAAGCTTAGAAAGATACTTGGGGTCCAAAAAACTCAATCCCTGAGCGGAGCAGAAGGCATGAAGAAACAGAGCCAGGTATGAAGGTTATCTGTAGCAAGTAAGAGTAAGAATATGTCACATATTTTCTAGACCTTACAGTGTGGTAAGGACTAGCAGAACTGTGATGAAGAAATAGAGACAGGTAGAAGATTACCTGTAGCAAGTAAGAGTGGGTCAAATATCGTCTAGATCTTACAATGTGGTAAGGGCTAACATAACCTGGGGGTGGAGTAAAAAGAGGGATCAGCCTAGAATCCCTACGTAGGCACAAACAAAATAATTCTAACCTCCTTTGAATTCCATTGAACCTTATCTAATTCCTAGCAGGTGTTAACCATGAGTTGAGAAGATTCCTGCACATAGGCATGAGTAGCAATAAATCAATTTAATTGGACATTCATGTTGGAGTAATGAAATGGCAGAGTTGGAAAGGACCTTGGAAATCTTCTAGTCTAACCCCTTGCTCAAGCAAGAATCCCTGTACTGTTTCAGAGAAATGGTAATAATAATAATAATAATAATAATAATAATAATAATAATAATAATAATAATAATAATAATAATAATAATAATAATAATAATAATAATAATAATAATAATAATAAAAGTTGGAAGGGACCTTGGAGGTCATCTAGTCCAACCCCCTGCTCAGGCAGGAAACCCTATACCATTTCGGACAAATGGCTGACCAGTTTCTTCTGAAAAACTTCCATTGTTGGAACATTCACCGCTTCTGGAGGAAGGTTGTTCCACTGGTTAATTATTCTAACTGTCAGGAAATTTCTCCTTAGTTCTAGGTTGCTTCTCTCCTGGATGTGTTTCCATCTGTTGCTTCTTGTCCTGCCTTCAGGCGCTTTGGAAAATAGCTTGACTCCCTCTTCTTTGTGGCATCCCCTGAGATATTGGAACACTGCTATCCTGTCCCCCCTCGTCCTTCTCTTCGTTAAACTAGACATACCCAGTTCCAGCAACCGTTCCTTAAGTGTTTTAGCCTCCATCCCCTGATCATCTTTGTTGCTCTTCTCTGCACTCTTTCTGGAGTCTCAACATCTTTTTTACATCGTGGTGATCAAAACTGGAGGCATTATTGCAAGTGTGGCCTTACCAAGGCCTTGTAAATTGGTATTAATTGTCCAGCCTTCTCTTAAAAACTTCCAGTGTTGGAACACCTACAATGTGTGGAGGCAAGCCCTTCCACTGATTAATTGTTCTAACTATCAGGAAATTTCTCCTTAGTTCTAGGTCTTTTGTACCTGACAGGTATAGATTTTGAAAGGAGACCCAGGAAAACTGACTAGGTGACTATGGGCCAATCCTTCTCTTTCAGTCCAAAGTACCACATGGAGCTGTGGAGATGCAATCATGTTTTTTTAGACACACATAAGTGTCAGCCCTACAAGGTAGACTAAACTAAGGCCCTATAGGTCTGGAGTATTTTTATTGTAAAGGATATAGAAACAGAATCTTACAATTCTGAATGGTCTTCTCCCCTTCTCGCTTTATTTTCACATAAACTAGGCTGAAGTTTGTCTTTTTCTCAGATTTATTTCCTGGTCCAGGTTCAAGACCATGTACCTGCCTTGGTAGCAGCTCTTCCATCTGTTCTTCAAGGACATTCTCTCTGCCCTTCACAATATGCCTTTTGAGGTCCTGGAGATAATGCAAGAAAAATATTTAACACACCAATCAGAGCCACACTTTTAGATTTCAGCTAGCTGTTTTATTGCTCAACCTTACAGACAGGAATCAGTGGCAGATTTTATTTTCTTGGGCTCCACGATTACTGCAGACGGTGCTTGCAGTCATGAAATTAAAAGATGCTTGCTCCTTGGGAGGAAAGCTATGGCAAATTTAGATAGCATGTTAAAAAAAGCAGAGACATCACCTTGCCGAGAAAGGTTTGTTGAAGGAAAAATCTTCATCAGGGTCCAGTCCAAGCCGGGAATAAACAACATGGAGACTGCTTTAGAAAGAAGGTTGCAGTTTATTGAAGAGGAGAGCCAGACAGAAAGATGGCTCTAGATTAGAAAAAGAAAGTGAGCACATGTAGCAGGGAGTGAGTTTTTATACCTTCTGGGGCTCTTGAGGTTGTTTCCTGTTCCTGTTTGAGGCTTTGTATTTCCTGTGTTGTGTACTTTGACCTGAGTCTGAGTGTGCCTTTCTGGTATTCTGATGGTGGTGGGTTAATCCTATTATGTCCTGTCATAGAATTTGGGTGGGGTATGTAGATTTTAAGGGTCTTTGTCTTCCTGATCTCTTCAGCTTCTAGCTGGAGGGCTCCAACCTTCCTGAATGGATTATTACATCTGCATTTCTAAAAGCTGGTTTCTGCTGAGTTGTCTGGCTGGTGTGTGTGTGTGTGTGTGGAGAAGTTTCTGCCTTTTTAAAGATCTTCTCCATTATTCCTTTGGGGAAATATATTCTGCCTTTTTAATATTCCCCAAAATATTTCTTTCTCTGGATTCTTCCCACAGGTCCATATAGTCAGAGCTATGGTTTTCCCAGTAATAATGTATGGCTCTAAGAATTAAGCCATAAGGAAGGCTGAGCATCAAAGAAGCGATGCTTTCAAATTGCGATGTTGGACAAGACTCTTCAGAGTCTCTTGGACTACAAGGAGATCAAACCAGTCAATCCCAAAGGAAATCAACCCCTGGCTGTCCTTTGGAAGGACAGATTGTAAAGCTGAACCTCAAATACTTTGGCCACTGAATGAGAAGAGAGAGGACCCCTTGGAAAAGACCCTGATGTTGAGAAAGACTGAAGACAAAGGGAGAATGGAAAAGCCCCAGGAAAAGAAAAGGCATCAGTTAAGAATATTGGAGTATCTTTCTGGTTACATTCAGCTGAATGTTCTCTCTCTCTCTCTCTCTCTCTCTCTCTCTCTCTCTCTCTCTCTCTCTCTCTCTCTCTCTCTCTCTCTCTCTCTCTCTCTCTCTCTCTCTCTCTCTCTCTCTTCTCTCTCTCTCTCCCTCCCTCCCTCCGTCTCTCTCTCTCTCTCCCCTCTCTCTGTCTCTCTCCCTCTCTCCCTCTCTCTCCCTCCCTCCCTCTCTCTCTCCCCCTCTCTCTGTCTCTGTCTCTGTCTCTTTCTCTGTCTCTGTCTCTCTCCCCCTCTCTCTCTGTCTCCCTCCCTCCCTCTCTCTCTCTCCCCTCTCTCTCTCTCCCTCTCTCCCTCTCTCTCTCTCTCCCTCCCTCTCTCTCTCTCTCTCTCTCTCTTTCTCTCTCTCTCTCTCTCTCTCCCTCCCTCCCTCCGTCTCTCTCTCTCTCTCCCCTCTCTCTGTCTCTCTCCCTCTCTCCCTCTCTCTCCCTCCCTCCCTCTCTCTCTCCCCCTCTCTCTGTCTCTGTCTCTTTCTCTGTCTCTGTCTCTGTCTCTCTCCCCCTCTCTCTCTGTCTCCCTCCCTCCCTCTCTCTCTCTCCCCTCTCTCTCTCTCTCTCCCTCCCTCTCTCTCTCCCTCTCTCTCTCTCTCTCTCTCTCTCTCTCTCTCTCTCTCTCTCTCTCTCTCTGGGGGGGAGACAGGGGGGAAGAGAGAGACAGAAGGGGAACAATAAATCTTTTGGGCCATGAAAACAGGTTTCAGATATCAGCCACCTGCATCCCATAAAATGCCATAAAAGCAGAGGGCATTTGCTCTGCGGCGGAAAGCATATGAAATTAGTGAAAAACAAGCCTTTCTCTTTCTAGTGAGAACAAGCAGCTGAGGAGTAATGCTCAGAGCCCGATGACTCACATCGGAGTAGTTATTGCAAAGTCAGTTTTGCCAAAAGAGATGGAGCTTTCTGAGAGACCCACAACCGCCAGCCCATCCCAGATGAGGAAGGTGAGGGGGAATGGACTTCTAGACTCTGGTGCACTGTTGAAATGCCACCAGAACTTAACAAATGTCTTCTTGCTCTGACCTCTAGCCCCAAACTTCATCCGCCTCTGCATTTTTGCCTGCTTCCAGCCTGGTTCCCAGAGAAACTATAAGTCACTTGTGCTTTGCATGCCAAAAGTCCAAAGTTCAGCTTTAAAATATGGATGTTAGAGCACCTCAAGGCTATAGATAAGTGTAATGGCTGTGAGAATGACCTTGGGAGACAGAAGGCAGAGCTGCAGACGGGCACATAAAAAATATCTCAGAGCACAGAAGGAGGGAGGGAGGGAGGGAAGGAGGGAGGGAGGGAAAGAGGGAGGGAAGAAAGATGTGAGAAACATCTCAGAAGGGACCCAACCTCATTTTCCAGAGAGTAAAAGTCAGAGAAAGAAGAAACACTTTTGGTGTAGCAAGATTCCGTTAATGTAACCTGACCACAAAGATCATGCTAGTGCTTCTTCCTAGTTGTAATTTTTCTCTGGACAATCCCACATTGTGGGTTCAAGGAAATGCAACACAATATGACGGTTTTGCAGTGGAGGCTCTAGATAAATCTGGGATGATTTACTGCATTCCTACTCTGAGTAAGGAGTTAGACCACATGATTTGAAGATGTCCTTCTGACTCATACCTTCGGTGATTCCCTGACCCATCTCAATTACCTGATATCAATCAATCAATCAATCAATGATTTATGGAGGCACCTTTGACCAGAACAGCTTTCTCCTTGGTGTCTTCCTGAAATATAGGTTCAACTGTCCCAGAATCCATTCAGACAACAAAATATCACCGAGAATTTCAATACTTCTTCTCAGTAGTTCAATTAAAAATACTGAACTCCACCTGAATACAGAAGAACAGAATTGGAAGGAAACTTGGAGGTCTTCTAGTCCAACACGTTGCTCAAACAGAAGATCCTATGCCATTTCAGACAAATGGTTGTCCAATCTCTTCTTAAAAACCTCCAGTGATAAATCATCACAGCTTAGGGAGGCAAGCCACTCCACTGGTTAATTGTTCTCACTAATAGGAAATTCCTCTGTAATTGTAGGTTGCTTCTCTCTTTGATAAGCTTCCATCTGTTACTTCTTGTCTGCTTTCAGGTGCTTTAAAGAATAGGTCAATCCCCTCTTCTTTGTGGCAGCCCCATGGAAGACTTTACTTTACTTTACTTTACTTTGACTTATATGCCGCCCTTCTCCTCAGACTCAGGGCGGCTCACAGCAAATAATACAAGTACAAAATATAAATTAGTTAAAATAATAATATACAATATAAAAAAACAATAAAACTATACCCACTCATACAACATACAGTCCCAATCAAAGGCCCAGGGGCAGAGCGCAGCTCACAAGCCCCAAGCCTGTCTGCATAGATGTGTTTTTAAGAGTTTTCGGAAAGCTAGGAGGGAGGGAGCAGTACGAACCTCTGAGGGAAGTTGATTCCAGAGGGCTGGGGCAGCAACAGAGAAGGCCCTAGCCCTAGGTCCCGCCCAACGACATTGTGTAACAGACGGGACCCATAGGAGGCCAACCCTATGTGCCCTAACCGGTCGCTGGGATTCTGCTACCGTATCATATCACCCCTTGTCCTTCTCTTTGATATACTAGAGCAGTGATGGCGAAACTTTTAGACACCGAGTGCCCAAACTGCAACCCAAAACCCACTTATTTATTGCCGGGTGCCAGGTGGGCATGGCCCACTGTGTGGGTGTGGCTGTGGTGGTCATGGCAGACTGGGTAGGTGTGGCCAAGATGGGCATGGTCACCTCTATGTTGCTCATGGGGAGGGATGCCTGTGGGGTCGGGCAGGGTTGGGGGAGATTCAGGGGGTCTCTGGTAGGTGGGGCAGTGGGCAGGAGGCTCATCCTGTGGAGTTAGGCGAGGCAAGGCGAGGCAGGGTGGGGGTGCCATTGTTGCAGGGCAAGGTGAGGCCGGGGCGGCTGCTGCCTGATACCATCGGCCCGCGCACACAGAGGCCAGTGAGCACAAGGGGGCTGACAGTGTCCATCAGCAGCCACAGCCTGCCGGCCCCTCGACCAGCACACTCTGGGGCTCCGCAGCCCGCCACCAGCAGTTCACAGAAGCCGCCTCTGAGCTGGACAGCCAGCTGACAGCTGAGGAGGTGATGCAGTGGGTCGTGCCCAGGAAACGGAGAGCAGGCGAGGCCAGGAGGGATGGGATGGGGGGAGGGAAACCAGCCATGCTGGGATGCATCTGGCCACGTGGGAGCTCAGCGGGCGGCTGGTTGAAGAGGGACAGTTGTCATCTCAGGGGCATGGCGCACGTGCCCAAAGAAAGGGTTCTGAGTGCCACCTCTGGCACGCATGCCATAGGTTCGCCACCACTGTACTAGACATACCCAGTTCCCACAATAGTTCCTTGTATGGCTTAGCCTCCAGTCCCCTAATCATCTTTGTTGCTCTTCTCTGCACTCTTTCTAGAGTCTCAACATCTTTTTTGTATGAGGGTGACCAAAAACATGGACGCAGTATTCTACATTTGATCTTACCAATGCAATATAAAATCATACTCATGCTTCACATGATCCTGATATTCCTCTGTTGATGCAGCCATTTATTCATCTACTTATTTATCTATTTAGAGCAGTGGTTCTCAACCTTTTTAATGCCGCAACCGCCAACCGGTCGTAAGTCGAGGACTACCCAACCGGTCATAAGTCAAGGACTACCCAACCGGTCGTAAGTTGAGGACTATTTCCCTGCCAGGGAGCGCCGCACATGTGTGGTGCCGCCCCCTGAGCCGGCCGAGGCGTAGCTGGCAAGGGGCAGTGACGGTGCAGGGTGACCACTGGCTGGGCCACCAGCTGGCCCAGCCCAAGGGAGGTAAGGCACGCGCCGGGCCCCACGCACACCAGCAACCCTCCCTGTGCCCGCCGGCCTCCCACCTCCCCCCCTGGCCCTCTTTTACTTACATTTTTAGTAGTTGCTTAGCAGGGAGGGGTGGAAACTTCCAGACAACTCGCCTTCGCTGCAGACAACTTGCAGCACCGTTTGCAGACGGGGACTTTTGGCGGGCTCAGCAGGGCAGAGACAGCCTGGACAATTCCTATTGGCTTTTGAAAGCCAATAGAATTAGACTCTATTCAAGAGGGTCTATTCTATTGGCTTTCAGAAGCCAATAGAATAAGAGGGAGTAGCACAGCTAAGGAAAAGGGGGGGAAAATGGCGGACTGCGGTGTTTGGCGACCCCCGTGAAATGGTCGTTCGACCCCAAATGGGGTCGCGACCCACAAGTTGAGAACCGCTGATTTAGAGAATGTCAAGTTTAGAAAAGTTAACCATCGAGTCACAATTAGTGCCATCTCAGATCACAGCAGGCTATAAAAGAAGAGGGGAAAAAAGAAATCTTTGGTACTTATCCTTTCAATGTCTAAACCAGTATTGAATACAGGCTGTAGTCCTCAACTTACGATCACAACTCAGCCCAAAATTTCCATTGCTGAGACAGTTGTCAAATGAATTTTGCCCCATTTTAGGACAATGCCTGTCACAGTTGTTAAGGGAATCACGGCAGTTGCTCAATGAAGAACATGGTTGTTTAAAGAATCGGGTTTCCCCCCTTGCTTGTCAGAAGGTCGCAAAAGGAGATCACATGACCTCAGGACACTGCAACTGCCATAAATATGAGTCAATTACCAAGTGTTGTGATTCCTCGCCAGCCAGTGCAGCCGGCAGCTGAGTCTGAGGAATCGGAGGAGGAGGAGGAGGGGCCTGGAGGGACATCAGAGTCAGAGGAAGGCTCTGAGGAGCTCCAAGACTTACAGTCGGATGAGGAGTTTGGCCCCTCTACTCGCACTCAGGCTGAGACACAGCTGTGTTGGGAGTCTGAGTTGGACAGGGATGAAGAACAGCTGGGACAAATCCCAGATGCACAAAAGCGCAGGCAGGCAAAGAGAGTAGGACAGAGGAATGCAATGGGGTGGCTCCAAAGGCAAAGGAGAAGGCATTAGGAAGCCACGCCTGGGCTGCATAATAAAAGGGAAGGTGTGGGAGGTGCCGGTTGCCGAAGGCAGCCGTTTGTGTTAAGGATCGAGTTTCTGTGAACTGTGTTTGTTTGCCTTGGACATTGACTCAGGTCTGTGAATAATAAAATGGGGTTAGTTTTTCTTGCGGTTCCTGCCTGCTTGTTTGGAAGAGGGGTTTCTCCTTGTGAGCATAACAAGGACTCACATAGGCTGGGACAGAACACCAAGTGTCTGAATTTTGATCATATGGACATGGGGATCTGTGATGATCATAAGTCAACAGGTTGAAAAAAAGGGGATCACATGACCCCGGGACATTGCAACTGTCATAAATGTGAGTCAGTTGTCAAGCATCCGAATGTAAATCATGTGACCATGGGGATGCTGCACTGGTCATAAGTGTGAAACATTGTCATAAGTCACTTTTTTCGAGTGCTGCTGCGATTTCGAACTGAGGGCTATCGGTATTTGCCGAGAGTTTCCTTCTCCACCCAGTCCTCAAAAAATCGGAATACTTTTCCTTCGCGGGTGGTGAGGGAAGAGATATTTTGCACCGGCATTATTAAAACATATTCCAAAAATTGTCCCTAGGACATTTGCTTTACAAAACAAGCTTGGCTCATCAGTATGAAAGAGGGGTAGAGGAATTTATGGACAACTGGTTCTTCATTTTAAGAAAAAAAAATCCCTGTTGTGTTTGGCCAATTTTGCTATTTCAGTTCTTGCTGTCACTCTCTGTGCCCCATAATTAACGTCTCATTCTCCTTCTGTAACCGAGAACATGAACATCCCCTGAAAGACAAGTGGCTGATTTCTGCCAGATAAAAGAACCGAAAGCCCAGCATCCTCCCCCGTCATTATGTCTGAATGAGTTTGAGAACTTGTCATGACTTTGCCTCCTGCCTAAAATGCATCATTGTCTTCCCGGCTGTGCTTTTTAAAAAGAGAAGATGAGACAGGGAAAGGCATAATTAGGTATGGAGGACCTTAGGACCAACCTACAAGGGCAGGCAGTAGAGACATTGCTGTGAAATTGCCGGATCCAAACTCCAGTGAAGTTATGGTGGCTGCTTGACTTCCAGAGGAGTATAAATGAATTGTCTCGGGAGACTGGAGAGAGGCAGTTCTGTGGGGTGGTTAAGATGCTGAATTAGGACTGGGGAGATGAGTTTTCAAAAATCCCTTTGGCAATGAAAGTCTATTGCCTAACTCTTAAACCCCTTGTATCTCGTGGGGTTATTTTGGTGAAAATTGGAAGAAGGAGCATATGGCATGACCCCCTTGAACTTATACAGGCTAGGCAGAACTGATAGATAGATAGATAGATAGATAGATAGATAGATAGATAGATAGATAGATAGGTAGGTAGGTAGGTAGGTAGGTAGGTAGGTAGGTAGGTAGGTAGGTAGGCAGGCAGGCAGACAGACAGACAGACAGACAGACAGACAGACAGACAGACAGACAGACAGACAGACAGACAGACAGATGATAGATACATGGTAGATAGATGATAGATACATGATTGATAGAAAGATATAGATAACAGACAGATGAGAGAGAGAGATGATAGACAGACAGATAGATAAGATGATAGATATATGATTGATAGATAGATGATAGATACATGATAGATAGATAGATAGATAGATAGATAGATAGATAGATAGATAGATAGATAGATAGATAGATAGATAGATAGATAGATAGATAGATAGATAGATAGATAGATAGATAGATAGATAGACAGACAGACAGGTAGATAGGTAGGTAGGTAGATAGATAGATAGATAGATAGATAGATAGATAGATAGATAGATAGATAGATAGATAGATAGATAGACAGACAGACAGACAGACAGACAGACAGACAGACAGACAGACAGATAGATGATAGATACATGGTAGATAGATGATAGATACATGATTGATAGAAAGATATAGATAACAGACAGATGAGAGAGAGATGATAGACAGACAGATAGATAAGATGATAGATATATGATTGATAGATAGATGATAGATACATGATTGATAGATAGATGATAGATACATGATTGATAGAAAGATATAGATAACAGACAGATGAGAGAGAGAGATGATAGACAGACAGATAGATAAGATGATAGATATATGATTGATAGATAGATGATAGATACATGATTGATAGAAAAATATATAGATATATAGATTAGATAGACAGACAGACAGACAGATAGACAGATAGATAGATAGATAGATAGATCGAGTAGATAGTAGAAGATAGACAGATACACAGATAGACATAGACAGACTGACTGACTGACTGACAGACAGACACATAGATATAAATGGATGATGCATAGATATTTTGTCCTGTCTTCATTGATTTAATTGATTTTATGTTTTATGATGTATGCTATCCAGAATCACTGGTTGAGATGGGTGGCTATGGAAATCAAATAAATTAATAAAATTGACAGTTGGACAATGGAAATAGATTCTCCATACCTTTATTATTGCCAAGAGGATAATTCTTCAATATTAAAAAGACAAATTTATGTACCCAATTACCCAGTGGACTGAAGATCTGATATTAATATGTTATTTATCAATGAGTTGTCTGTAGGTATAATTGATGCACGTACAGTTATATTGAAATATGGCTATCCTCAATAAAAAGGTCTTTTACATACTGTTTATTTTTGTTGTAATTGTATTGTTTCTGCTTTATTTTTATTCCTTGTTCATCTATTATTCTTTTTCTCTCTTGTATTTTTTCTCTTTTCTTGAATTAAAGAGATGGAGGAGAAAGAAAAGGAGGAGAGGGATGAAAAGAAGAAGGAGAAAAGAGGTGAAGAGGAGACCGAGAAGGAAAATAGGAAGGAGAAGGAGAAAGAGATAAAGGAGAAGAAGGAAAAAGAAGAGAAGGAAAAGGAGGAGGAGGAGAGAAAGGAGATAGAGGAGGAGGAGAAGAAGAAGAGGAGTGAGAAAGAGAAGGATGAAATCAGAGTAGAAGAAAAATGGGAAGAAGGAAAGGTAGAGGAGGAGGAGAGGGAGGAGAAGGAGAAAGAAGAGGAATGAAGAAGAGATAGAGAAGAAGAAGGAGGAGGAGGAGGAGGAGGAGGAGGAGGAGGAGGAGGAGGAGGAGTGGAAGGAGATAGAGGGGAAGAGGAAGGATGAGAAGACAGAGAAGAAGGATGAAGAGGAGATAGAGAAGAAGGAGAAGAAAAAGGAGAGGAAGGAGAAGGAGATAGAGGAGGAGAGAGGAGGAGAAAGAGAAGAGGGATAAAGGGGAGATAGAGAAGGAGAAGAAGAAGAAGGAGGGGAAGGAGATAGAGGGGAAGAGGAAGGATGAGAAGACGGAGAAGAAGGATGAAGAGGAGATAGAGAAGAAGGAGAAGAAAAAGGAGAGGAAGGAGAAGGAGATAGAGGAGGAGAGAGGAGGAGGAGAAAGAGAAGAGGGATAAAGGGGAGATAGAGAAGGAGAAGAAGAAGAAGGAGTGGAAGGAGATAGAGGGGAAGAGGAAGGATGAGAAGACAAAGAAAAAGGATGAAGAGAAGATAGAGAAGAAGGAGAAGAAAAAGGAGAGGAAGGAGAAGGAGATAGAGGAGAAGGAGGAGGGGACACAGACAGGAATGAGAGAGAGCTGAGAGAGAGCAATAAAAAGAGTATAGCTAGGTCAGAAAAAAAGTCACCTGTTCCATATCTGTTCCTTTTGTGGGATGAGAAAGCCCAATAGAATACCGTGAGAATATTGACTTTGTGAAGGTGATAGTGAATCTAGAAAAAAAACAACAGGCTCTTGAAACATGCTGTTCCACAGCTCCAGAATCTAGCCAAGCAGATCCTGACCTTACAGCCAGAGAGTTGAGGCAGCTGCACATGAAAAGGCCAGTATACTGATTCAAACCTAGTTGGGAAGTGTCCCTTTAATGGTCTTTCCAAGTGCAGCTTTGATAAATGAGGCCGTTGGCTTTCAGCATTTTAAAGACCTTTCTTCTCAGATGCAGCAAAATGCATTTATCTTGCCGGTTCTCAAGAAATGTCTGTTTCTGTTGTCTGTTAGTAACCTGCAGGGTTTTAAGTACAATCCAAGCAGCAGAATAAATCTTTGTCTTTCTGAGCACGGGAAAACCACCAGATCGGTTAGGCTGCTAGGGTATATAAAAGCCAGAAATGATGGGGAAATATTGCTTCGAAGAGAATTTTGTTTCCGACAAAGGAGAATATTTGTAGCTCAGGATTAATGTGAGGGTCCTTGGTGCTCTCCGAGTTCGATTGTTTTCTTGCAGACATTTCATTACCAGACTAGGTAACATCATCAGCGCTAAAGGTCATCAGTCTACATCATTCTACCTAGTTTGGGTGTTGAAACATCTGCAAGAAAACAGGACTTGCCCAGGCTATGTAAGAGAAGACAAAAAGAACACACACACACACACACAAAATGACATTTAGGCTCTGTTAGGTTATCTCTTGTTGTTAATTAAAGTTGTTATATTTTAATTTAGGAATTACATGACAGAGTCTGTGTTTTTTCACTTCAGAATGACAGGAAATTAAATCATTAAAGTTTGGCTTTAGGATTCGAGAAGTATGTGGGAGCTGAGAGCGAGGTTGTAGGAGAAGAAGAGGCAGAACGGGAGGGGGTGGAGTTAAGTGTATCATCAGTTTAGAATCATTGTGTTCTCACAAGCGGTCCGAGTCCCACTCCTCCTGAATTCTGTTGGTGCTTATCTGGCCCCAGTTTAGTGCTGAATTGTAGGGAGTCAGTACCCGCTCCCAGAGAATGAAATATTTTGGGGGGAATAAAAATGAAAAGGCCGGATAGAATATTTCCCCTGAATGAGAAATGGAGGTAGAAACCAGCCCAAGTCTCCCTCAAGCAGAAACCGAGGAGGAAGAGGAGGCCACCTTTTACAAATGTAGATTTGGTAATCCATTCAGAAAGACTAGGACAGTCTATTCACCAACAAAGAGCAAGCAGAGACTGCAGATAAGCAACACAATTAGGCAAGCCAAAAGTTGACAAGAGTAGCTCAGACAAACACCTAGGATTTGCATTTCCCCTTTTGCCTAGAGAGAGCCAGCCATGACCCCACAGGAATCAAGAAGGTATAAAAATCCACCCGCTCTCAACTCCAACTGGTCAGCTGTCCCAGAACTGCATACTGTTGCTGGTTCTGCTCGGTGGCGGGATTCAGCCAGTTCGCACTACTTCGGCAGAACCGGTAGCTAATTTTTTTATTGTCCAGGCCCAGAATGGACTTCCGGAAGTAGCATCCACATGGAGAACCGGTTGTTCACATATTTGAATCCCACCACTCATTCTGTTCATCATTAAATCTTTCTAAACAGGCAGCCTCCATTTTATTTCCAGCATCTTAGCTCCCATTTCATTTACTTCCAGATTGGAACTGGATCTGATAGTTTTTCTTTTAACAGAACTTGAGTTGACCAGATTCTGGTGTAACGTCTTGAATCTTCTATGGTGCAGCCTTAGAACTTTAGAAAGAGGTATGATGAAAAGGCTAGAACCATAGGTTATGCATCCTGGTCAACATTAGAGAAGACCAAAATCAAATCTGAAGGTTTTTTTTTAAAAAAAAGAATTAGTAAAATACATTGCATTGGCTTTCAGTTTGACATATAGTCTACATACTGTATCTTGCCATGAAGTTGCCTCAGAGAAACACAGATCTATGGACTTTATTTAGCCATTTTTTCAATGGCTGGCAAATGGAACAAAGCTTGTAAGAAACGAAGATGGTTATCCAAAAAGACGAGAGAGATGTACAAGTCAAGAGACAGATAGAACTCTTCAAATATTTGATAGGACATGATGTGGAAGAGAACAACATTTGTTAGCTGTTGTCCCACATATCACCAACAAAACAAGAAGAAGGTAGGTCTTAACTGAATACCACGGGAACTGTCTGATGCTAAATATGGTTTGACTTTGGAACAAATGAGCCAGAAGTTTGGTATTGTTGATGGTTACTAAGTAGAACTAAGAACTGCACTAAGCAATTTAAGAAGGGGAGAAGGACAGATGGAAGGGCTACCAATTTTCCCCAATCCGTTTATGCACCGCAAAAGATTGAGGAAGGATCCCTGGCGCTATAAGTCCTTAATGGAGACAATTATTGCTTGTTCCTCACCGATAGCTCCTGTTTTGCTCTCCATCCTACAAATTCTAAAGCAGTCAACAACATAAGAATTTCAGAAAAAAAATGAGTGAGCAATTTGGGGGGGAAAAAACGATGAAGTGAACCAACATTGTTTGATGCTTCGATTCAGGACCCTGAGCAGGTCCAGTTGAGTCATATTGAAAGCATCCTATTTGACGGACGATTCAACCTAACATCTGGAATGGTAGAGGGAGGCTGGAATAGAAGTCCGCCAAGGTTCCCTTTCAACCCCATTGTTCTATGTTCTAAGATGATAGTCATCTACCAAAGGTTAGATGGCTTAAATGACCTCAGTCAAACCTTGATTCTCTGGTTTCATCTATAGTGACGTCAAAATAGAGCATGATTATAGCTTGCTAGTCCTTCTTAACATAGAAAAGATATTTTGCACTCCTGGTTTTATAAGCTGGATATTAAAGTTATTTTAAAATACCTGGTCGAAGGAAGTTGAATGAATAAGAACAGAATGGATGCAGAAGTTTTTAGCAGATACTTCCCAATGTTTATATAGCGTCTACTCTTTAAATCTTGTGCATTTTCCAAACATTTATCACCTGCAGCCTCTAATGAGCAAACATAAGCAGTGTGCTTTCTGTAATGTGGACAAATAGCTGTTGTCTGGGTGACAATCGATATTCTGTACAACTATGTATCATTTTGTAATAGGGACTGGAAATTGAGGTTATCCACATATCCTTTTCCCTCCCTCCCTCCCTCATTCTTCCTTCCTTCCTTCCTTCCTTCCTTCCTTCCTTCCTTTCTTCTTTCCTTTCCTTTTTTGCTCCCTCCCTTCCTTTCTCCCTCCCTCCCTCTTTTCCTCCCTCCCTCTCTCCCTCCCTTCCTTCCTCCCTCCCTCCCTCTTTTCCTCTCTCCCTCTCTCCCTCCCTCCCTTCCTCCCTCCCTCCCTTCCTTCCTTCCTTCCTCCCTCCCTCTTTTCCTCCCTCCCTCTCTCCCTCCCTCCCTTCCTCCCTCCCTCACTCACTCACACTTCTTTCTTTCTCTCTCTCTCTCTCTCTCTCTCTTTTTCTCTCTCTCTTTCTCTTTCTCTTTCTTTCTCTTTTTCTCTCTTTCTCTCTTTCTTTCTCTCTCTTTCTCTCTCTCTTTCTTTCTTTCTTTCTTTCTTTCTCTTTTTCTCTCTCTCTCTTTCTTTCTTTCTCTTTTCCTTTCTTTCTCTCTTTCTTTCTCTCTTTCTTTCTTTCTTTCTTTCTTTCTTTCTTTCCTTCCCTTCAAGTCTATTGACTATTGACACCTGGTGACTGTTTGGACAAGCAATTTTCTTAGCAAGGTTCTTCAGAAGTAGTTTGCTATTGGCTCCTTCCTAGGGCTGAGAGAGAATGAGTAGCCCAAGGTCACCCATCCGGATTTGGGTCTAAGGCAGTTCTAAACTGAGTAACAGCATAACAGAATGTCATGGTTCCGACAGATGAATCTCTTCAAAAGAACTTCAAGGCATTGTTTTCCTTAAAGAATCTTTTATTCGAGAAACAAAGTATCAGCACTACATAGTTGAAGCCAAAAACTGAATTCCCCTCCCCTGGGCACAAAAGTAGCAAAGCACAATTCCCTCCTCCAATTAACAGTCATAAATCACATTCCCCAATTAACTCGAAGTGCGGGCTTTCTCCCCATCTCTCCTGCCTGCTAATTTCTATCAACTCTGGGCCCAATGACCTTGGGTTCCCATGACTGAGTTATTATTGTTATAACTAGCTGGACTCTCATCCACATTCCCCCTCCCAGCATCAACAAACTCTAAAATAGAGAAAAGATGGCTACAATTCTATCTGTTGTCAAAGCAAGAGCGTCCGATGCTAGCAGCATTGACACAGAGTAGGAAATGGACCTTGGAGGTCATCTAGTCCAACGCCCTGCTCAGGCAGGAAACCTTATACCATTTCAGACAAATGGCTGTCTAGTCTCTTCTTAAAAACCTCCAGTGTTGGTGCATCCACATGGGACTAGAACACACGGTTTCCCAATTTCTAGCCTGGTGATTTAACTGCTGCTACCCATTACACCAAACTGGATCTGGGTGTGGAATTGCATATGCAAAGATACATTAGATGAGGACAAAATTTATGTGTATAGCTATAATGCAGGAAATGTACACCAAATTGAGTGTGCCGTTGTAGAATGAATATTTTTCCCTTGGGGAGTCAGGGAATTCATCAACCGAAACTGATGAGATAGTCAGGAAAACAGGAATATCAAAATGGACACAGCAGACTTCTTCCAAACCTGCCAGAACTGCTGAATGACAGCAGCTCCTTCAGTCTTGCCATTTGCATAACACAGCTTGGGCCCGAGCAATTTTCCCCTGGTGCTTCTTGCCACTCGGCAGGGGCGCCGTCTGCTATCTTTGGCACATGTTCCAACTACTTAATTCTCTTAGCTCTTTGCTGCTGACAGCCAGACCTTCTGGGATCTGAACGTGCAGTTACCTTTCCTGTAACCGGTTTGTTCATCCCACGAGAAGCTCAGAAGCAGGTCCCCACATTCCTTGGAATTTCCCCTCTGCAGCTTTTGTTGAAAGAGACTCTGTCCCTGTGCAGAAATCTTTTAATAGCACAGGCACTCCTGAACACATCTCCCTGGTTGCTGCAGCTTTTCAGGTTGTCACCAATTAGCAATACGGTGGAGAGAAGTCAGATTTTGTCTCAATGACCTAACTTTGTCAGAAGGACAAAGCAGGGCCAATCTGCCTCAATTTGCTATTTTAGGTATATAGAAGGGGTTCTGCCAATTTCTTGCAAGACACAGTAGCAATAGCAATGTCACTTTTTGGTCACCATAATGGAAAAAAGATGTTGAGATTCTAGAAAGAGTGCCGAGAAGAGCAACAAAGATGATCAGGGGACTGGAGGCTAAAACATATAAGGATCGGTTGCTGGAATTGGATATGTCTAGTTTAATGAAGAGAAGGACGAGGGGGGGGGACAGGATAGCAGTCTTCCAATATCTCAGGGGCTGCCCCAAAGAAGAAGGAATCAAGCTATTCTCCAAAGTGCCTGAAGACAGGACAAGAAGCAACAGATGGAAACTCATCAAGGAGAGAACCAACCTAGAACTAAGGAGAAATTTCCTGACAGTGGAACGCCTTGCCTCCGGAAGCTGCGAATGCTCTGACACTGAAAGATTTTAAGAAGAGATTGGACATTCATTTGTCTGAAATGGTATACCATTTCAGACAAGTGACTGTCTAGTCTCTTGTTAAAAATCTCCAGTGATGGAGTGCCCACGATTTCTGAAGGCAAGTTATTCCACTGATTAATTGTCCTCACTGTTAGGAAGCAGTGGATGGAAACTAATCAAGGAGAGAGAAGCAACCTGGAACTAAGGAGAAATTTCATGACAGTGAGAACAATTAATCAGTGGAACAACTTGCCTTCAGAAATGGCGGGTGCTCCAACATTTTCTTTTGTTTTTATTTTATTGATTTTGTGTTATACTTGTATTTTTGTTGTGAGCCGCCCTGAGTCTTGGGAGAAGGGCAGCATATAAGTCTAATCAAATCAAATCAAATCATTGGAAATTTCAAGAAGAGGTTGGACAGCCATTTTTCCAGAATTGTATACGGGTTCCTGCTTGTGTAGGAGAAGACCTCCAAGGCCCGTTCCAATTCTGTTTTTCTCTGTTCTATTTTTTTCTTATTGCTTTCTGTTTTTTTAGGTGTAAGCCACCTAGATTTGATAATAATAACAACAATAACAATAATAATAGTAATAATAATAATAATAAAATTGGAAGGGTCCTTGGAGGCCATCTAGTCCAACCCCCTGCTCAAGCAGGAAACCCTATACCATTTCAGACAAGTGGCTGTCCAGTTTCTTCTTAAAAACTTCCAGTGTTGGACCATTCACCGCTTCTGGAGGCAGGTTGTTCCACTGGTTAATTGTTCTAACTGTCAGGAAGTTTCTCCTTAGTTCTAGGTTGCTTCACTCCTTGATTAGTTTCCACCCAATGCTTCTTGTCCTGCCTTCAAGTGCTTTGGAGAAGAGCTTGACTCCCTCTTCTTTGGGGCAGCCCCTGAGATACTGGAAGACTGCTATCCTGTCCCCCCTCGTCCTTCTCTTCGTTAAACTAGACATACCCAATTCCAGCAACCGTTCCTTATATGTTTTAGCCTCCAGTCCCCAGATCATCTTTGTTGCTCTTTTCTGCACTCTTTCTAGAGTCTCAACGTCTTTTTTACATCGTGGTGACCAAAACTGGATGCAGTATTCCAAGTGTGACCTTACCAAGGCCTTGTAAAGTGGTATTAATACTTCACTTGATCTTGATTCTATCCCTCTGTTAATGCAGCCTCGCACTGTGTTGGCTTTTTTGGCAGCTGCAGCACACGGCTGGCTCATATTTAAGTGACTGTCCACTAGGACTCCAAGATCCCTCTCACAGTTACTACTATTGAGCCAGGTACCCCCTATACTATACCTGTACATTTGGTTTTTCTTGCCTAAATGTAGAACCTTACTTTTTTCACTATTGAATTTCATTTTGTTAGATAGCGCCCAGTGTTCATGTCTGTCCAGATTGTCCTGTATCTTAAGCCTGTCTCTAGATGATGATGTTATAACAATACTAGTAATAACAATATTAATTACTTGCAACACGTACGTAATAGCAATGGTCTTTAGCTATATGCATTTCAAAATTCAAATATAAGAAATAAAACCAATCTGTGATTGTTCTATTTATAATTTAGATTTTTTTAAGTACACACGCACACGCACACACACACACTTCTACTCTCACTTTTTTCTTTCTAAACAGATACTATTGAACAGTTTCAACTTCCTGAAAAGCTTGAGTTTCTGAATGACATTTTAGCAGACAGTAATCATGCCCCATCAATTTTTTTCAAAATAAGAAAAAGTACTGTTTCTGCCAATCCTGTCAGTCTCTGTCAGTCACTGTGTCTGCGTCAATCACTGCAGAAAAACCTTGTCTAGGAAAATGAACAGAAATAGAACTGTATCTGGTGTTGAACGTAAGTTTTTTTTTTCCTGGAAGAAAGACAAATGAAAGCTAGTAAGTTGGGTTTTTATGACTTAATTTAGGAATCAGGGAGAGAAGCAACCTGGAATTAAGGAGAAACTTCCTGACAGTTAGAACAATTAATCAGTGGAACAACCTGCCTCCTGAAGTTGTGGGTGCCCCAACACTGAAGGCTTTTTAAAAAGAGACTGGACAATCATTTGTCTGGTATGGTATAGGGCAGGGTAGGCAACCTTGGCTCTTTTATGACTTGTGGACTTCAACTCCCAGAATCCCTGAGCCAGCCATGCTGAGGGGAAAGGGAGAGGTTTCCATGCTGAGCCATGCTGGCTGAGGAATTCTGGGAGTTGAAGTCCACGAGTCATAAAGTGGCCTAGGCCTAGGCCAGGGCTAGGCAACCTTGGCTCTTTTATGACTCGTGGACTTCAACTCCCACAATTCCTGAGCCAGCATGGCTCAGCTTGGAAACCTCTCCCATTCCCCTCAGCGTGGCAGGCTCAGGAATTCTGGGAGGTGAAGTCCACCAGTCATAAAAGAGCCAAGGTTGCCTACCCCTGGTATAGGGTCTCCTGGCTTGAGCAAGGGGCTGGACTAGAAGACCTCCAAGGTCCCTTCCAGCTCTATTCTGATTCTGAAATTATTTCCTCCATTGAAACATCCATTCTGATGCCCGTGAAATATAGCTTCCTTTTATATTGCCCTTGAAAGGTGGAGAAGAATTGAGAAGACCAACCTTGCAGTAATTTCCTGACAGAATAATTAACCAGTGGAACGCCTTGCCTCCAGAAGCTATAAATGCTCCAACACTGGAGGTTTTTAAGAAGAGATTGGACAGTCATTTGTCTGAAACGGTGTAGGGTTTCCTGCCTGAGCAGGGGGTTGGACTAGATGATCTCCAAGGTCCCTTCCAGCTCTGTCATTCTATTCTAAGTAGTTTCTGGTACTGAAGTCTCAAAGTAAGGGGTCCTTGATGGTCTCTGAGCTTGGCTGATTCTTGCAAATGTTTCATTGCTCAAATTCTAAGTTTCTGAAGGGACTAAAAATGGTCTCAAATAAGGATATATATATATATATATATATATATATATATATATATATATATATATATATATATATATATATATATATATATATATATATATATATATATATATATATATATATATATATATATATATATATATATATACGAATGCTCAGTATACATATTAATATTCAGTATAAATATACTAAAATATACTGATATATACTCAGTATATATCTCCTGATTAGGCATCCACGAAGCCTATACCCCAGTTATTTATTTATGTATTTGTTTGTTTATTGTATCCAACCTTTATTATTTTTACAAATAACTCAAGAATGCAAACACAACCAACACATTTTCCTCCTCCTATTTTCCCCACAATGCGAGGTGAGTTGGGCTGAGAGAGAGAGGGACTGGCCCAAAGTCACCTAGACAACTTTCATGCCTGAGGTAGAACTAGAACTCACAGTCTCCTGGTGATTGGCCCAAAATCACCCAAGTGGCTTTCATGCCTAAGGCGGGACTAGAACTCACAGTCTTCTGGTGATTGGCCCAAAATCACCCAAGTGGCTTTCATGCCTAAGGCGGGACTAGAACTCACAGTCTTCTGCTGATTTGCCCCAAATCACCCAAGTGGCTTTCATGCCTAAGGCGGGACTAGAACTCACAGTCTTCTGCTGATTGGCCTCAAATCACCCAAGTGGCTTTCATGCCTAAGGCGGGACTAGAACTCACAGTCTTCTGGTGATTGGCCTCAAATCACCCAAGTGGCTTTCATGCCTAAGGCGGGACTAGAACTCACAGTCTTCTGGTGATTGGCCCAAAATCACCCAAGTGGCTTTCGTGCCTAAGGCGGGACTAGAACTCACAGTCTTCTGCTGATTGGCCTCAAATCACCCAAGTGGCTTTCATGCCTAAGGCGGGACTAGAACTCACAGTCTTCTGGTGATTGGCCTCAAATCACCCAAGTGGCTTTCATGCCTAAGGCGGGACTAGAACTCACAGTCTTCTGGTGATTGGCCCCAAATCACCCAAGTGGCTTTCCTGCCTAAGGTGGGACTAGAACTCACAGTCTTCTAGTTTTTTAACCTAGTGCCTTAATCACTAGATCAAACTCACTCTCCTCAAAATATCAATGAAAAAAAATTGTTTTTTTACTGATTTGTTTACTTGGGTTCACTTTATCTACCTTTTAGGACTTGCATGGCGAACAGATTGTTTTATTAGGTCATATTTATGCAGAACCACTGAAAATTCAAAAGGGTTAACAAACATTTAAGCACTATATAAATTGTACTGCAAATCGTTGTGGATCTTTTCTCCAAGCTTAATGTGCCCTACAAATGGGGTCCTACGCTATCAGATGTGAGCGCTATTGATTTTGATAAAGAGTTAAATTTCCAGGTAATTATACGTAGAATTGGAGGCCTGCTGTTTCTAGTACCTTGCTTTGCTATGTTGCTGTTCCTCTCTGTGTATATTGTGGCGGTGGTATCAATAAATATATCGTGACCGTGTCTATTTCAGAATTTACCATTATGTTTCTCACAATCCACAACTCTTTAGGGGAAGTAGTGCATATAATTCTGCTTTATTAATCTCATGAGCTTTGGCGCATTCCCCACTGCTTGGTTTGATCCAAGAAAAATCTACATTCTCCCTACTCCATCGTGTTTTACAATTTTATTTATTTCTTCATTCATCATTCATTCCATTTATATGGCCATTTGCCAATTATAGAGATGCCTAAGTCATCCACGTGTTGATGGATGACTTCACCCAGCAGCTTTGTGTAAAATCAGGGTTTTTTTTTTCCCAAACTTGCCAACTTTAAGAGGGGTGAGCTTTCACTCCTAGAATTCCCCAGGTGCCTGGATGTACTCTCTTATATATGTAGGTCTTTGGTTTTTCGGGTTTTCTCCCACGTAGAATTTGAAGTGTCTTGGCGACATTTCGACGAAGTCCCACTCGTCATCTTCAGGCTGGTGCTTTCAGCTTCGTGCTTCTAGGAGCAATGTGTGACTGTAGCTGTTTCTTCCTTTTAACTGCCAGTGGGGGTTTGAACTGATTGGCTGGGAGCTCGGCTGTGTTCTGATTGGGTGGAGGTGTGTTCTGATTGATTAGGGGCATGGCTGTGCTATGATTGGATGGGGGATTGGCTGTGCTCTGATTGGCTGGGGGAGTGTTCTGTTTGGGTGGGGGCTTTGTTGTGCTCAGGTTAGTCTGAGTTGCAGGGGGATTAGAGATGGTGAGCTGCATAGCTGTTTGGCTTCGCGTTCGTGGTCGTGCCTCATCTTCATGGTCGGTGTCAGTTTGCTTCATGTATGGATTGGAGGGGTTTAAGGTGGTTAGTGATGCAGCTGTGGTCTGGCTTCTGGTTTGTGGTCATGCCTCATCATCGTGGGTTTGGGTTTGCTTTTTGCGTGGATGTGTGGTGGTGACATCCTGTGTGGTTTTCGTGAGTATAGGTCTGGTGTCATTCTTTGAGTTATGGACTCATTTGTCAATAAGGGCAGGTTTCCAAATGGCTGGTAGGCGGGAGGTATCATCTCGTTTGTTCATGCTGTGAGGGCGTTTTTCTATCTCGATGGCTTCTCTGATTATTCTGTTATTAAAGTGTTCAGTTTTGGCAATAGTTCTGGTCTTTTTGAAATCAATTTCTCTTATATATGCATATATATAGGTCATCTTTGGTGAAGTGTGCAAACCAGCATCTGCATTTCCTGCGTCGGATAAGGGGAACACACCTTTCTCCTTCCGTCCTGGCCATTTTTTACAGAGGCACAATGGAGAGCGTTTTAACAAACTGCATCTTTGTTTGGTTTGGTGGCAGCAGAGCCTCAGATAGAAGGTCCATGCAAAGGGTGATAAGGACAGCTGAGAAGATTATAGGAAGTCCACTTCTCATTATTCAGGACACTCAGTGGTGGGATTCAGCCAGTTTGCGCCACTTTGGCAGAACCGGACACTCACTTTTTGTTGCCCAGGCCCAGAATGGACTTCCGGAAGTGGCAGCCATACAGAGAACTGGTTGCAGTGGTGGGATTCAGCCAGTTCGCACCACTTCAGCAGAACCAGTCGCTAATTTTTTCTTGCCCAGGCCCAGAATGGACTTCCGGAAGTGGCATCCACCCAGAGAACCGGTTGTTCACATATTTCAGCGGTTCTCAACCTATGGGTCGTGACCCCATTTGGAGTCGAACGACCGTTTCGCGGGGGTCGCCAGACACCGCGGTCCGCCATTTCGGTTTTTTGTTGGTTTTTTTCGTCGCGTGTGCGCCGCACATGCGTGGATCGGGCTGTCGCACGCGCACCGCGCGTGCGTGGGTCGGCCCGTCGCGGTCCGCCATTTTGGGTTTTTTGCGTGCGCACGCCGCGCATGCGCGGATTGGGCCATCGTGTGCGCGCAGCGCATGCACGAATCGGGCCGTTGCGGTCCGCCATTTTGTTTTTGTCGTGCACCGCGCATGCACGGATCGGCCCGGCGCGCGCGCACGCACCGGGGTCGCACCACACATGGGCGGGGCAAGTGGGGTCTCAACCTGAAAAAGGTTGAGAACCACTGACATATTTGAACCCCACTGTGTATAAGCGCTATGTGGTTAGCGCTCAGAGCATTGTTAGACACCCCCCACACCCACTTCACAGTCTGTTCCTGTTGCTCCCCTCTGGAGGTTTCAAAGCATTTCTAGCAGGACTATGGCAGCTTTGTTCCTTATGCCATCCATCTTGTAAATTTGCAGGATTCTTTTCTCTTGCCACGTATATGCATACATCCGAACTGGACTATGTTGCTTTTCTGTGTCATATATGTGTGTGTATGTGGGTATATGCATAATCTTTTGTCATGTTTACGTATTGTATATTGGAGGTGGTTGCTCTTTGAGAGGTGAGTGCAATGAAATTTCATTTCAATGTATGCTGATTAGTGTACATTTAAAGTGACAATAAAGTTATTCTATTCTATTCTATTCTATTCTATTCTATTCTATTCTATTCTATTTCTTTCCTCTTCTCTTCTCTTCTCTTCTCTTCTCTTCTCTTCTCTTCTCTTCTCTTCTCTTCTCTTCCCTTCCCTTCCCTTCCCTTCCCTTCCCTTCCCTTCCATATTCTATTCTATTCTATTCTATTCTATTCTATTCTATTCTATTCTATTCTATTCTATTCTATATTCTCTTCTCTTCTATTTCTCTTCTCTTCTCTTCTCTTCTCTTCTCTTCTCTTCTCTTCTCTTCTCTTCTCTTCTCTTCTCTTCTCTTCTCTTCTCTTCCCTTCCCTTCCCTTCCCTTCCTTTCCATATTCTATTCTATTCTATTCTATTCTATTCTATTCTATTCTATTCTATTCTATTCTATTCTATTCTATTCTATTCTATTCTGTTCTATTCTATTCTATTCTATTTTAAATAAATAAATAAATAAATAAAAAGCAATAACTTGTTGATAAAGCCAATTAAACGCATGGAAGGATCTAAAATAGAGACAAATTTGGAAGACACCATGACATGTGAGTACATTAATCGAGATAATGAAAAGAAAATCCTTTTTATTAGAGTGTGGTCAGTTAATTGTACACTTCCGCTAGTTTGTTTTAATGTCCAAAGGGTCTTTGCCGAAAAATGGACACTGGAAAAATGACAGCAATGGAGAAGTGATAAATGATACATTCTGGCACATGCCCAAAGATATAAAGATTGAAAATAGATGGAACACTGACCCCCACCCCCAATGTCCATCTGGCCAAGTCATCTCTCCTTAATTCTTGACCTCAATAGGTCTTAGAGGGAAATCAACCCTCGAACACACTCATTGTGTTCCAAATACTTATCAAATTCTTCAAGAAAGGATAGCGGGAGGTCACACTAATAGGAGAAGAGTTAAGAGAACTGGGAAGAGTTGTTGACTTGTTATCCTTGCTCTTTTAATTAAAAAGAGTTCAGCTCCTCCATCTTGGCACAGTGAGGACCTCATCCGATAAATGTGTTTTTGATAGTGGCAACTTTATCCTGGTACATCTGCTAAACTCTAAAATGAAATTACAATACTGGGGAAGAAAGCTATGGCAAATCTAGACAGCATACTAAAAAGCAGAGACATCACCCTGCCAACAAAAGTGTGTATAGTCAAGGCCATGGTTTTCCCAGTTGCAATGTATGGCTGTGAAAGTTGGACCAAAAGAAAGGCTGAGCGCCAAAGAGGTGAGGCCTTTGAACTAGGGTGCTGGAGAAGACTCCTGCAAGTCCCCTGGACTGCAAGGCGATCCAACTGGTCAGTCCTAGAGGAGATCAACCCTGACTGCTCTTTAGAAGGCCAGATCCTGAAGTTGAAACTCAAGTACTTTTGCCACCTAATGAGAAGGAAGGACTCACTGGAGAAGAGCCTGATGCTGGGAAAGATGGAGGGCAAGAGAAGAACGGGACGACAGAGAATGAGGGGGCTGGATGGAGTCACTGAAGCAGTAGGTGTGAGCTTAAATGGACTCCAGAAGATGGCAGAGGACATGTCTCCGCAACTAACTACAACAAATTGCCACAGATGCAACTAAATGGACATGCTGAGACAAAAGAAATGAGCCCCTGTGCTAGGCACAATACCTGCTGGAATTCCTTCTCATACATTGTCGATTAACTAGTATTTAGATTATTTTCATTAACATAAGAAAGGAATGAAGTGAAATGCACCCCATTTGGGATCAAAGAAGTCGCGTGTCAAGGTTCCGACTGATGAATCCAACCAAACAAGCACCATCAAGACAATCTGATCCCTTAATGCAAAGCTTTATAGAGTACATCATTTCAGCATGAATGAAGCTAAACCAGCTCTGACTAGTTCCCATGCAATCCACTATAGTTAAAATATAGAATTCTCCCTCCACCTGTTAGTGCAGGTCATATGATTCTGATCGAGTGTCAAGATATTGTTATGAGAAAGTGGACTTCTGGTTTGTGCTCGTAGCGCATGGCCATGTGAGAGCGGACCTCCGCTCCCCACAGCTAATTTCACCCCGCCAGGGGGACCCTAGATGGGTCCGAAGTTGCCCCATAGAGGTGACCACAAAGGAGGGGCACCCCATTGATCACAAAGTGATGGCAATTTCTTCATTTGATCCGGGGAAAGCCCTCCAAACCCGACAGGAGAAAGGCTAGCCGCTTGCCAGCCTCTAGCCCAAGCTACTGCAGCTGAAGTCCAAGAGCACTACCAAGAACAACGATGAACAGCATGCTTGGAACTGGTGAGAGTATTTGATCTTCTTTCCCTTATTTTACAATTAGTCCCTGCGAAAGATCCCCAAAGCAAACAACCTCCGAAAGTGAGGGGAGGGGTCTACATTCCCATTCCCCCATAGATGGAATTGGCGAATTAACCTTTAAGGAGGAAAGAATCTTATTGAAATTAAATTCAGAATACTACAATCTGATCAGACTTAGAAATTAAAACAAACTGCTAAGATTATATTCTAAAGGATATGATTGAACTACATAAAAAGAAAAATAATAAGAACTTTTTGTTTGACAGAGCTGGAAAATAAATATTTGCTGACATCTAGTGGACAATGAGAATATAGCACTTTAAAGACAATGCCAAGAAACAAAGAAAAAAAATCTGTTCCCATGAACTCTAATAACCTTTAAGAAGATAGTTGCTAAGGAACAGAGAAGAGATTGCATACTGGGCTGGCTATAAGATTGGAACGTGTTTGAAGGAAAAGAAATACTTTGTGGTTTAAATTTATGAACTGTTTAAAAACTTTGATCTATGACAAATTATTCAGAAGGGAAGTTACAGGCAGGATTTAAGTTGGCTAAATATATTGAATTGACAATTGACTCCTGAAAGAAAGAATTGTTATAAAACATTGATTTTACTGAAACCTTGACAACTGAAAATTACAGTGGATTACAAAAATTATATATAAAAACAAGAACTATACAAAATTGGACTATATGGATTTTGAGTTTTGGTTAGCTTGACAAGGCTAATTACCGAAACTATGGCATTTATAGTGGACTACTCGAAAGGGGGAGACAACATGGATATGACATACTCATTAAAAAATGATAGAAAACCACACTTAATATCTACTCCTGAAAGATTTAGCCTGAAAGATCAAAGACCCTTAGAAACACTTCAAGACAAGGCAAATACTTTCCAAGATGAAATTTATGCAATGCTATGACAAATACAAACTGCAATAGACCTAAACTACAAGATTAAACATAACTTTGATACTAAAAGTGAATATACTTCTAACTTAAATCTACAATTAAAAAAACATCCAAAGAATGATGGTAAAGAATGAACAAACAATCAATCCAGACAACAGAATGTGAACTAGAAAAAAATGATTTAACTGGTGAAGTTACAAATGAAGGGAATTATAACTTAATACAAACAAGAAAAAACTTACAAGACTTGGATACAACAATAAATATGGAAAAGATACCTTACGCATTAGAACATCAAAATAAACCTGAGAAGAAAACAGACTTAACAAAATGGATATGGCCAGGAAAATCATTGTTTGGGAGACAAAAAGCATACATCCTATCTACTATGTATCCTCTACTCCTAACAATAACTACAAAAATACAAGAACTGGACAAGTTGAAAATATTAATTTGGAAAACAATTTGGCAAAGGAAGAAGATTAGAGACAGGCTGAAGAGACTGGATTTGCCCTACCAGATGGAATATTATATGAGTAAACACTTGTTTGAATATGGCTAAATAAACAAATAACTTTGGCCATAAAGGGACTTTAGAATAAGTGGGATAAGAGATATAAGTAATATAGTATTTTTTGATAAGATACAAAATGTAAAATTATTAGGATATTGTAACTGAAGGAAAAGTTTGAATTTTAAAGACAAATTAAGTTTGAAAAGATTTAGGATTAAGGAATGACTGAAATATTGAGGGGAAATTGGGCTTAATAAGAACTCTGAAAAAAGGGATATACAGTGATTTAACTAATTTTTACAAATAGAAGTGAAATATAAACTGACTAGTAAGATGTTATGGATAGATGTTATGATAGATAAGTAGTATAGTATCTCTATAATATATGAAATATGAAAATACTAGGATGATATATTTAAATGGGAAATTTGGATATTTAGATGTTAAATAATGGGGAAAATACGATTGACAAGAATTGTTTGAATATTATGGAGAAGTTGAGCTTAAGCAAGATTTATGAAAATAATATATATGATGAATCAATAAGACGACTCTTACAAAAATAACATAAGCTGGTTAAAAAAATGCTATATAGGGACGCTACTATTGTTGGTATAAATATAGAAGAAAATGTTTTTATTTAATCATTTAAATATGGAAAATATCAAATATTAGAAATCATATTTGTTCAATGTAATGGATGTAATGGATACCAGTTCCGGAAGTCTGTTCTAGGCATTGGAGGCCTGGAGGAAACCCCCCCCCCCCGGCCTAGAACGGCCCACCAGAAGTGCATTGATACCACTTCCGGAAGTCTGTTCTAGGCATTGGAGGCCTGGAGGAGCCCCCCCCCAGGCCTAGAACAACCCACCAGAAGTGCATTGATACCACTTCTGGAAGTCTGTTCTAGACATTGGCGGCCTGTTGGAGGCCTCCAAGGCCTAGAACGGCCCACCGGAAGTCCATGGATACGACTTCTGGAAGTCCGTTCTAGGCCTCGGAGGCCCAGGCCTGCATCACATAATAGAACGAGTTGTTCAAATATTTGAATCCCACCACTGATGAGAAGGGAAACATCTTCAAAGAAAAAAAACAAACAAAGTCTAGTTACCTTTTGAAAAAGCATCTTTGGGACAAAAGGGTTGAACCCAGCTTTTATCTGAACCTTGTCACTGACCCGTCCTTCTCTCAAATGCCAGACGTTGCCAAACAAGTTTTCTGTTTAAAAAGAAAAAGACCTTCTCTCGTTCTGGTGTGCTTCTTCTAAATTCCTAACTATTCCCACCCGATGCTGTTTGTTGAAAACGAAAACACACCATTTCATTGTCAGGCTAAGGGGTATTTTTTTTTTTTGTTTAACAGTTCTGTAACCTGGGGGCAGGTGCTGTTTCAATTGCCTGAAAAAAAACATTTTTTTTCCTTCCTTTTGATGATAAATTTATAGGGAATTGAGTGGAAGATTGATATTGAGAGGTTAGAAGCAAAGAACCAGGAAGACCTTAAGCCCTTTGCATTGAGGTAAAAGATTCATGTGCAGTTGAAAAGAAGCCCTCCTGTTTATACTGTTCTCAGATCTGGGCTGCCTTTTGTCAGCTTTCACTTCTGCACAAACCATCAGAGATTATCCAAAGTATCAGAATATTTATCTTCAATAACAGAACAGAATAACAGAGTTGGAAAGGACCTTGCAGGTTATCTAGTCTAACCCCCTGCTCAAGCAGGAAACCCTATACCAGGGGTAGGCAACCTTGGCTCTTTTATGATTCCTGGACTTCATGAGCCAACATGGCTCAGCTTGGAAACCTTTCCCTTTCTCCTCAGCATGGCTGGCTCAGGAATTCTGGGAGTTGAAGTCCACAAGTCATAAAAGAGCCAAGGTTGCCTACCTCTGGCCTAGGCCTAGGCTGCTTTATGACACGTGGACTTCAACTCCCAGAATTCCTGAGCTAGCATGGCTCAGCTTGGAAACCTCTCCCTTTCCCCTCAGCATGGCTGGCTCAGGAATTCTGGGAGTTGAAGTCCACCAGTCATAAAAGAGCCAAGGTTGCCTACCCCTGGCCTAGGCCGCTTTATGACTCTTGGACTTCAACTCCCAGAATTCCTGAGCCAGCATGGCTCAGCTTGGAAACCTCTCTTTCCCCTCAGCATGGCTGGGTCAGGAATTCTGGGAGTTGAAGTCCACAAGTCATAAAAGAGCCAAGGTTGCCTACCCCTGCCCTATACCATTTCAGACAAATGGTTGTCCAATCTCTTCTTAAAGTTGTGATGGAGCACTCACAACTTCTATAGCAGCAGTTCTCAACCTGTGGGTCACAACCCTTTTGGGGGTCGAATGACCCTTTCACAGGGATAGCCAAGCCCTCTCCCCATTTTCCGGACTGCACTGCTTCTCGCTGACCGCTGAAGGGCAGGTGGGGCGATTCTGCCCTGAAGCGCTCCCAGTCATGCCAATTCAAAGGCAGGATATTGGGGGGGTCTCCCGTCCCATCGCAGCCCTCGAGTCTCTCTGCCTGAACGGCCCTCGGTACCTCACCGCTCCCGTAGACTTCTGGGGGCAACTGCAAAGCCCTCCAACTGATCCGGGGCCCCGTCGGCACCTGCCTCCTCCGGCTCTTTCCCCCGCGGCAGCGATGCCCGCTACTTCACCTCGCCACTTCCCCTCGCGCTGGGCTGAGAGGGCGGTGGGGCTGTGTGGATCAAGCAAGGGAGCCTCCTTCCCTCCGAGCTTGGCGAGCCAGACTCGCCCTTTTCGCTCCCTGGCGACGATTCTGCCTTTTAATGCCACTGGGGGAGAGGGACCAACCCCCGCCCCCACCTTTATTGCCGCTGACTGAAGAAAGTGGCAGGTGAGAGCCGCCACTCACCCGGGAAAGCTGGCACGCTTAAGAGATGGGTGGGCTGCCCGCTCACTCACTCACACCAGCCAGCTGGCCAGCCAGCCAGCCTGCTCCCCCTTGATTTACTTGGCAGCTAGAGAGCCTCGGGCCTTTCGTGAACTTCCATCCCAGGTTCTCCTCCAGCCTTTGTAGGCTGGCTGGGCCTCCCAAGCCTCCCAGACTGCTCGTACTCAGTCAATAACCTCCACAACAGAGGGTCGGAACTGGTCAAAAGTTCTGCACCTCCAGATCATATCCCCAATTGAACATAAGAACATAAGAACATAAGAACATAAGAAGAGCCATGCTGAATCAGGCCAAAGCCCATCGAGTCCAGCATTCTGTGTCACACAGTGGCCCACCAATTCTACATGGGGATCTTGAGCAGAAAGAGAAGGCAAAACCCTCCCTTTCCCTTGACCCCCAACAAATGGTACTCAAGGGAATCCTGCCTGCCTCAACCAACATAGAGGCGGCACATGGACATCCATTTTAATAACCACCGATACACTTTGCATCCATGAATCTATCTAGCCCTGCCTTGAAGCTGTCAAGGCTGACAGCTGTCACGACCCCTTCAGGAAGTTAATTCCATAAACCAACGACCCTCTGGGTGAAGAAATATTTCCCTTTATTTGTCCTCACTTTCTTACCTATGAGCTTTAGGGAGTGCCCCCTTGTCCTGGTATTGTGTGATAGAGAAAAGAATTTTTCTGTATCCACATTTTCTATCCCATGCATGATTTTATACACTTCGATCAAGTCACCCCTTAAACGCCGTCTTTCAAGGCTGAAGAGACCAAGGCGTTGCAATCTGGTTTCATAAGGGAGGCGCTCCATTTCCTTGATCATTCTTGTTGCCCTTTTTTGCACCTTTTCCAGTTCCATTATATCCTTCTTGAGGTACGGTGACCAGAACTGTACACAGTACTCCAAGTGTGGTCTCACCATTGATTTGTACAGAGGCAATACAACACTTGCTGACTTATTTTCGATTCCCTTCCTAATCATGCCAAGCATGGAATTTGCTTTTTTTACTGCTGCTGCGCATTGGGTTGACATCTTCATCGAGCTGTCCACCAAAACCCCAAGATCCCTTTCTTGGGTTGTCTCAGAAAGTTTGGTCCCCATCAGTTGGTAAGTATAATTGGGGTTCTTTGCCCCGATGTGCATAACTTTGCACTTGTTTAGGTTAAAATGCATTTGCCACTTTGTTGCCCACTCGCACAATTTCGAGAGATCCTTCTGGAGCTCCCGACAATCAGTTTCACTTTTCACAACCCGGAACAATTTAGTGTCATCAGCAAACTTGGCTACCTCACTATTAACTTCTACATCCAGATCATTGATGAATAAATTAAAAAGTAAAGGCCCCAAAACTGAACCTTGGGGTACACCACTTCTCACTTCTTTCCATCCGGAGAATTGTCCATTTATTGCCACCCTTTGCTTCCTACAATTTAGCCAGTTACCAATCCAGGACAAGACCTGTCCTCTAATTCCATGGCTGGAGAGCTTTTTTATGAGCCTTTGGTGAGGGACTTTGTCAAAAGCCTTTTGAAAGTCAAGATATACAATATCAACTGGGGCCCCTTTATCTATGTATTTATTTACACCCTCAAAGAATTCTAACAAGTTAGTAAGACATGATTGGACAGAGAGGGAGGGAGGGAGAAAGAGAGGGAGAGAAAGAGAGACGGAGAGAGAAAGAGAGAGGGAGAGAAAGAGAGGGAGAAAGAGAGGGAGAAAGAAAGAGGGAGAAAGAGGGAGGGAGAGAGAGAGGGAGAGAAAGGAAAAGACAGAAAGAGAAGAGAGAAAAATAGAGGGGAGAGAGGGAGAGAGAAAGAGGGAGGGAGAGAGAGAAAGGGAGAGAGAGAGAAAAGAGAGAAAGAGAAAGAGAGAGGGAGAGAGAAAGAAAGAAAAGAGAGAAAGAAAGAGGAAGAGAGAGATTAAATTAGTAATTAGCTCCGAGTCTTCGGAGAGGAGCGGCATACAAATCCAAATAAAATAAAAAAAATAAAAAATAAATAAACATGGTTCTTAAGTGAATCTGGTTTCCCCACTAACTTTGGTAGTCAGAAGGTTGCAAAAGGCAATCACATGACCCTGGAAAATGTGTTTGTGTATGTGTGTGTGTTGTAAGGCAAGGGGAGAAGAGAAAAGGTCAGGTCTTCAGAGCCATAGGTGGAGCAGCTGAAGGTGTGATTCGGCACCCATGCTTCAAGACAAAATTTCATTTATTTGTAATTGGAAATAAATGTTTCACAACATATAATTACATATTGTTTTTGTGATTAATCACTGTGCTTTAATTATGTTCAATTTGTAACAATGAAAATACATCCTGCATATCAGACATTTACATTACGATTCATAACAGTAGCAAAATTACAGTTATGAAGTAGCAACGAAAATAATTCTATGGTTGGGGGTCACCACAACGTGAGGAACTGTATTAAAGGGTCGCGGCATTAGGAAGGTTGAGAACCACTGTTCTGTAGACAAGCCTTTCCACTGATTAATTGTTCTAAATGTCAGGAAGTTTCTCCTTAGTTCTAGGTTGCTTCTCTCCTTGCTTAGTTTCCATCTGTTGCTCCTTGTCCTGCCTTCAGGCACTTTGGAAGATAAATTGACTCCCACTTCTTTGTGGCAGCCCCTGAGATACTGGAACACTGCTATCCTGTCGCCCCTCGTCCTTCTCTTCGTTAAACTAGACATAGCCAATTCCAGCAACCGTTCTATGCTTAGCAGCTTATCAGTGTTTTAGCCTCCAGTCCCCTAATCATCTTTGTTGCTCTTCTTTTCCAAGTCTGTCCCCTTGCTTATTTACGTTTTCTGTGCTCTTGGCCTGAGACTCAATGCTTGAACTATCTCTTTAACCATCTTGTAGTCATTCTCAGAATTGATACAGTAAAAGAGACTCACAAATGCTTCATATGCATTTTTTTTCAGCAATTCTTCCAACAACCTTTTAATTTTGCATTAGTACTGTGCCCATGTGAAAAGAGGAATTGAAGGTGAGAGGTATACTGGATTCCCCCCCCCTCTTCTGCAATTCTTTGATTAGGCTTAGTCCCCTCCCTTGTGGTCTTTTGCAGATTTCCCTGCTCTTATTTGCATACGCCAATCATAGAACTTAAGATTTAAGCCTGTAAAGCATGCTCAAACATACAGCTATGGCATGCATATTTCAAAGCGGCTCTTTCAAATGTAGTCCCATTTATGATCCAGCAGAACTAAGTCCAAATATATTGACTTCAGACTGTTGATAACGCCTCCCTATGAAGAAGAAATATGTGTACTAGGTCAGAAACAAGGGCAACAAAGATGATTAGGGGACTGGAGGCTAAAACATATAAGGAACGGTTGCTGGAATTGGGTATGTAGCTCTCTACATGGGGCTACCTTTGAAAAATGTTCGGAGACTTCAGGTAATGCAGAATGCAGCCGCGCGAGCAGTGTTGGGCTTGCCCAGAAATGCCCACATTTCGGCATCACTCCGCGAGCTGCATTGGCTGCCAATTGGTCTCCGAACCCAATTCAAAGTGTTGGTTATCACCTATAAAGCCCTACATGGCATCGGACCAGGTTACTTACGGGACCGTCTGCTGCCCCATGAATCCCAGCGGCCAGTTAGGGCCCACAGAGTCGGCCTTCTCCAGGTCCCGTCAGCCAGACAGTGTCGCCTGGCAGGGCCTAGGGGAAGAGCCTTCTCTGTTGCGGCCCCAGCCCTCTGGAACCAACTTCCCACGGAGATCCGTGTCGCCCCCACCCTCTCCGCCTTTCGTAAATTACTCAAAACACACCTCTGCCGGCAGGCCTGGGGTAGTTAACATCTTGCCCCAAGCCAGTGTATGTCTGTGTGTATGCTGAATGATTGGGTTTTTTTAAAAAAAAAAAATTAAGAGGTTTTATATTTATATGTATTTTTATGTTGATTTCTACTGTGTTGTGAGCCGCCCTGAGTTCTCCGGAATAGGGCGGCATAGAAATCAAATAAATAAAATAAATAAATAAATAAATAAATAAATGTCCAGTTTAATGAAGAGAAGGATGAGGGGGGTCATGATAGCAGCGTTCCAGTATCTCAGGGGTTGCCCCAAAGAAGAGGGAGTCAAGCTATTCTCCAAAGCACCTGATGGCAAGACAAGAAGCAACGAATGGAAACTAACCAAGGAGAGAAGCAACCTAGAATTAAGGAGAAATTTCCTGACAGTGAGAACAATTAACCAGTGGAACAACCTGCCTCCAGAAGCGGTGAATGCTCCAACACTGGAAGTTTTCAAAAAGAGAATGGACAGCCATTTGTCTGAAATGGTATAGGGCAGGGGTAGGCAACCCAAAATACTCAAAGAGCCACTTGGACCCGTTTCCCCACCGAAAATAAAACACTGGGAGCCGCAAAACTCTTTTGATATCTAAAATGAAGATAACACTGCATATATCCTTTTTTACCATTACACACACACACAACATATGATATCATAAAGGTAAAAAAGGGTATATGCCGTGTTATCTTCATTTTAGATGTCAAAAGGGTCTCTGTGTGTGTGTGTCTCCCCCTCTCTCTCCCTCTCTCTCCCTCTCTTTCTCCTTCTTTCTCTCTTTCCTCTCCCTCTCTCTTTCTCTCTCTCTCTTTTTCCTCTCTCTCTCTCTCTCTCTTTCTGCCCTTGGTCTGCCAGTCCTCTTCCCTCACTCTCTTTCTTTATCTCTCTCTTTCTCCTCTCTCTCTCTCTCTCCCTCCCTCTCTCTTTCTCTCCTCTCCCCCTCTTTTTCTCTCTCCCCCTCCCTCTCTCCCTCTCTCCAATCTTCTGCTCACCCGGCAAGCTGGCTTCAAGCTGTTCTCCCAGCAAACTCAGGAGTAGGCAACTTTGGCTCTTTTATGACTCATGGACTTCAACTCCCAGAATTCCTGAGTCAGCATTAGCTGGGCTAGCTAGCTCTCTCCTGCCCTTCCTGCTTCCTGTTTCCTGCAGAGACGCAGCAAAGGGAGGAGCTCCGCCCAGTCCACTCTCTTTTTTACACACACATACACACACACACACACACACACACAGAGAGAGAGAGAGAGAGAGAGAGAGAGAGAGAGAGAGAGAGAGAGAGAGAGAGAGAGAGAGAGAGGAGAGAGAGAGAGAGAGAGAGAGAGAGAGAGAGAGAAGGGAAGCACAAGTGCCTCTCTCTGTCTCTGTCTCAGCAAATGGCAGAGGAGGCTGGGAGCCGCAGGTTGCCGACCTGTGGTATAGGGTTTCCTGCCTGAGCAGTGGGTTGGACTAGATGACTTCCAAGGTCTCTTCCAACTTTATTATTATTATTATTATTATTATTATTATTATTATTATTATTATTATTATTATTAAACTGTGCCCCACAGCCAGGAGTTCGATCCTGATGGGGCTCAAAGTTGACTCAGCGATCCACCCTTCCGACTTCGGTAAAATGAGAAACCATAGGCAATATACTGACATTATAAATGCTTAGAGAGTGCTATGGGGCTGTATATAAGTCTAACTACTACTGTTATTGCTATTCCTTCCTACGGCTTCATGTCCACCATAAGCTAACAACAACGCAAGTTGCAAATGTGCGAGTTTCATTCTGAAGTTCCGGGCAATGTCCTTGGAACTCTTTCGTGATCATGCTGGTTGCGTGTCCATACGAATCTAGGGAGCTGCAGGGCAGCAGTTCTGTTCCAGCCTGTCATTAGGCTTTTAGTCAGCTTCACTCAACTTCAGTAATAAGCATGATTTGAACAAGGGGGGGGGAGTTAAATTGAAGAGCGAAAGGCATCCAAGAAAGAAAGAAAAAGACTAGCTTTTGAAAGAGAAAATGGGGGGGGAGGAAAGCACCACATAATTTTCAGCTGAGCAATGTGTCACGAGAAATGAAAGCTTTTCATGCTCTTTGATAGCACATGACTCAGAGTTACACTGCGTAGTTTATCTAGGCCTGCTTGACAAATTCTGTCAGTGTTTCCAGAACACACCTTCTTCTTTTGCTTATCTAACAGAGAACAAAAAAAAAAAAAATCTCTGAAGCTGAAAGCCATCGCTGCAATGCAACAGTTTTAAGAACCATCGGTTTCCTCCTTCCAAGAAACAGTGACAACAAATACAAGTCTTGAATTTAACAACACAGCAGGAGGCAACTTTCATTCAGACATAATTGGAACGTTAGAATTCCCAGCATCCTTCATCCCTGGCCGCGTCTGAAGTTTTGCAAGATCTGGCAGTATGCATGCTGTTCATCCCTGAATCAGAGGGATCCATTTCAAGACCCGCTGAGAGGGACCACAGTTGCTTTCTTCCTAAATTTATGAGGATCTGGTCAAAGGAGAAAGTATAGAAACCAAGCCATTTGAGTCAAGAATGCATTTGTTTCGCTATCTAGGCTTTCGGGCAGCGATATGAATTTCGGCATTCTTTGTAAAAGGATCTATGTTTTTTTTCAGCAACAGAACACGTGCTATGAGCCGAGATTGTGTCAATCTGCTAATTTTTGGTCACAGGACGAAAAAAAAATGTCTGTGGAGATTGTCAGTCATCCAGGTCACGACTGTCCCTAAGGTGCTTTTTCAAAAGGCAACTGGACTTTATTTTTTCCTTGCAGACGTTTCGCTTCTCATCCAAGAAGCTTCTTCAGTTCTGACTGAATGGTGCACGATGGAAGGATTTATATTTATTTATTTATTTATTTATTTATTTATTTATTTATTCGGATTTGTATGCCGCTCCTCTCCTTGCAATCATGGTAGTTAGAATTCGTTCGGTGAGTCGTTGAGACCACTTGGAGATTTATCTGCGCCTTCAGAGTGGCCTGAATCATACAAATATTGCAAAGTCCACATTCTGGACGAAGAAGACCACTGATCTGAAAGAGGGGTCAAAGAGAACATAAGAACATAAGAACCTAAGAAGAGCCATGCTGAATCAGGCCAAAGCCCATCGAGTCCAGCATTCTGTGTCACACAGTGGCCCACCAATTGTACATGGGGATCTTGAGCAGAAAGAGAAGGCAAAACCCTCCCTTTCCCTTGACCCCCAACAAATGGTACCCAAGGGAATCCTGCTTGCCTCAACCAACATAGAGGCGGCACATGGACATCCGTTTTAATAGCCACCGATACACTTTGCATCCATGAATCCGTCTGACCCTGCCTTGAAGCTGTCAAGGCTGACAGCTGTCACGACCCCTTCAGGAAGTGAATTCCATAAATCAACGACCCTCTGGGTGAAGAAATATTTCCCTTTATTTGTCCTCACTTTCTTACCTATGAGCTTTAGGGAGTGCCCCCTTGTCCTAGTATTGTGTGATAGAGAAAAGAATTTTTCTCTATCCACCTTTTCTATTCCCTTAAACACCGTCTTTCAAGGCTGAAGAGACCAAAGCATTGCAATCTGGTTTCATAAGGGAGGTGCTCCATTTCCTTGATCATCTATATTAAGACTGAACAGCCCTCTTTCAGCAATGGAGGAGGGATATGACACCACTTGTCTCCTGTCTACAATACTGTCCTTTCAGCAGTTCCAAAGAGGTTCCACACCTCCAAGTGGCCTCATCAATTCTCAGAAAGAGTCCTAACGACCGGAGGATTGCAAGGAATATAAATCCTTCCACCCTTCACCATTTGGTCAGCACTGAAGAAGCTTCTTGGACGAGAAGTAAAACATCTTCAAGGAAAAACAAAGTCCAGTTGCCTCAAAAACCAAGATCATGGTCGTCAGTAAACAACTTATTAATTTACCACCAATAAATTCGGAAGGAATACTGCTAGAAAAAGTTGAAAGGATCACGCACCTCAGTTCCAATTTACATGAAAGGTGGGACATGACCACTGAAGTAAAGACAAGGATAGAGAAAGCCCGAACAGCATTCTTCAAAATGAAAAGGGTCTTCTGCAGTCACGACCTAAGCCTAAGACTGAAAATCAGGCTTCTCAGATGCTCTATTTTTCCTATCCTGCTCCATGGAGTAGAGAGTTGGTCCCTGACAGAAGGCCACCTGAAGAGACTAGAAGCATTTGAAAATGTGGATTTACAGGCGGCGGTTACGTATAAGTTGGGTTGACAAGATCAGAAAAGAGGAGGTGATCAGCCGCCTGGGAAAGCCAAGGGAAATCATCAAAACAAATAAAAAATGAAAGTTAGAATATTTCGGACATGTGATGGGACACCCAGAAAAATACGGCATACTCCATTTAATCCTCCAAGGAAAGATCAAAGGCAAACGAGGTCCAGGCAGAAGAAGAATATCGTGGCTTCCAAATCTAAGGGATTGGTTTGGACAAAACTCAGCAGCACTTTTTCGTGCGGCTGCTGATAAAAACAAGATCACTAACATGATCACCAACGTCCGATAATGGATATGGCAGAAGAAGAAGAAGAAGAAGAAGAAGAAGAAGAAGAAGAAGAAGAAGAAGAAGAAGAAGAAGAAGAAGAAGAAGAAGAAGAAGAAGAAGAAGAAGAAGAAGAAGAAGAAGAAGAAGAAGAAGAAGAAGAAGAAGAAGAAGAAGAAGAAGAAGAAGAAGAAGAAGAAGAAGAAGAAGAAGAAGAAGAAGAAGAAGAAGAAGAAGAAGAAGTTGCCTTTTGAAAAAGCATCTTTGGGACAAGAAGGAAAAAAATGTCCACAGGTTTTTGAACTTAGGAGGATTTCCCCCCATCACCCTTCATTTAAAATCGGGTCTTCATACCTAGTTTTAGGTAGACTTGTGAAATTTATAAAATGTACAGACTCGGCAAAAATTGGCTTTGTAATTCAGTTCTGAATTGTCAGTCCTATTAGATTTGGAGGATTTCAAAGAGCTGGGCCAAATGAGTTCTAGCTGAATCCAAGGTGTTCAAACCGAACCAGTGAACTGGATCACCTCAGCTCAGTTTTCCAAATTGTTTTGGAACGAGCCCTATTCTTCTGTAAAAAAAACAACAACATCTGAACTAATTTGGAGCTGTTTTGGCGACTCGGTGCCATCACCATCCGTTGACTCATTATACATATAGCCCTATTCAATGCCACCCATCTGTGCAATCAAGACAGAGTTTCATGCAATGATCTCTTTGGGACGGGTGAGGGGGGGTAAATTATTCTACAAGAAAATTCTTTCCTCTCCGTTTATTGATGGGAGACAAAGAATCACAATAACTCTTGTCTTGATAAGACTAAAGCATCCCTGGAGGAGGAAGCAAAGATCTTACGTACCTTTCTGCACAGCCAGTTCTTCTTGACCCAGTTGTCTATCTTCTGCTTTGTGCCGATTCTTTCCTTGGCAACGACAGTACCAATCTATGAGAGAATGAGAAATCCATAAAGCTAATAACATAAGCACCATGAGATAGTTCTTAACTACAGGGGTACTTTGGTACTCAGCTGCTTTGAAACTGGTCGAATTTGGTACTCGAAGAATTTTGACACGAAAATATTGTCCCAGACATGAAACCGTTGGGTGAGATCATCCATCGACACGGGGTGAGTTTTCATCAGTATGCTGATGATACTCAGCTTTACATCTCTACCCCGCATCATTACAGCGAAGCAGTGGAAGTGATGAACTGGTGCCTGGAGGCTGTTGGGGTCTGGATGGGTGCCAACAGGCTCAGACTAAATCCTGACAAGACGGAGTGGCTATGGGTTCTGCCTCCCAAGGACAATTCCATCTGTCCATCCATTACTCTGGGTGGGGAAGTTTTATCCCCGTCGGAGAGGGTTCGCAACTTGGGTGTCCTCCTTGATCCACAGCTAAGTTTAGAATACCATCTTTCGGCTGTGGCGAGGGGGGCGTTCACCCAGGTTCGCCTGTTGCGTCAGTTGCGGCCCTATTTGGACCAGGAGTCGCTCCTCACAGTCACCCATGCCCTTGTCACCTCAATATTCGACTACTGTAATGCTCTCTACATGGGGCAACCTTTGAAGAATGTCCAGAGACTGCAGGTGGTTCAGAATGCGGCCGCGCGAGCCGTCTTGGGTCTCCCAAGACATGCTCATATCACTCCAGCCCTCCGTGAGCTGCACTGGCTGCCAATTGGTCTCCGTACACAATTCAAAGTGTTGGTTATGACCTATAAAGCCCTATATGGCAATGGGCCAAGATACTTGCGGGACCATCTTCTGCCCCATGAATCCCAGCGACCGATTAGGGCACACAGGGTTGGCCTCCTACGAGTCCGTCTGTTAGACAGTGCCGTCTGGCGGGGCCTAGGGTTAGGGCCTTCTCTGTTGCTGCCCCAGCCCTCTGGAACCAACTTCCCTCAGAGGTTCGTACTGCTCCCTCCCTCCTAGCTTTCCGAAAATTTTTAAAAACACATCTATGCAGACAGGCTTGGGGCGTGTGAGCTGCACTCTGCCCCTGGGCCTTTGATTGGGAGTGTATGTTGTATGAGTGAGTATAGTTTTATAGTTTTATATTGTATTACTATTTTAAATGACTTATATATTTTGTACTTGTATTTCTGTTGTGAGCCGCCCTGAGTCTGGGGAGAAGGGCGGCATATAAGTCAAAATAAAGATAAAGAAAGATAAAGATAAAGATTTGCTTGGTGCAAGCGGTGTGGTGGCCTAGAGTTGGAGATCTCACCTCACAATCAGGAGGCTGTTAGTTTCATCCTCGGTGGCGGCAGATATTTCTCTCTGTGGGTGCAATAAGTAATTGTCTGCTGTGAACACTGCATAGGCATCAGGAAGGGCATCCGGCAAGTGAACACTCAGCTCCATTCACTTGCCCTGACTCTTGCTACAATGGAAGGGATTACAGAGTCATTAAAAGAAGAAGGAAAAAAAAACCTTGTCGTTTGTTTGGCACTCAACATGCAAGCTAGATCTTGTTGGTGTTGGCTGCCTCGTGACTTTTCAGCTGAAACAAAGGATCACACGTTAGTCATGCAATCACTCTTGCCCTGTGCACATCCCCTTCTGTTATCTTTACATGCTTCCTTATTGGGGAGAAATGTTTGGTACTTAGTATAGTATAGAATAACAGAGTTGGAAGGGGCCTTGGAGGTCTTCTAGTCCAACCCCCTGCTCAGGCAGGAAACCCTATACCATTTCAGATAAATGGTTGTCCAGTCTCTTCTTTAAAATTTCCAGTGTTAGAGGATTCACAATTCACAACCTCAACCCCAATCCTAAGCATAACCCAAACCCAAACCCCAACCCCAACTCTAGTCCTAGCCCTAATCCTAACCCTAACCCCAACCCCAATCCCAATCCCAATCCCAATCCCAATCCCAATCCTAATCCCAATCCCAATCCCAATCCCAATCCCAATCCTAAACCTAACCCTAACCCCAATTCTAGCCCTAACCCTAACCCTAACCGTAACCGTAACCCTAACCCTAACCCTAAACCTAACACTAACACTAACACTAACACTAACACTAACACTAACACTAACACTAACACTAACACTAACACTAACACTAACACTAACACTAACACTAACACTAACACTAACACTAACACTAACACTAACACTAACACTAACACTAACACTAACTCTAGTCCTAGCCATAATCCTAACCCCAATCCCAATCCCAATCCCAATCCCAATCCCAATCCTAACCCTAACCCTAACCCTAACCCCAATTCTAGCCCTAACCCTAACCCTAACCCTAACCCTAACCCTAACCCTAACCCTAACCCTAACCCTAACCCTAACCCTAACCCTAACCCTAACCCTAACCCTAACCCTAACCCTAACCCTAACCCTAACCCTAACCCTAACCCTAACCCTAACCCTAACCCTAACCCTAACCCTAACCCTAACCCTAACCCAATCCCAATCCTAACCCTAACCCTAACCCTAACCCCAATTCTAGCCCTAACCCTAACCCTAACCCTAACCCTAACCCTAACCCTAACCCTAACCCTAACCCTAACCCTAACCCTAACCCTAACCCTAACCCTAACCCTAACCCTAACCCTAACCCTAACCCTAACCCTAACCCTAACCCTAACCCTAACCCTAACCCTAACCCTAACCCTAACCCTAACCCTAACCCTAACCCTAACCCTAACCCTAAAACGAACCCTAACCCTAACCCTAACCCTAACCCTAACCCTAACCCTAACCCTAACCCTAACCCTAACCCTAACCCTAACCCTAACCCTAACCCTAACCCTAACCCTAAAACGAACCCTAACCCTAACCCTAACCCTAACCCTAAAACAAACCCTAAAACGAACCCTAACCCTAACCCTAACCCTAAAACGAACCCTAAAACGAACCCTAAAACGAACCCTAAAACGAACCCTAAAACGAACCCTAAAACGAACCCTAACCCCAATCGCAACCCAAACTCTAACCCTAACGCTAATGCTAATGCTAAGCCCAACCCCAACCCCAGACCTAACTCTAACTGCAATACCAGAGCCAACCCCAACACCAAAAACAGCCCTAACCCTAACCCTAACCCTAACCTCAACCTCAACCCCTGTCCTGACCCTAACCCTAACCCAAGTCAAAATCTGGACACCCACTGCTCAACAAGCATTCCACTGAAATGATAAACATTCCCTTCTTCCCTCTCCTTCCTCATTTTTTTGGTGCTACTGAAATTTCATTTAATTAACC
>JARGCV010000178.1:180000-257500 GCA_034064705.1 Bothrops alternatus | reverse complement strand
TCTGTTAATGCTTTTTTGGCAGCTGCAACACACTGCTGGCTCTTATCTAAGTGATTGTCCACTAGGACTCCGAGATCCCTCTCACAGTTGCTACTGTTGAGCAAGGTACCCCCTATACCAGTGATGGCGAATCTTTTAGAGACCGAGTGCCCAAACTGCAACCCAAAACCCACTTGTACATTGTGGAGTGCCAGGTAGGTGTGGCCCACTGGGTGGGTGTGGCCCATTGGGTGGGCGTGGCTGCGGTGGTAACGGCAGACTGGGTGGGACTAAAAAGTTCAATCAATCAATTCCAACTTTGCAAGTTCTTTTTTTTCCCGCGAAAAGTTGAAATTGATTGACTGAAACTTTTTTTTTTTTGCACACAGCAGTGGAGGCCTAAAGCGAAAAGGTTTTATAAAACCCAGCTGAAGGCCTAGAATTGGGGCAACAGCATGCGTGCCCACAGAGAGGGCTCTGAGTGCTGCCTCTGGCATCCGTGCCATAGGTTCACCACTACTGCCTTATACCAGGGCTTTTCAACCAGTGGTACGGGTACCACCTGTGGTAGATTGGCACCTGGCGAATGGTACGCAACCATCCTAGAAAAGTGGTAGCGGGGGAGGGGAATGAGCTGAATCGGTGGCAGCACCGCACAAGCCTAAGCGAGAGATGGCTGGAGCTGCAGGGCTGTCAGGGCTCAGCGGAAGCACCAGGATCGGCGCTTCTTTGGGACTGTCAGGGCTCAGCGGAAGCGCCAGGATCAGTGCCAGGCTCCAGCTGGAGCTTGACCCTGATCCTAGCACTTTTGCTGAGCCCAGAAGAAGCGCCAATCAGCTGGAATGTTGCAGCCTCTCCAGGGTCTTGTGATTTACATTCAGATGCTTGGCAACTGATTCATATTTATGACGGTCACAGTGTCCCAGGGTCATGTGAAGTGACCAAAACCTGCTGCAACCACCCAGCAGACAGGGGGAATAAAAACCAAACACCCCCCACCCCACCCCCGCTGCCAATCCTCAACAGAAATGCTCACAACAATGGAAACCTCGGACAGGAGGAAGAGGGTGGCCAGGTGGGCAGGCAGGTGTTTTGCTCGGCTGTGGCTTGGGAGGCACTTTTTTCAGTGCCATTGTAACTTTGAACAGTCATTAAGTGAACTGTTGTAAGTCAAGGACTATCTGTACTTCATCACTTTTTTCCTTTTTTTGATCATCAAGTTTTCTGCTAGGCAACTGGTGGTACTCGGATATTGCCATATCCTAAATGTGGTACAATGGGTGAAAAGGTTGAAAAGCCCTGCCCTATACTATACCTGTGCATTTGATTTTTCTTTTTTCCTAATTGACCTTCTGATGTCAATTAAATGAGGACTCAGATTGTTGGTGACAATATGCTGACTCGATAAACCCCTTAGAGAAGGCTGTTAAGCACCATGAAGTGGTATATAAGTCTAAGTGCTGTTGTGTCTAGCCCCTCTCAGCTCATAAAAATCCACTTAAAGATATCTTTAAGAGTTTTTAATTAACACATTTCAAACGAAGGCATTTCAAAGCAAGCTGCTGACATTTTTTTGTTGGCCTGAACGGCCAAAACTGATTTATGATACCTTTAAGATAAACAGGCTCTCCTCCCACATTCCAATTAACTCACTCTGTCTTTATCACTTTGTCCAGAACATCATTATTCTTCGGTAGGTTTCAAACACACTAGAAAACTTAGTTCTAACGCACTGCGAAAGTTTTCAGGCCACTCCTGGATTAACGTTGCTCGTGACTAAGGCTGAGGCTCTCGTTCCCCTGCTAATATAGTCTCCCATACGTCACTTCCTTCTTCCACCCAACTGACCCCTTCGCCTATCAAACCGTCTGAATCGTGGATCAATCCATCTAACTTCCTGTTCCACATCTGATTCATCACTGTGAGAGTCCGACTCGGAATGCACACAAAGCTCCTCATTATCTAGCTCGGCTGCCGGGAGGGGGAAATACCCAGAAGGGCCTGGCTGCGCTTCGTCATCCTCTGATATGTACCCAGCCTGTCCAGAGACACTCACAACAAGTGCTATTGCTATATCGGTTTGTTTGATAAACAAATAGTAACCATTTTTGCAAAAAATGCAAAATCTGACAGCATCAGCCCTTGGTGACTCTACTTTCCCATGTCATCATGTTCCAGGCAATGGTCTGTATAAACCCCCATTCCTGAAAAAATTGCTGTGGGTCAGCTTGTCCTTAGAACATTGATCTTCTGCCTGTCTGTCAACTACTTGATGGTCTGCATCTCAGACGCCAGAATGTCTTGATTATTTAATACTCTCTTTTCATCCCTCTGACAGCCTTGTCTGCCACTAATGAAACCGTGCTCAGAGGCTGTCACTATCTTTTTGTATTCTCCACTTCAAGAGGAGTGGAGAAGAAATAAACCCGTATCACTTTGAGGGTAATTCCCCATCAGCCTGTTTGGTTGCCCAAGCTATTGAATGAGTCAGGAATCGCAAGGCTGAAGCTAAACAATTCATCACGTATCGCAGTGATTCTCAACCTGTGGTCCACCGACCCCCCCCCAGGGGGCCCGCAATATCACCCCACGAGGTCTGTGAAGGCTCAAAGAAATGTTATGGTTTAAATCTTGAGTTGAATTTTGAGAGTCCATAGCCACAAAATGTATTCAAAGGGGGTCTGTGGTGAAAAAAAAAAAGGTGGAAAAGTGTCTATGGAGATTCTCAGATATCCAGGTCAAGGTTGTCCCAAAGATGCTTTTTCAAGAGGCAATTGGACGTTGTTGTTTTTCTTTGAAGACATTTCGCTTCTCACCCAAGAAGCTTCTTCGGCTATGACTGGATGGAGGGGAAGGGAAGGATTTATACTCCTCGCAGACAGTTGGTCATTTGCAATCTTTTAGGGAGCCTTTGAGGCCATGACATCATCTATCTCCAGTCCGCCACGCAGTCCTTTCAGTAGTTTCAAGAAGGCTCCACACTCATTTGCACCACTCAGGTGACCCTGAGGACCCAGATAAGCCTCCAAGTGGCCTCAACAACTCTCTAAAAGGATGCAAATGACCGGCTATCTGCAAGGAGTATAAATCCTTCCCTTCCCCACCATCCAGTCAGAACCTGAAGAAGCTTCTTGGGTGAGAAGTGAAACGTCTTTAAGGAAAAACAAGGAAGTCCAGTTGCCTCATGAAAAAAAAAAGCACCTTTGGAAAAGTGGAGAACCACTGATGTATTGAACTAGTCTGATTTTTTTTTCTATTTTGAATAAAATGTACACAAAAGAAGGGAATAAATATCGTGGTAGGTCATGAGGGGTGGTGTAATATCTTAATATCCCCAACATAATATCCCCAACATGTAAAAAAGATGTTGAGACTCTAGGAAAAGTACACAGAAGAGCAACAAAGATGATTAGGGGACTGGAGGCTAAAACATATACAGAATAGTTGCTGGTATTGGGTATGTCTAGTTTAATGAAGAGAAGGACGAGGGGGGACGTGATAGCCGTGTTCCAGTATCTCAGGGTCTGCCCCAAAGAAGAGGGAGTCAAGCTATTCTCCAAAGCGCCTGAAGGCAGGACAAGAAGCAACAGATGGAAACTAACCAAGGAGAGAAGCAACCTGGAACTAAGGAGAAACTTCCTGACTGTGAGGGAACGGCTCCCACTGCCTTGGCCCTGGCCCAAGCCGGCCGGGAGCCAATATACAATTTTGTGGTGGCTGAATTTTGTTTCTATGCTGAAACACACTCAGTCTTAACTCCACAAGGCCGTCTGGAAACAGCGAGGGACCAGCCCCTGCCTTGTCGGCCCCGTCGCCTGGGTGCATGCTGGGGAGGGGTCACCCTTTGTGAGGAAAGAAGAAATGGACCATGCCTTGGCGCTTGCCCCGGTCCCCCCTCCCTTCTGCCAGAGACCCTCAGATCTGTCCCACTCCTGCCCAGGCCCCCACAAGCACCCTTGACGCGAACAATGTAGCACTGGCCATGCCCACCCAGTAGGCCACACCCACTCCATCCATGCCCAACCAGTAGGCCACACTCACCCTGGCCACACACACACAAACACACACCCCGAGGGCAACCGCAATGCTGATGTGGCCCTCAATGAAATTGAGTTTGACACCCCTGGACTAGAAGATCTCCAAGAATTTTTCCAACTCTGCTATTCTGTGTTCAAAAGAAAACCAGGCCATGTTCACCCCACTCTTAGGAAGAATATCAGAATGAATCTTGAGGATTCTCCTCTTCTTCTTCCACCCTCCTCCACCGCCTCCAGTTCTGGGGTCCCGTCCATCAAACAATGTCATTTGATGGGCCCTGGGACAAGGGCCTTCTCCGTTGCTGCCCCAGCCCTCTGGAACCAGCTTCTCTCGGAGGTTCGTACTGCTTCCTCCCTCCTAGCTTTCCGTAAACTTTTGAAGACCTATTTATGCCGACAGGCCTGGAGGGTATGAACTCTGTTCTGCCCCCAGGCCGAGGAATCTCCTTCCATCGTTGATTGCTTATTTGACTGTGTTTGCATGTTGGATGTGTGGATTTTTCGATTGGATCTAACTATTATTATTAATTTTTATTTATACCTGTATTATTGTTGTGAGCCGCCCCGAGTCTTGGGAGAGGGGCGGCATACAAATTTGATAGATAAATAAATAAATAAATAAATTTTCTCTTCTCCAAATGGCTTCAAACATTCTTCTGTGTCATCTGTTGTTTGTCCTTACCTCCCAGGACTTTTTCAACCTTGAATGTGCAGGCGTATTTATTGGTTCCGAATAAATTCATTTGGCGTTATTAGCAAGTCAGGCAAAAAATGGAAAGAGGGAGGGAGGGAATGAAGGAAGGGGGGAACCAATTTTTCATGGCTAGGTCAATGGAGCAGGAGCAAACAACTAATAATCCACTGTGTTGCACAAATCAAAAGGTCATTCATTAGTCATCCATACTAAACCGAGGTTGTGAAACGTTCTCTTGTGTTTAATAAAGGAGCCAGAATTAATCTTAACTTAGAAGAACAGAGAGAGCCCGTGAGGCAACCCCCCCACCTCTCCTCCAGGCAAATACCCAAATCTTATAATATTCACTGAACTTTGACAACATGTTAAACATGGGGAAACAGGCAAAAAAAAAGGTGAACATTTTTCTGCCGAACATTTTTAAAAGGACAAGGACAGATAATCCTCGACTTATGACCACAATTGAGCCTAACGTTTCTGTTGCTAAGCAAGACATTGAGTTAGTGAGTTTTCCCCAGTTTACGACCTTCCTTGCCACAATTATTAAGTGAACCACTGCAGTTACTCAGTGACGCAAAGTATTAGTACCACTTTATGAAATCCTAGTGAGACCACACTTGGAATACCGCAGCCAATTTTGGTCACCATATCACAAAAAAGATGTTGAGACTTTGGGGGAAAAAAAATCAGAGAAGAGCAACTAAGGCGATCAAAGGCCTGGAGGCTAAAACATACGAAGAACAGCTGCAGGACTTGGGTTTGGCTAGCCTAAGAAAAGAAGAAATAAGGGGGACATAATAGCAGTCTTCCAGTATCTGAGGGGCTGCCACAAAGAAGAGGGGGGCCACTTTATTCACCAGAGCATCAGAGGGAAGGACAAGAAGCAACAGTTGGGAAACAGATCAAAGAGAGAAGCAACCTGGAATTAAGGAGAAACTTCCTTACAGTGAAGACAATCAACCAGGGGAACAGAAGTTTCTTTCAGAAATCATGGGCGCTCCATCACTGGAAGATTTTTAAGAAGTGACTAGACATTCATCTGTCTGAGATGGTATAGGTTTTCCTGCTTGAGCAGGTGGGTGGACTAGAAGACCTCCAAGGCCCCTTCCAGCTTCTCTTCTCTTCTCTTCTCTTCTCTTCTCTTCTCTTCTCTTCTCTTCTCTTCTCTTCTCTTCTCTTCTCTTCTCTTCTCTTCTCTTCTCTTCTCTTCTCTTCTCTTCTATAATAATAATAATAATAATAATAATAATAGAATAGAATAGAATAGAATAGAATAGAATAGAATAGAATAGAATAGAATAGAATAGAATAGAATAGAATAGAATAGAATAGAATAGAATAGAATAGAATAGAATCTGGCTTCCCAAATTGACTTTGCTTGTCAGACATTTGTGTGGGAAGTCACACCAACCCCACCCCCAGAGAAAGAAACATTCTTGGAAATATTTAAAAGGCAGAATATATTTCCCTAAAGGATTTTAAAGGCAGAAACCAATCCCGCCCCCAAGTCTTTCTGTCCCAAACAGAAACCAAGTCTGCAGAAATACAGATGTCATAATCTTGTCAGAAAGACTGGAGTCAGGAACCTGGGATTAGGAAGAAAGATCCCTAGAATCAACACCAAAAATCTAAGAGTCATCAGCCATAGCCCCAGGAAGCAGGATATGACCTTTGGGACATAATAGGAGTAACCCACCACCATCAGAATACCAGAAAGGCACACTCAGACTCAGGTCAAAGTTCATGCCACAGGAACAACTCCAAACAAAAGCCTCCAGAGGGTATAAAAACCCACTCCCTACATGTGCTCTCCCCTCTTTTCTTCCAGAGCCATCTTTCTGTCTGGCTCTCCTCTTCAATAAACTGCAACCTTCTTTCTAAAGCAGTCGCCATGTTGTTTATTCCCGGCTTGGACTGAACCATGATGAAGACTTTTCCTTCAACATTTGCGAAAGGTGATCCATGACCCCGGGACACTGAATGGGGATGACGCGACCGCTACAAGGGTGAAAAACAGTCATAAGCCATTTTTCCCCCAGGGCTGCTGTGACTTTAAACGGTCGCTAAAACGAATGGCTATTAAGTGAATAACTACCTATAACTGTCCCCGTGCTCTTTCAATTTGTCCAAAGGCAAGGATCGCTTCGAAGGGTGGTGTGTAATTCAATCCAGTTGGAGGTTTGGTAGAAAAAGCAAATTTGAGATTTCAGGCATAATGGGGAAGGAGAGAATTCAGGATGTTGCTTCTCCAAACTGTGTGATTTCCCCTGGTGAAGAAGTGAGAATGGGGGTAGAACTTTATCTTTCCATGAAATTACATTGTCACAAGCAACCAGAAGCCTTGGGCAGTCTCTAAGCATATGGCATCAATAACTTTGCTGAGGGGTTTCATCTCCAGCCATGGATCTGCATCTTGATGGGTACAGCTGCCAGGCTGGCCAGGAGCCAAGAGATCCTGAATTTCCTTGGAAGCAACAGGACATAAAAATTTCAGAAAATTACTCTTACCAGCAACTACGCTAGTCAAGCAATAATGTGATTGCTGCTTCAGGCATGCTTGCGAAGAAAAGATGGCGGTTAGGGCTGTAGAGTGCACGAGACGTGAATAACTAAACTCAGTTTTAAAAATGGGTACAAGCAAACCAGTACAAACTGTCACCTAGTAAGCTATAACAGTAGTCCTTGGTTTACAACTGTTTGTTTAGTGACTGTTCCAAGTTACAAAGGCATTGACATCCTTAAAGAAACGCTGCTTTAATGTCAAGAACCAGTTCGATATGATGGTTACGACGCTAGGCTAGAAGTCAAGAAATGGGGAGTTCTAGTTCCGCCTTAGGGGTGAAAGCCGTCTGGGTGACTTTGGGCTAATGACTAGGAATCAGTGAGTTCTAGTCCCATCTTAGACATGAAAACTATCTGATGGCTTTGGACCAATCACCAGGAGTCAGTGAGATCTAGTTCTGCCCTAGCCATTAAAGCCCTCGGGATGCCTTTGGGCCAATCACCAGGCATCAGTGAGTTCTAGTCCTGTCCTGGGTATGAAAGCTGGCTGGGTGACTTTGAGCCAGTCACTCTCTCTCTCTCTCTCTCTCTCTCTCTCTCTCTCTCTCTCTCTCTCTCTCTCTCTCTCTCTCAGTCCAAATGACTTCTCAGAGTTGTTGTGGGGGAAAATGCAAGGAGGAAATAGCACAGTGTGTGTTCGCCACCTTGAGTTATTTATAAAGGGAAAGAAAGTGTTTGTGTGTGTGTGTTGCTCTCTCTGTGTGTGTCTCTGTGTGTGTTTGTGTGTGTATGTGTGTGTGAGAGAGCGAGACAGAGACACAGAAAGAGAGAGTGAGGGAGAAAAAAGAGAGAGAGAGAAAGAAAGAAAAAAGAAAGAAAGAGAAAGAAAAAGAAAAAGAGAAAAACAGGAAGAGAGACAAAAGAAAGAGAAAAAAGAGTGTAAGTGAGAGGGAAACAGGAAGGAAGAAATGAAGGATGGAAGGCAGGAACAAAAAAGAGAAGAAGAAATTTAGAGAAAGAAAGAAAGAAAGAAAGAAAGAAAGAAAGAAAGAAAAGAAAGAAAGAAAGAAGAAGGAGGGAGGGAGGGAAGGAAGGAAGGAAAAATGAGAAAAAGAAATTTAGAGAGAGAAAGAAAGAAAGAAAAAAAGAAAGGAGGGAGGAAGGAAGGAAGGAAGGAAGGAAGGGAAGGAAGGAAAAATGAGAAAAAGAAATTTAGAGAGAGAAAGAAAGAAAGAAAGAAAGAAAGAAAGAAAGAAAGAAAGAAAGAAAGAAAGAAAGAAAGAAGAAAAAGAAAAAAAGAAGGGAGGGATGGAGGGAGAGAGGGAGGAATGAACGAAAAAAGAGAAAAAGAGAAATTTAGAGAAGGAAGGAAGGAAGGAAGGAAGGAAGGAAGGAAGGAAGGAAGGAAGGAAGGAAGGAAGGAAGGAAGGAAGGAAGGAAGGAAGGAAGGAAGGAAGGAAGGATAAAAAAAATTCTCAATCATGTCCAATTCTGATTGGAATAAATGTAATGCTAAACTGGAAGATTTTGAACTGCTAAGCAGGGAAAAGCAATTCTCGCCACCAATTCAGGATAGGTCTCACCAAAACTAGCTTTTCACATCCCTTCTTATAGAATTGCTTTAACCAGACACAATAAGGAGGTCATCCTGTCCTGCCCTAGTCTTCAGAAATTGGGGAAAAAAAATACTAAGCATAAATTCATCATTGTATCCCAGTAGGAAAAGCTTCAAAATACCCCAGCTAGATGTAAATACTTGTTATATTCTCTCTCCCAGCTTGATGTACATATGTTTTAATTCTGAAATTATCCGCCTGATTTCTCTTTTCTGCCCTTTTCTTTTCCAAGACTTCCTTGGGTGGCTTCTATTTTAGTTTGAAAATCCGAGGTCTGAATCTCAGTGTTCTTCCAATGTATGCATCTTGTTCCCAACAGGTCCACATATTACATTTTAATTCTTCGGCATATCAATACTTAATTGCCTTTGGCAGACACATTTTACCTAAAACTTTGGATGTCTCTCTCAAGCTGATTGGAACTGTGCATTGCAGGAACACATTGCAGGAACAGTTATGTTCATGGTGATTAATTTGTACACCCAGGGTTTTCCATTCTGGTATTCACTAAGCAGAATCTTCATTTTTTTTTCCAGATTTTTTTTTAAAAATTGCTTTCAGTATTTTCTCCACTGGCAGTAGCCCAGCTGAAGTGTGGCTATGTTTACCCAACCTTAATTCTAAAGCACAAGGGTGGAGAAGAAGAGCAACCAAGTTGATTAGGGGACTGGAGGATGAAAACATACAAAAAACGGTTGCAAGAATTGGCTATGTCTAGTTTAATGAAGAGAAGGACGAGGGGGGCATGATAGCAGTCTTCCAATATCTCAGGGGCTGCCACAAAGAAGAGGGAGTCAAGCTATTCTCCAAAGCACCTGAAGGCAGGACAAGAAGCAACGGATAGATACTCATCAAGGACAGAAGCAACCTAGAACTAAGGAGAAACTTCCTGACAGTGAGAACAATTAACCAGTGGAACAACCTGCCTCCAGAAGCAGTGAATGCTCCAACACTGGAAGTTTTTGAGGAGAGACTGGACAGCTATTTGTCTGAAATGGTATAGGGTTTCCTGCCTGAACAGGGGGTTGGACTAGATGACCTCCAAGGTCCCTTCCAGCTCTGTTATTCTGTTATTATTATTCTGTTATTATTATTATTATTCTGTTGTTGTTATGGATCATCGCACAGTCAGCCAGATGTTCAGACTGGATTTGGCATTTTGTGTACCTATCGAGTCCTCACCAATGATGTGGGATGTGGATGTTTGATGGTATTACAAATATCGTCGCAGGATGGAAGCAGTTCCTAGTAAGGCTGCCTTTTGCAATTGACTAATGGCAAATTTGTCAATGCCGATGATGGTGTTCAAGTGGTGCTCCAGTTGTTTTGGGATTGCAACCAAGGTGCCTGTTACTGTTGGTACTACCCTTGCTTGCCTTCGCCACAGTCTTTCTATTTCTATTTTTAAGTCTGTGTATTTTGTTATCTTCTCCCGTTCTCATCTATTCTTTCTCGTGTATTCTCCAGACACTGCCACGTCCACTATCCAGACTTTTTTGTCTTTCTTATTTATTATTATAATATTATTATTATTGTTGTTGTTGTTATGTTGATGTGTCTTCCCCTAAACAAGCCAGAGTTTAACTGAGCTTTGAACTAATTAGCCAATGTGAACACCAGAGCTTCTCACAATCTCAATTTACCTTATCTTTACCTGATCAGTTGAAGCCTCCTTTGGTGTATTGTGCAAACCCAGTCATTTTGTATCATTCGTTAGAATTATATCCTCTGATTTTCTTTTTTAATTTGGGAGTTCAAAGTAGACGCCATACTCCCATTTCCCCAGAATTACCTTGCTGATCCTTGGAACTTGAGTCATTGAAGATTTTTCAATCCCAGGCCAGGACTTTAACTACTGTGCTGTCCTGGTTCTCAGCTTTAGGAGACAGAAATACCGGACTTCAGTCTAAATACACACTCTCTAAGCTCACCATAACTCTTCAACTTTTCAGCCCTCCACGATTACACGATGGTGGGTGAAATCTGATCATAAAGTGTTGAGAATTGACTCAAATCTTTACAATCCAATGTACAGTCACGTTATCCCCTACAGCAGTGTTTCTCAACCTGAGTGACTTTAAGATGTGTGGATTTCAACCCCCAGAATTCTGGGAGTTGGAAGTCCACACTTCCTAACGTCTCCCCCATTGAGAAACAACGCCCTACAGTGCTCCTCCTGGTTCTGTGGGGTAGTGTAGTGGAATCTCCAGCTAGAGTAGGGAGTACGGTAGAGCAAAGAGACTGGTGAGCTTGGACTTCCTCCAGAGGAAGAGTGACCAGGCCCACCTCCCACAAAAAAAAGCCTTTATCTGCCTGTTCCCAAGAGAATGCAGTTAGTCTGGTGAGATTCTTGTAAATAGGCAAGCAGCAATAAAGAAGCAACTCGGATCAGCTCCACTCTGTCGTTCTAGTTCTGTGGGTCTGACAGGTGGCTAAGCAGTGGTTGCCAACCCACAGCACCCATCACAGCAGTACCCACAGGTGGACTTTGTGGGTTGGCACTCACTGACACCCGCAGGGTTTCACTGCTTCCATCTAAAACGGGTAGGCAACCTTGGCTCTTTTATGACTCGTGGACTTCAACTCCCAGAATTCCCGAGCCAGAAGATCACATGACCCCAGGGCCAGTGGTGGGATTCAAACATGTGAACAACCGATTCTCTGCATGGATGCTGCTTCCGGACGTCCATTCTGGGCCTGGGAAACAAAAAATTAGCTACCAGTTCTGCTGAACTGGTGCGAACTGGCTGAATCCTACCACTGACTGTATCTACTTTCCTTTCTTGTTGATCTTGCCTTCTCCAGTTTCATGAGAGAGAGAGAGAGAGAGAGAGAGGGAGGGAGGGAGGGAGGGAGGGAGAGGGAGTGGGAGAGGGAGAGGGAGAGGGAGAGGGAGAGGGAGAGGGAGAGGGAGAGGGAGAGGGAGAGGGAGAGGAGAGGGAGAGGGAGGAGAGGGAGAGGGAGAGGGAGAGGGAGAGGGAGAGGGAGAGAGAGAGGGAGGGAGAGGGAGAGGGAGAGGGAGAGAGAGAGAGAGAGAGAGAGAGGGAGAGGGAGAGAGGGAGAGAGAGAGGGAGAGAGGAGAGAGAGAGGGAGAGGAGAGAGGAGAGAGAGAGAGAGAGAGAGAGAGAGAGAGAGAGAGAGAGAGAGAGAGAGAGAGAGAGAGAGAGAGAGAGAGATATTCACATATTTTTTTTCAATTGCAATAATTCCTGCTTAATTGCAATGCTGCCTCGGTCTTTAAAAAAATGGCCTGTCATCTTCTTTCTATTTAATGTTCCTATTCGTCTGCTCAATGTGAACACACATAATTTTGCTAATAAATCTGATTTATCTATGAGTGTAGAGAGTAACTATTTCTAATTAGTTTGATCAAAGATTCCTTCTGTATTTGGTGAATAATAGGAGGGAGTCTAATAAAAAATTCTATAGTGTTTGAGGCAGTGGGGTAAGAGGGTCGTAAGATGGAAAGGAATATTTGCAAGGAAGACCAATATTTATTTCTAAAATTATATTAATGTCAGATGCCTCATCTACCCTCTAAGGAATAAAGCTATTTTTTGAATTCTAATAGGATCTCTTCCCATTCTTAAACCGTAAGAAATTTCAGCTGATGACTGAAGGAAAGTTGGCGTGGCTATTATGGACTCTTGGCTACTTTTCAATGGATTAGTTATAACACAACTGTACTAATGAGTCATTTCCCCCACCACCACCATTTTCCCTCCTCCAAAATATCCTTTCAACGGGATTTACTCCTGGTATCTCTGTGCAAAATCCAGCCCCTATTGTACCTCCTTGTGCTTCTTTCTGATCATTTGCACTCAGTTGGGAAGGAAATTTGTTTTCCAATATTTTTTTCCTTAAAGGGGAAGAGAATGTTGGAAGGAAAAAGGAAAACTGCAAAGAATTATGAACTGTCTCTCTATTGATGTAATGGAAAGACTGGTTCATATTATTTTAGATGGCCAAGTTTTAATGAATGTGACGAAGCAGAATCTATTGTGTTTTTGTTCTGTCTGTTTCTATGCTCCATCAATGCAGGTATTTTATTTTTTCTCTTTTCCCCAGAACCCATTTCATATTTATATTTTTTTTATATCCCACGTTTATTATTTTTACAAATAACTCGGCTGTGAACACATCAACACACCTTCCTTCTCCTATTTTCCTAACAACATTCCAGTGAGATGAGTTGAGCTGAGAGAGGAAGAGTGGTCCAAAGTCACCCAGCTGGTTTTCATGCCTCAAGAGGGACTAGAACTCACCGTCTCCTGGTGATTGGCCCAAAGTCAACCAGCTGGCTTTCATGCCTAAGGCAGGAGTAGAACTCACCGTCTCCTGGTGATTGGCCCAGAGTCACCCAGCCACTAAGGCAGGACTAGAACTCACCGTCTCCTGGTGATTGACCCAAAGTCACCTAGCTAGCTTTCATGGCTAAGGCAGGACTAGAACTCACCGTCTCCTGGTGATTGGCCCAAAGTCAACCAGCTGGCTTTCATGCCTAAGGCGGGACTAGAACTCACCGTCTCCTGGTGATTGGCCCAAAGTCAACCAGCTGGCTTTCATGCCTAAGGCGGGACTAGAACTCACCGTCTCCTGGTGATTGGCCCAAAGTCAACCAGCTGGCTTTCATGCCTAAGGCGGGACTAGAACTCACCGTCTCCTGGTGATTGGCCCAAAGTCACCCAGCCACTAAGGCAGGACTAGAACTCACCATCTCCTGGTGATTGGCCCAAAGTCAACCAGCTGGCTTTCATGCCTAAGGCGGGACTAGAACTCACAGTCTCCTGGTGATTGGCCCTGAAAGGGCAGACTGAGATTAAGTCACACAATTACAATTTTGCCAGTGAAGAGCAATCTTTAAAAGCATACCATCATTTGTACACCTGCTCTGGAAATTCCTGCAGAGTGACATAGGAATAGACAAAGAAGGAACCATTTTTAAAAAAATAAATAAATAAATAAAAAACAGGGAAGCTTACCATCTTTCAAAAAAATATATCCAATTCCACTTCACAATTCATTGATTAAGGAGTTTTCTTGAGTGCCCTAGGCCACTTCTGCTTATCCAACTGAGACAATGAATAAAGAAAACACAAAAAGGAATTTGTTTCCTATCTGTTGTGTTGGTCACAATTAGGCCCCCCCTTAAGTTGGTTTTCCAAAAGTTAAGTACAGCAATTGAATTCCACTTCTGAACATACGACTTTTCCCTGGGCTTTTATCTTTCTAGCCCAGAAAAAAAAAATTGGTCATCTTCTAGAAATAAAAAGATAGTTCAATCTATTTTTCAACACCGTGTCATACCATGGTGCTTGGCTCAGCCTGGGAGTGTCCTTGGCTGATTTTGGACACTGCAACTCAGCAGCTGAAAACTGACATGGTATTTTCCCATCAAGGAGATCCAAGCAATAAGGCTAGGCTAGAAAATTGAAAACACACCCAAGAGCACAGCAAAAAAAAAATCATAGACCATATCAAATACATGCGACTATAGTTTCAACTGGGAAACTATGAGCATCCTAGACCAAGTCAGGTCCAAAAACGCTAGATAATTCCTGGGAAACTAATCAAGGAGAGAAGCAACCTGGAATTAAGGAGAAACTTCCTAACATTGAGAACAGTTAACCAGTGGAACAGCTTGCCACCAGAAGTTGTGGGTGCTCCATCATTGGAGGTTTTTAACAAGAGTCTGGAGGGCCATTTGTCTGAAATGATATAGGGTTTCCTGCCTGAGCAGGGGGTTGGACTAGAAGCCCTTTGAGCTCCCTTCCAGATCTATTCTGATTGATTGATTGATTGATTGATTGATTGATTGATTGAACTTGGCACTCACACAGATCAGCCATCAACCGGCACATAGAGATAAACAACAGCTACATACTGTTCAGAAGAGACAATTAAAAAGGCCACAAGTCCTTTTCACCAGCAATCAACACCCATATGAGCAGAAGATTAACAACAAGACTAACACTAGGCCAGTGGTTCTCAACCTTTTTCAGGTTGAGACCCCACTTGCACCGCCCATGCGTGCCATGACCCCGACCCGGGTGCGCGCGCGCAACCGGCCGATCCGTGCATGCGCGGCGTGCGACGAAAAAAAAACCAAAAACAATAATAATAAAAACCAAAATGGCGGACCGTGACGGGCCGATCCGTGCATGCGTGGTGCGTGCGTGACAGCCCGAACCGCGCATGCACGGCATGCGCGACAAAAAAAATAAAAAAAATAAAAAAAATGGCGGACCGCAATGGGCCGATCTGCGCATGCGTGGCGCGCGCGCGACAAAAAAAAAACAAAATCAAAACAAAACAAAAAAAAACAAAATGGCGGACCGCGGTGTCCGGCGACCCCCGTGAAACGGTCATTCAACCCCAAATGGGGTCGCGACCCATAGGTTGAGAACCGCTGCACTAGGCCAACAATCAAGAAGTAAACAATATCCCAATCCAGGAACTAGGGCAGCAATGGCCAACCTTTTAGAGACCGAGTGCACAAACTGCAACCCAAAACCCACTTATATATCATCGGGTGCCAGGTGGGTTTCGCCCATTGGGTGGGTGTGGCCCTTTGGGTGGGCGTGGCTGCGGTGGTAACGGCAGACTAGGTGGGACTAAAAAGTTCAATCAATCAATTCCAACTTTGCAAGATCTTTTTTTTTCCGTGAGAAGTTGACATTGATTGATTGAACCTTTATTTTTTTGCACACAGCGGCGGAGGCCTAAAGCAAAAAGGTCTTATAAAACCCAGCTGAAGGCCTAGGACTGGGGGCGATGGCGCGCGTGCCCACAGAGAGGGCTCTGCGTGCCACCTGTGGCATGCGTGCCATAGGTTTGCCACCATGGAACTATGGTCACCTTGCAGTAAGATGAGTGGACTACACATTTTCTAAATAAATAAATAACAAACCACCAGTGCAGACGAACAAGCTGCCAATAAGCCACAGCCTAATCAAGGAACCATCAAGAATATCCCCACCATCCCTGACAGGTCAACCCACCAGTATATAAATAGAGAACAAACCCCATTCCCTTCTAGCACTGATGACATTACCTAGTTGGGTAATAAAACATCTGGAAGAAAACAACCAAGCTCGGATAGCACCAAGGACCCCACATGAAATATTCATTTTGGCTACATAGTCCTTGACGGCTTTATTAATGGGGTTGTTTTTTTTAAAAAAAGGCCAAATGTCAAAAAAAAAAATAACCATGAATGCCACCTAGTTTTAAAAAAATGTCATTTCAGCAAATAAATAAATAAATTCCAGGGAGTAGATAAACTCTTCTCTTTCTTTAATTAAAAAAATTGACTGCACAAATCTGGTTCAGCCCTATTGGTTTTTTTTTTTTTTTTTGCGTGTCTTGGGTTTTTTTCTTTCTTTTTTTATTATTATTATTATTATATATCCATTTGTACATGTAAACAAAGAGAGAAAGAAAAAAAAATATTTCCAGTTAAAGCCATTCCGCTTAATACAATCATTTTAAATTTGTAGACCTTCTTCACCCCATATATCCAAGTTTAACTATAAACCAACTACATTTTAAACATTTTAACTTTCACTTCTTTTCAGGTCAATCCATTGGACATCAAACAATACAAAATCTTCGCAAAAATCTTGGCTAACAGCCCTATTGGTTTTTTTTTTTTAAATATAAAAATTCTTTTATTAAAACAATCAACATTGAACATAAAAACATATTATGCAGCAATCATCATGGCACCTGATATACAATACTAGGTATTAGTCTTTGAAAACGTCTGAATTAGTAAGCCTTTTTCCACTCCTCGCGTCCAGCCTCAACTATACTCCTGTTACACTTTATTTGATTGGTGTTTCTCTTATCTGGTTCAATATTAATGTGATCAACATTAAACATAAGATCCTATTGCTAAGCAATCATCCTAGAACATAGCATACAACATTAGGTATTAATCTTTGTAAACATCTGTTTTAGTAAACGTTCTTCTTGTTGACTGTAACTTTGCCTTGGTTCACTGGCGTTTGTCTTGTCACCTTTGAATGTGGCCCCAGCTGTCTGTAGTTTTAACTACTGTTTGTGTATGCAGCCTTTTATCTTTTGAAGTCGTGCAGAATAAACATCTGCTCTCAGCTTGAAAGGATTTCACTTTAGGTTAATTAAAGGAACATGAGATGATCAAACTCTGAGGCGTGAATCCTCCTCCTACGATGTCTTGATAAAGTTGCTTTAGAAGCTGGAAGAATAGGAAGAATCCCTACTTAGAGGGCTCCAAATTACTTGGGTTTTTCAAATTTTCAATCCCAAATATTCTTTCCTCTTCCTCCACTATTAGAGAAAGAAAGATAAGGAGATAAAAGGACAGTGTATTGTAGAAAAAAAATAATCTTCATCAGGGTCCAGTCCAAGCCAGGAATAAACAACATGGAGACTGCTTTAGAAAGAAGGTTGCAGTTTATTGAAGAGGAGAGCCAGACAGAAAGATGGAATGCATATATGCTCTGGAAAAAAAGCGACCGCATGGGGCAGAATGGTGGACTTTTATACCTTCTGGGGCTCTTGAGGTTGTTTCCTGTTCCTGTTTGAGACTTGACACAAGGAACATGAATTTGGGCAAACTTCAGGAGATAGTGGAGGACAGGGAAGCTGTGGTCCATGGGGCCGCGAAGAATTCGATATGACTTAGCAACTGAACAACAAAAGTTGATATAGATATAACAGGTTTAAAAATAAAGCCAGCATTTTTATTCATCTGATATTTACCCTACCTTTGTTTTTGTTTAGAAATAATTGATGGTGGTGAACATACCTAACACACCTTGTTCCTCCTGTTTTCCCCACAACAACAACCCTGAGTTATGATATGAGGCCAAGAAATGAACTTTTTAAAAAATTCTGTGCTGATTTGCAGCTCCATTGTGCAAAAGCACTTGAGTGCTACTTCTTTATTTATTATATTTATTTAGCAAATGTTTATACCGCCCGTCTCACCTGCATGATCCTGGGCAGCTTACAAATAAAACCATACAAGCATATAAAAGATATAGGTTAAAAAAAACAGGGTTAAAAACTTAATTAAAACAAAATATATATGTACCTGATTGGATATACTGTTGCATGATAAAATACAGAAAAGAAAATGCTTTATTATGCATTTGATACAGTTCATTTATTTTAGCTCAAGATCACCCGGGATCTATGAAAGTAAGGTATAGACATATTTCAGAATAAATAATTGTTGTAATATGTTGTGATACATGAGGCTTGGATGGGCTTGCAACAAAGAGACTGTACCATGTGACTTTACCATGCTGTTTGGAGCAACAGGAAATGGAGGCGGAGCCAAGAGATGGAGTCCATTGACCACATGCCCTGGAACAAAGGACTTGCCATATGGCCTGGGACAGGAAATGAGGGAGGGGCCAACAGGTGGATGGACAGTTGTACCAAGGTTTGAATCCATTGGCCACAGGGTGGCCCTGCAGTGTAGCCTTGTCATTGGCTACAGAGTATAACATTGTCATTGGATGTTTGTAACCATGTGATGCATTGTGTAACCGCCCACTGTAACATTCAATAAATAGGGGAGGCAGCCTTTTGTCACCATGTTGCTTCACCCAGAGGTCACAAGGTTGCTTCACCCAGAGAAATGTGATCAGCATGTGTCTCTTAATTCGGCGATCGTGAAGGACCCGCCATTGATTGGGGTGCTATGGGGTGCCCCAGATCAGAATTGAAGGCTTGCCTGCGGAGGGCCAAGCTTCAAATGGTGAACCCTGACGTGATGTGATGTGGAATCACGCCCTTCTGACATCTCACTACCTACCTCGCCTAATAAGGCCCCATCTTTAAGTAAGTATGAGACAGAAGCTTTGCTTAGCTTAGTCAGGAGACCAAATTATGTTCAGAAACTTAATTAGACTGTTTTCCCTGTCACTCAGAAAGATTTGTATCTTTTATTGGCTTTTTTGAGAAAATTTTATCCCTCCTAACTGGGGGAGGGGCAAATTAGACCTCGCCACATGGCAATAGGCATCTGGCCCCAGCCTCGCCAGATTTAATATCTGGCCCCATTGCTGAGCCTCGCCAGATTTAATATCTGGCCCCATTGCTGAGCCTCGCCAGATTTCCTAGCCCATAGGTATCTGGCTCAACTGCGGAGAGCCTCGCCAGATGTCCTAGCCCATGACAAGGCTGTATTGTCACACGCTTGACTTTACACTATGCAAAAATAGAGCAAGCTAAATTGGCTAATCCTCAGGCTTTCAAAAAGCAAGCCCTGAGACAAAAATCTTACGATCTGACTCTAAATTTGCCCCACTGGAGGAACAATCCTGGCGTTTCTTCAGCAAGAAACACCCCCCCCCCGTGAGTATGTGGGTGGAATTCTCCAAGGATCAAAGGGGGGAGGGCTTTGATGTTAATTGTTAGAACCTTAATTATGCAACTAACAAAGTTCACAAATGTGCCTTCGCGTAAGGAGTTTAAAAAGTATTAATGTTTGTTTGGCATTGTCTCTTTTACATCTTAAAGGGACCACAAAAAATTGCTGATTGGATTAAAATTGGCTTGTGTGGGGAGCTTCTGCTTCTTTCCAAATTCTCCTTACGTGAAAGAATTGTATGCATGGCTATTTCAAAAGGCTATCTTCCTTTTCTTCTCCTGTAGCTATTGGCTTGGAACATAGTCATTGTTATCAGGATTCTTTCTGTTTCTCTTGCCCTGTCTCCTAAAAAATCTTAAAAGTCTGTTTCCCCTTCAGACTCAGAAAAAGCTTTCCTATGCTAATTCAGTCCTCTCTCACCTTTTAACTTGCAAAAAACTCCCTCTGACTCAGAGCAGGCTGAGTTAATAACTGCCTCTGCTTATCTGGTTTGATCTTACTTCTGCTAATTCAGTCTTTACTGCCTCTTACCTTTCAACTTGTTAAAAAATCTGTAAGCCTGTTGCTTCTGATTCCTTATATATAAAAAAAAGGGAAAATACTTCCTGAAATATCCATTGATTCAAAATGCCTTGTTTGCTTGTTAACTCTTCCTTCCTTGCAGGGCCATTTTCTCCCCCCCCTTCTTTTGTCCTTTTCCAGAGGTTTATTTGAAGACTGTTTGTCGCCTGAAGACCATAAAGGGGCCAAGACTTTAAGTTTCCTTGGGATGGCTGTAAACGGAGACTCAAATTACATTTGAATTGGAATTCCCTTCTCTTTGAATCTGTTCCCGCCTCCTCTCTCTCACCCCCCTTCCTCCTCTTTGAATTCCCTCCTCTCTCACACCCCCCCTCCCTGGTTGTTTCTCAATTTACATATGAATCTGTGTTACCTTCTCTCTCTTATACCTTCCCTCCAGGTTGTTTTGCTTAAATAAACCATAGCTTCTTTTCTTTATTATTTTCTCTGCCAATTTTGCCAATTCTGCCTTTCTGATTCCTCTGCCAATTTTGTGTCTTTCTCATTTCTCCTTGCCTATCTTGAATTTTATATTTCCTAGTCTTAATGAATTTTAATTTTGTCTCTTTCTTATTTCTTTTTGATGATTTAATTTTTGTGACAAATCATTGCTGTTTTGCATTTTGTTTCTCACCATGCTAATATATATCCAATTGTTGGATCTGATAACATGTCAGCACAGAACAAACACAGAAGCAAACGTGTATGCCTTCATAGTGTGCCTATGAATGAAATCTCTCAATCTCTCTCTTTAACTTTGAATCCTTCCTTACTTTGTGTTGTGAATCACAGTTTCATCAGTTAGTAACAACTATCCCTTGCAGCTAGATTAAAGCTAGATAATGAGACAAAGAATGACAACAACATGTGCTGATTCTGTTCCCTTGTTTGATTTTGGTGAAAACTTTGAAACTTTATACAACTTCTCAAAAGACAATGCACTCACATCTGATAAAGATTAGTTCTTATGTGAAAAAACTGCACATTGGTCACCCCAGAATTGGTCTGGAACATTTCTGAACACACACAACATTGCTGCCACAATTGCTCACATGGAAAATATGGTACAAAACAATCCTTTATCACAAGAAACTGTATGCCTTGTTTTGTTGATTTTCCTGACTACCTAATGCTGGGTGGCTCAAGGAATTGGGTTTTCAGTAGTATAATGTTTCTAGTATTTTGTGTAACAATCTGTTGCTGTGTACAAATGCATTTTCCCCCACTGCAAAACCTGTGCAAAACCTGTGTAAGCCTCCCTCTTCTAACCATCTCCTGGAAAAGAGCCCAAGAACCAACTCCTGCCTCTTATGAATGGACAGAGATGTTTCTATGATGGCTGAGGACTGGACAGATGACAAGCTTATGTGCCTAGGATCGTGTACAGAACTGGATGGTGCATAGGTGAATCAACCCACAGCTGCTAAAAATAAAATAAAAAAAGTTGATATGTTGTAATATGTTGTGATACATGAGGCTTGGATGGGCTTGCAACAAAGAGACTGTACCATGTGACTTTACCATGCTGTTTGGAGCAACAGGAAATGGAGGCGGAGCCAAGAGATGGAGTCCATTGACCACATGCCCTGGAACAAAGGACTTGCCATATGGCCTGGGACAGGAAATGAGGGAGGGGCCAACAGGTGGATGGACAGTTGTACCAAGGTTTGAATCCATTGGCCACAGGGTGGCCCTGCAGTGTAGCCTTGTCATTGGCTACAGAGTATAACATTGTCATTGGATGTTTGTAACCATGTGATGCATTGTGTAACCGCCCACTGTAACAGTGAATAAAAGGGGAAGGCACCTTTGTCTGTTGCCCTCACGCCCCAGAGAGAAAGCTGACTGGAGTCATGTGTTCATCTCTAATATTCGGCTCACGTGTGTAGGACCCATCATGAGAATTGAAGGCCTGCCCACGCAGGGTAGGACTTTAAATAATAAGACACTTTCTTACTTTTGTAGAACTGTAGTATCCCAATTTGAAAACTAAATGTTTTATGCCAGTTTAGTTTAGTTATTAAGGCACCAGGTTAGAAAGAAGATATCACAACTTCAAGTTCTACCTTAACTATGAAAGCTGACTGGGTGACTTTGGGCCAATCAGCAGGAGACACTGAGTTCTAGTCCCACCTTAGGCATGAAAGCTGGCTGGGTAACATTGGGCCTATCACCAGGAGATGGTGAGTTCTAGTCCCGTCTTAGGAATGAAAGCCAGGTGGGTGACTTTAGGCCTATTACCAGGAGATGGTGACTTTGTGACAATCACCAGGATATGGTGAGTAAATATTATTATTATTATTATTATTATTATTATTATTATTATTATTATTATTACTATTCACCATCTCCTGGAGATGGTGACTTTGGGACAATCACCAGGAGATGGTGAGTTCTAGTCCCGCCTCAGGCCTGAAAGCCAGCTGGGTGAATTTGGAACAATCGCCAGGAGATGGTGAGTTCTAGTCCTGCCTTAGCCATGAAAGTCGGCAGGGTGATCTTGGGCCAATCATTCTCTCACAGGAATGTTGTTAAGGGAAAAAGTGGAGGAGAAAGGTGGGTTGGATATGTTCACCACCTTGAATTATTGGTAAAAAAAAATAATAATGGCAGGATACAAATAAATAATATCTTATAACTAAGATAACATACTATAGTCAGCGAACTTCTTTATCTGAACTAAAACAGGACAATGACCGTGGATTTTATGACATGGTGGGGGAAAAAAAACTGCTTCAATATTTAGATCAGAATGAAAAGTGGCCGTTTAAGCAGTCAACAAAAGACTGAACAAATCTTTAGGAAGCGATCACATCAATTTGGGGCAGACTGGAAGAAACTGAGTTAAAGTTGAAATCAAGTACATCAATCCAAAATGTCTCATAAGATCCCATTGTTGTTTTTTTAAATGACACAACAGCACAGCTTGTGGTAAAGAAGTTCAAGTCAAACTTTACTGCTAGCAGTATAATGCAATAAAAAGTATTACTGTTAGGAAGGAATGCTAAGTAGCTTGAGAGCTAGATGAAGTTTAAAATTGTTGACAAAGAAATAAGGGAATTTCTGATATAGCTATTTCGAGTTTCTTAACTCTCTTCAGTCAGACTCACCCTTCTGGGATTCGAACCTGGGCAGTCTGCATGCTAAGCAGATGCTTTAACCTATTGAGCCACAAGTTCTCTCCCGCTTTGTCAGTAGTCAGGGAGTAAGGATATGTGTCAAGTGTTTATTTTTTAGATTGCACCCTGTAAACCCAAATATGGGAGGAAGGAATCATTCTTTCCTTTTGCTTGTTTCAGCTCAACCCAGAGCCATCCTGCAAGCACAAATATATATATGTTGTTTAAAATTGTTGACAAAGAAATAAGGGAATTTCTGATATAGCTATTTCGAGTTTCTTAACTCTCTTCAGTCAGACTCACCCTTCTGGGATTCGAACCTGGGCAGTCTGCATATATATATATATATGAGATTAAGAACAATGCTGGCTCTTTACATTTCAAAGACGTAAGAGTGCTTTGAGGTCCTGCAAGCTTGATTGATTGATTGATTGATTTCTTTCTTTCTCTCTTTTTCTTTTAGCAAGAATCGTTTTGCAGAAGAGCTGCTTTCCGTTGAATCACCTCATGGTGATTTTTGTGTCTGAGTCAGGGCAATTTCATAGCTTGAGAGAGAAAAAGAGAAGAGACAGAGACAGAGACGAAAGAGAGAGAGAGAGAGAGAGAGAGAGAGAGAGAGAGAGAGAGAGAGAGAGAGAGAGAGAGAGAGAGAGAAAGAGAGACGAAGAGGAAGAGGAAGTGGAAGAGGAAGAGGAAGAAGGAGCGAGAAAGAGAAATAAAGAAAAAGAGAAAGAGAGAGAGAAAGGGAGAGGGAGAGGAAGAAGGAAAGAGAGAAAGAGAAAGAAAGAGAAAGAGAAAGAAAGAGAAAGAGAAAGAGAGGGAGAGAGAGAGAAAAAGAGAAAGAGAAAGGTAGAGAGAGAGAGAAAGGAAGAGGAAGAAGGAGTGAGAGAGAGAAAGAGAAAGAGAAAGGGAGAGAGAGAGAGAGAGGGAGGAAGAAGGAGTGAGAAAGAGAAAGAGAGAGAAAGAGAAAGAGAAAGAGAGAGAGAGGGAGAGAGGGAGAGAGAGAGAGGGAGAGGGAGAGGGAGAGGGAGAGGAAGAGGAAGAAGGAGTGAGAGAGAGAAAGAGAAAGATAACTTTTAGGGCAACTGAATCACAAAAAGGTAAACTTTATTGGATACACCATCTCGGAACTAAAGAAGCAAAACCAACCAACTTAAAAACTTCCAGTGTTGAAGCATTCACTGCTTCTGGAGGCAGGTTGTTCCATTGGTTAATTGTTCTAACTGTCAGGAAGTTTCTCCTTAGTTCTAGGTTGCTTCTCTCCTTGGTTAGTTCCCATCCTTTGCTTCTTGTCCTGCCTTCAGGCGCTTTGGAGAATAGCTTGACTCCCTCTTCTTTGGGGCAGCCCCTGAGATACTGGAAGGCTGCTATCATGTTCCCCCTCGTCCTTCTCTTCGTTAACCTAGACATACCAAACTCCAGCAACCGTTCTTTATATGTTTTAGCCGCTAGTCCCCTGATCATCTTTGTTGCTCTTCTCTGAACTCTTTCTAGAGTCTCAACATTGGTGACCAAAACTGGATGCCGTATTCCAAGTGTGGCCTTGGATCTTCAGGATCTTGCAAAAGAGTGTTTGCGATCTTTATCTCTGTGGGCATGATGTTCCACAGGGAGGGAGCCACTGCAGACAAGGCCCTTCTTCTTGGTCTGACTAGAACAATCTCCATAAAAGAAGGGACCCATAGTATACCTTGCCCTCCTGCTCTGGTGTGGTTGAGCAGATGTAACAATGTTCCCATGATGGTTGTTGGATTTTTGCAGCTCTTCAGCAGGTGAGTCCCTTCATTACTCTTCACCTATGTATGTATTTCACAGGGATGACCATTGCTAATTCTGACATTATCAAGTGGAATCTGACAGAGAAGGAAAGAAAGCATGGGGGAGAAGAACCCATAGATCAGCGTTTCTCAACCTTGACTATTTTAAGGCATATGGACTTCAACTCCCAGAATTCCACAGCCAGTAATGCTGGCTCTGGAATTCTGGGAGTTGAAGTCCACATGCCTTAAAATGGTCAAGGTTGAGAAACGCTGCCATAGATGGTAGCAGAGATGCATGATTCTTCACCGTGATTTGACTTAATAGTGAAATTAATTGGCTAAGGAGGCAAGGCTACACAATGACCTATGAAGATGAATTATAGCAAGGTCGTGAATGTTTTGTTCTTTCTAGAACGAATGCTGCCCTGGCAAATTGAAAAAAATATATAATAAATTACCAGGCTGATCAGATTCAGAGGAGGAACAGGAGAAAAGAGGCATTATCTTCTTCTTTGCTCTAGGTAGCTAAACCTTTTGCAAGGATATCCATCAAGGATAGAGAGTGGGATGCGAATGAGATGGGAATAGAATGGAATGGAAAATAGGAAAGAATGGAATGGAATGGAATGGAATGGAATGGAATAGAATAGAATAGAATAGAATAGAATAGAATAGAATAGAATAGAATAGAATAGAATAGAATAGAATAGAATAGAATAGAAAATAGGAAAGAATAAGAATAGAATAGAATAGAATAGAATAGAATAGAATAGAATAGAATAGAATAGAATAGAATAGAATAGAATAGAATAGAATAGAATAGAATAGAATAGAATATAGAATGGAATGGAATAGAATGGAATGGAATAGAATAGAATAGAATAGAATAGAATAGAATAGAATAGAATAGAATAGAATAGAATAGAATAGAATAGAATAGAATAGAATATAGAATGGAATGGAATGGAATAGAATAGAATAGAATAGAATAGAATAGAATAGAATAGAATAGAATAGAATAGAATAGAATAGAATAGAATAGAATAGAATAGAAAATGGAATAGAAAATGGAATAGAAAATGGAATAGAATAGAATAGAATAGAATAGAATAGAATAGAATAGAATAGAATAGAATAGAATAGAATAGAATAGAATAGAGAATGAAATAGAATAGAATAGAATAGAATAGAATAGAATAGAATAGAATAGAATAGAATGGAATGGAATGGAATGGAATGGAATGGAATGGAATGGAATGGAATGGAATAGAATAGAATAGAATAGAATATAGAATGGAATGGAATAGAATGGAATGGAATAGAATAGAATAGAATAGAATAGAATAGAATAGAATAGAATAGAATAGAATAGAATAGAATAGAATAGAATAGAATAGAATAGAATAGAATATAGAATGGAATGGAATAGAATAGAATAGAATAGAATAGAATAGAATAGAATAGAATAGAATAGAATAGAATAGAATAGAATAGAATAGAATAGAAAATGGAATAGAAAATGGAATAGAAAATGGAATAGAATAGAATAGAATAGAATAGAATAGAATAGAATAGAGAATGAAATAGAATAGAATAGAATAGAATAGAATAGAATAGAATAGAATAGAATAGAATAGAATAGAATAGAATGGAATGGAATGGAATGGAATGGAATGGAATGGAATGGAATGGAATAGAATAGAATAGAATAGAATAGAATAGAATAGAATAGAATAGAATGGAATGGAATGGAATGGAATGGAATGGAATGGAATGGAATGGAATAGAATAGAATAGAATAGAATAGAATAGAATAGAATAGAACAGAACAGAACAGAATAGAATAGAATAGAACAGAACCTGAAATTGTCTCCAAGCATATTTTAAATTGTGAGTTCTAGTCCCCCCCCTTGGGTGCAAAGCCAACTGGGTGACCTTGGGCCTGTCACTTTCTTTTATTTCAAGGAAAGAGGCCAAGGCAAACAACTTCTAGAAAACATTTGTTATGGTTCCGGCAAATGAAACATTTCAAAGAACTTTCAGGCATATTTTCCTAAAAGTCATTTATTGTTACAAAATATCATAATGGAGGTATGCCAAGATCTAAATTCTCTTCCCGGGAGCAATTAAATTATCAGCATGTTCCCTCCCCCAAATTAGCTGTCATATATCACGTTATCCAATTAGTATGAAGGTAAAGGTTTCCTTCCTCTCTCTTTCCCTTTAACCTCTTCTGCTCTGCATTAACTCTAAAAAAACCAGACAGTTCTGCATATTGTCAAAGCAAGAATATACCGTATTTGCAGCGTTGACAACATTGTCATAACACTGTGGGGATTTGTCTAGGCCAGTGGTGGCGAATCTATGGCATGGATGCCAGAGCCGGCACTTGGAGCCCTCTCTGTGGGCACACTTGCCATTGCCCCAGCCTCACCTCCCCCCGTGACCCCCTCCTCACCAGCAGCCCCCCCTGGAGGAGAATCACCCCCGAGCGTGGCCCACGTGGAGCAGCGCAGCCAAGGACATGACAGCCAGGCAGCATAGACAAGACTCTGCCCTCAAGCCCCATCGCACGGGCAGAGGACGTGGCTGCCACGGTGCTGCTGGGCTGCCTGGGCGACCTGCGGCGAGCCCTGGAGGCGATGAGTGGCCCTGTGGGCAGGCGGGGCAGGGTGGGGCAGGGAGTGGAGCAGGGGCGGGGCCAGTTTTACCATCACTGGCATAGGCGGTCTCCAAGAATTGGGCCTAATTGAACAAAAGAGGGTGAAAGTGTCATAAGTTGGAAAAAGAGGCCCTTTAAAAAGACCGATCATTCTATATCCCCCAGCCAATCAGAGCACAGCCAACCCCCCATCCAATCAGAGCACAGCCAAGCCCCTAACCAATCAGAACACACCTCCACCCAATCAGAACATAGCCAAGCTCCCAGCCAATCAGTTCAAACCCCCACAGGCAGTTAAAAGGAAGAAACAGTTACGACCACACATTGCTCCTAGAAGCAGAAGCCAAAAGCACCAGCCTGAAAATGACGAATGAGACTTCGTCGAAACGTCGCCAAGACACTTTAAATTCTACGTGGGAGAAAACCCGAAGAACCAAAGACCTACATACAAACACCCGCGAAAACCTCAGAAAACAAATATATATATATAGAATAGAATAGAATGGAATGGAATGGAATGGAATAGATATATGTTGCATTGAGAGATCTATCAGTAATTCAAGTCAGAACTCTTCTTTTTCTGTTCAAATGCAGTACACATGTAAGAGAAAAAGTAAATTAACACTGATAGCTGCAAAGTCTCCCATTTTTGCTGTTCAATCTCCCATTATTTGATATGCAGCTTCTAATACTCTGAGCCTCTAAGATATGCCTTTCCCTGCCAGACGAGCAGTAACATCTGTCTGTGGGTTGCTTCAAATTATACTCGTTTTTCAGGTATTGTTTTTATTGGTTTCAGAATTCTGAGTTAATGTGACAAGTATATTATTGCTCGGAGAGCTGTAATGAATTGCACGACGCTGTATTCTTTTTTTTTTAATGTCCTGCTTGATCTCCTATCATTTGCAAGGGAATACGAAAAGAAATGTTGCAAGGAAGCTAATCTCAGGTATGGTGTATGACTCCCTTTCATTAATGTCAGAAATTAATTGCAACATGGGCAAATACAACATAAGACAAGATCAATTACTCCAGAAAGCTAAGTAAAAATGGGCTAGAATGACTCTTGCTACGTTACGCTTCGTGGAAGCCGAGTTCAGCCAGCACCATTGAGACCCACAACCATCCTGGACACCCAAGTAACAAAAGGAGGAGGAGGAGGAGGAGGAGGAGGAGAGAGGAGGAGGAGGAGAGAGGAGGAGACTTCTGGTTTTGCGCTGTAGTGCACGGCCACAGGATCGCAGAGCTCCACACCCCACGGCTAGTTTCACCCTGCCAGGGGACCCTAAATGGTTGCCCTGGAGAGGCAACGAAGAAAAAGGGGTGCTTTGATGATTGCTGAACGATGGCGGTCATTCCGCTCAATCCGGGGGAAGCCCTCTAATCCGACAGGAGAAAGGCTCTACTTTACTTTACTTTATTTTGACTTATATGCCGCCCTTCTCCTCAGACTCAGGGCAGCTCACAGCAAATAATACAAGTACAAAATATAAATTAGTTAAAATAATAATATACAATATTAAAAACAATAAAACTATACCCACTCATACAACATACAGTCCCAATCAAAGGCCCAGGGGCAGAGCGCAGCTCACAAGCCCCAAGCCTGTCTGCATAGATGTGTTTTTAAAAGTTTTCGGAAAGCTAGGAGGGAAGGAGCAGTACGAACCTCTGAGGGAAGTTGATTCCAGAGGGCTGGGGCAGCAACAGAGAAGGCCCTAGCCCTAGGTCCCGCCAAACGGCACTGTCTAGCAGATGGGACCCGTAGGAGGCCAACCCTATGTGCCCTAACCAGTCGCTGGGATTTATGAGGCAGAAGACGGTCCCGCAAGTATCCTGGCCCATTGCCATATAGGGCTTTATAGGTCATAACCAACACTTTGAATTGTGTTCGGAGACCAATTGGCAGCCAGTGCAGCTCACGGAGGGCTGGAGTGACATGAGCATGTCTTGGGAGACCCAAGACGGCTCGCGCGGCCGCATTATGAACCACCTGCAGTCTCCGGACATTCTTCAAAGAATGTCACACCTCAGCGACCAGCCCAAGCTACTTGCAGCCAAAGTCCAAAGGCACTAACCAGAACAATGGTGAACAGCGTGCTTGAAACTGGGCGAGGAATTTGATCTTCTCTCTCCTATTTTATATCTGATTTCCTGGAAAAGTTCCCCAAGAAGCAAAAAGCTTCCCAAAGTGAGAAGGGAGGGAACTACGCCCCCACCCTCCCATAGACAGAAGTGGCGAATTAAACTCTTACAGGGAACAAAAATATAAAATACTAGAGTCTGGATAAAATTGCTAAAACTTTATACCTGAGAAAGTATTGATGAAATTATAAAAAATAAAAAATAACTCTTTCCTTTAAAAGTTGGGAAACGAACAGCGACATCTAGTGGAGGATTAGAGAAAACTATAGCCGCATTGACTCAGAATCTGGCAAGACGTCCAGAAATAGCAAAAAAAAAAAAAAAAAACCCCAAAAAAACAGCTGGCAACAAAGCACTGAGCTATCTACTGCTATAAGTAATTGATAAAAAAAATATTTCTTAGACAATAAAGTTAGGAATAAGTAGATTTTATTCAATCTGTTCCCTTGCCGGTTGTATGAATTCACCTGATTCTATCTGCCTGTCTATTTAGCTGTTTGCCTGCCTGCCTGCCTGCCTACCTATCTACTGTCAGGTCTGAATGTACCTAGGGGAGAGCCATTAGCCCCACACATTTTCTCTTTTTTGCTCCTAGATTTTACCTTGAAAGCTCAGATAGGTTTCCCCCTAGACATCTTTCCCTAGATTTTAAGTTGTTGACAGATCTGTCCACTATTGCATGGTTTTGCTCAGAAGTCCATGGGTTTTTAGTTTGATTTTTGTCTGTTCATGTATGAACAAAATATGCTGGTCATTGCCATTCTGGCTTTGGAACTTTCCACCCTATTTACAGATATTTATCCCAAGCTAGCTGGCAAAGCCACTTCTTCAGACTGAGAAATGGAAAACTTTGAGAATCAAATCCAACAGATCCACTTACGCTTTTTTTAAAACCCAGTGAGCCAAATATAGATCTGGGTGTATATTGTTGTTGTTGTTTAAACTTAGTCATTTCCTGGATGCATTTAATTTACCCACTGATTAAACATCTTTGGGGATTTATAGGACTGCCTGCATATCCAGCAAAATGCTTTTTCTTTTTCAAGTTATGGCAAGAAGATAAATCACTTTTCCTAAGTGAAAATTGGGAGCTATTGGAAGGAAACGTGACAAATTATTTGCCGCTCCCTTTTAGCTGAATATCATCTTATTTTTTTAGCCATGCTAATCAATGACGATGGTGATGATTTGCTAGACATATCATACAAATTCCTTATTGTCTCCTGATTCAAATACCTTGATAGACATTAAAATTGAATGCCACTTCCTGTAGCTGAAAAGTAAATGACAAGCTGCCAGGAGAAATTGTGGAAGTCTTGATAATTTGGCTCCATTTTGCAATAATTCACTCTTCCATTCTCTCACTGTTGAAAAGTGCCTGAAGCCTTTCAAAGTATCTCTGTTCTAAGCACCAGCCTTCCTTCACATAATGAAAGGAAGGGGAGAAAAATGTGGGCTATTTCAGGCTTCAGGGTAGGGAATGGTGTCCATATACTTGACAGCTGCAAATGGATCTTCAGTCTGATTCGGTCCCTTTCATCCTTTCTCTTGTCATCACTGATGTTCAGATGAAAATAATTCCGAAAGTTTCATTTCTCCCCTTTGATATATGAGAGAGAGAGAGAGAGAGAGAGAGAGAGAGAGAGAGAGGGAGGGAGGGAGGGAGGGAGGGAGGGAGGGAGGGAGGGAGGGATGGATGAATGAATGAAGAGAGAGATAGATGGAAGTAGAAACAGATAACAGAGAGGGAATACATAATAAACATGTGATAGATAGATAGATAGATAGATAGATAGATAGATAGATAGATAGATAGATAGATAGATAGATAGATAGATAGATAGATAGATACAAAGAGACAGAAGGTAGGTATATAGTTAGGTAGATAGGTAGGTAGGTAGGTAGGTAGATAGAGACAAAGAGACGATAGGTAGGTAGGTAGGTAGGTAGGTAATTAGAGAGACACAGACAGAGACAGAGACAGAGACAGAGACAGAGAGAGAGATATGATAGAGAGAGTAGAGAGAGAGAAAGAGTGAGATTTGGATGAATGAATGAATGAATAAATGAATGAATGAATGAATGAATGAATGAATGAATGAATGAAGAGAGAGAGTAGAGATGGAAATAGAAACAGAGATAACAGTGAGAGGGAATACATAATAAATATGTGATATAGATAGATAGATAGATAGATAGATAGATAGATAGATAGATAGATAGATAGATAGATAGATAGATAGATAGATAGATAGATAGAGAGATAGAGAGATAGATGATTGATATAGATGATAGGTAGGTAGGTAGGTAGGTAAGTAGAGAGAGACAGACAGAGAGCCTCTCTGGTTGGTCCCCTTTCCAATCTCAAAAAGGTCCCTGGGAGGAGTTCCTTCACGAGGTCTCCTCTTGGGCAGGATTTGGATGGGTGGGAGGCTACAAAAAGGACTATCGAAAACAAGAAAAGTTATTCAAACTCTCCGAAACCAGGTAGAAAACCAATCATTTCTGAAAAATCAAGCAAAACAAATGCAGAGTGGTTCCTTTGCCAGGGGATATTGGAATGAGGATGGTTGATAACATGCAGAAAAAGAGAGGGGGGGGAAATGCATTTTCTATGCAACTGCCAGATGAAGTTCCTAAGGGAGGACAATTTCAGTCAAGGGTTGTTAACTATTTTCCTACCTGCTGAGCTCCCAAATGGAATTCTTCCTCCCTCCTCAACAGTTGTTATTTGCAGCAAAATATATGGGGAGGTATCGTGCAAGTATTCCATATGTTTTGCTTCAGGGGGGCCAGAAGCTCTTCTGAAGGCTTATTAACTTTTATCCCTCTCTATTGTGTTTTGCTTCGGGTAAGGCCACTCGCCCCCTCCAATCTGCCCCTCTGACTTTGGAAGATGAATGCAAGGGAATACATCTGTGTGAGTGTGAGTGTGTAAACAGACACACCTGCAGAGAGAGATTTCTAGCAAGACATGTATGCCTTGTTGGCTTGGTGAAAAAATAACTTTCTGGGGCAGGAACAAGGCGCTGCTCACAAACAGAATATTAAAATGGTTGCTACTATAACGTGCACGGATACATGGAGGTTTCGCAGACACAAAACTGATGCAAAGACGGAGCATCTGAGCAAAACAGAGTTAGACCTAGTCAGAACACAGTCCTAATGGTCCTCAAACATCTGTCCTTTCTGATGAATAGATAACATCTTCAGGCTGTTCCACCTCTCCTCTCCTCCTTCCCTTTCTCCCCTCCCGTGTATCCTCTCCTCTCCTCTCCCTTCTGCTTCATTCCTCTTTCCTCCCCTCTTCCCTCTCCTCTCCCCTCCCCTCCATCTCCTATCCTATCTCCTAAGCTCCGCTCTGCTCCCCTCCCCTCTCCTCTCCTTCCCTCCCCTCCCTTATCCCCTCTCTTCTCCTCTCCATCTCCTATACCATCCTATTCTCTCTACTCCACTCTGCTCTGCTCTCATTTCCTTTCATCTCCTCCCTTCTCCTCCCCTCCCCTCCCTTCTCCCCTCCATCTCCTATCCTATCCCTTCCTCTCCCCTTTCCTCTCCTCCTCTCCTCCTCTCCTCCCCTTCCCTCCCCTCTCTTCTCCTCTCCATCTCCTATACTATCCTATCCCCTCCACTCCACTCTGCTCTGCTCTCATTTCCTTTCATCTCCTCCCTTCTCCTCCCATCCCCTCCCATCTTCTCCCCTCCCTTCTCCCCTTCTTCTCCTATCCTATCCCTTCCTCTCCCCTTTCCTCTCCTCTCCTCCCCTCCCCTCTCTGTCTCGTATCCCCTCCACTCCCCTTTCCTCTCCTCTCCTCTCCTCCCCTCTCCTCCACTTCCCTCTTCTTCCCTCCCCTCCCTTATCCCCTCTCTTCTCCCCTCCATCTCCTATCCCATCCTATCCCCTCCATTCCACTCTGCTCTGCTCTCATTTCCTTCCATCTCCTCCCTTCTCCTCCCCTCCCTTCTCCCTTCCATCTCCTATCCTATCCCTTCCTTTCCCCTTTCCTCTCCTCCTCTCCTCTTCTCCTCCCTCCCCTCCCTTCTCCCCTCCATCTCCTATCCCATCCTATCCCCTCTGCTCCACTCCACTCCACTCTGCTCTGCTCCCCTTTCCTTTCATCTCCTCCCTTCTCCTCCTCCCCTCCCCTCCCTTCTCCCCTCTGTCTCCTATCCTATCCCCTCTGCTCCTCTTTCATCTCCTCTCCTCTCCTCCCCTCCCCTCTCTGTCTTGTATCCCCTCCACTCCCCTCCCCTCTCCTCTCCTCTCCTCTCCTCCACTCCCCTCTCCTCTCCTTTCCTCTACCTTAAAGTGAGTTACATCTCACTTTAAGACAAGTTTTACCCTATAGTTGGTTAATAAGGAGGAAGAGTATTTTGTCTATTTATTTTGTCTATGTTGGTTGAGGCAGGCAGGATTCCCTTGAGTACCATTTGTTTGGGGGTCAAGGGAAAGGGAGGGTTTTGCCTTCTCTTTCTGCTCAAGATCCCCATGTACAATTGGTGGGCCACTGTGTGACACAGAATGCTGGACTCGATGGGCTTTGGCCTGATTCAGCATGGCTCTTCTTATGTTCTTATTTATTTGTGTCCCAGCTTTATTATTTTTACAAATAACTTAAGACAGTGAACATATCCAACTCGGCTTTGTTCTCCTATTTTTCCCCAGGATAACAACCCTGTGTGAGAAGGACTGGCCCAAAGATGTCTTTCATAGGTAAGGAGGGAGTAGAATTCCCCATCTCCTGCTAATTGGCCCAAAGACACCCAGCTGGCTTTCATGTCTAAGGTAGGACTTGAACTCACAATCTCCTACTTTCTTGCCTGCTTCCTTGATGACTAGATCAAGCTGGCTCTATACAGGATCCGGTCCCAAAGTCTTACCCTTGAGATATTATCAGAAGCTTCCTTGAAATCAATAAAGGCTACATGCAGATTGAAGTCAGAGAGGCTTATATATTTGTCTGCCAGAGGTGGAAGCATTAGACAATAATTTACAGTAGAACCCTACTTGGAACCCTACTTTTAAGGTTAATTATTCCCTCCTCCTTTTAAGGTTAATTATTCCCTCCTCCATTATCCAAGTTTGGAGTTTGGCAAACAAATACCTGTTATATAGTTTGCTATCGATGTTCAATAGATTAGTGTTCCCTATCATTAGCCGGATCATTCCTATTGCCTCTTTTTATAAAAGGAGACAAGAATGAGCGGTGTGCTAGCCTAAAGGTGAAGATTTTTTGCGAGTTCAACCCTAGGCAGCGACGGATGTTTATCAGGGCACAAAAGAGAAAATACCTGCTGTGAACTTTGGGTGGCATCAGGAAGGGCATCCGGCCAATAAATTCTCAGGTCCCTTCAGTCAGCCCAACTCCACTCCAAATTAAGGTGATAAAGAGAAGAAAAAAGGGAGACAAGAATATCTATATATTATTTATTTATTTATTTATTTATTTTATTAATTTAATTTGTATGCCGCTCCTCTCCGGAGACTCGGAGCAGCTCACAACATATACAAAACATCAAAATATTAAAAATAAATACTCAACACACATACAACTTTCGAACAACAACCCACAATCATCCCCAGGCCTGCCGGCAAAGAAAAGTTTTAAGGTTCTTTCAGAAGGCCGGGAGAGTGGGAGAAACGTGGACTTCAAGGGGCAGTTGGTTTCAGAGGGTGGGCACCACAACGGAGAAGGCCCTCCCCCTAGGACCCGCCAAACGGGACCCGGAGGAGGCCGACCCTGTGCGCTCTCACCGGTCGTAGGGAAGTATGTGGCAGAAGACGGTCCCGTAAGTATCCTGGTCCAATGCCATAAAGGGCTTTATAGGTAATGACCAGCACTTTGAATTGCGCTCGGAGACCAATAGGCAACCAATGCAGCATGTGGAGGGTTGACGAAATGTGGGCACAACGTGGAATTGCTCGCGCAGCTGCATTTTGCACTAATTGTAGTCTCCGAACACTCTTCAAGGGCAGCCCCATGTAGAGAGCGTTGCAGTAGTCGATCCTCGAGGTGACAAGAGCATGTGTGACCGTGAGGAGAGACTCCCGATCCAAATAAGGACGCAACTGGTGCACCAGGCGAACCTGGGCAAATGCCCCCCCTCGCCACAGCCGATAAATGATGTTCCAATGTCGGCCGTGGATCGAGGAGGACTCCCAAGTTGCGAACCTTCTCCGAGGGGTATATAGATTCACCCCCCAGGGTAATGGAAGGACAGATTGAAGTATTACACTCCATTGAGGCTGACATTGAAGGAAATGAAAATGAAGACATTTCTGCAGTGTGTAGGCAAAATTTCTTTAGCTGTGGCACTCTCAGTTTAAATACACATACATTTAAACACACACACACACACACATACAGAGAGAGAGTGTCACCACCAATCTGTCTCAGTTTACCTCTGGTACGAAAAAAAACAAAACACATGAAAATGGATGTGCTGATGCTGCACAAACTTAAAGTGACTTTTCAAATCATCTTTCCCCTTTGGCTATTGACACTCAAGGCTCCTGGGGAAATTATTTTTGCTTGCATCTATATAGTGTGAATCACCGTTTCTTGGTATTTGGAGTGAATCTGTGTCAGGTGATGCCGTTTTATTTCTCCCTGGGCACTGAATGAAATAAACGCCAGCAAATCTGTGTTCTGCTTTCAAGACATATAATAGCAATCAGTTCTAATTCTATTTTTAGCACCAAGCGGTACAGGCAACATTGTTTTTCTCATCCTCTCACGTTTTCTCATCCTCTCATGGTTGCCTTCTCACCGCAGGTATGCATTAATGATTTACCTGTGGAGATGGTTACCAGCATCAAATTCCTGGGTGTGCAACTAATGAGTAGGCTGGCTTGGTTACTCAACAGCAAGACACCGGTGAAGTGGACACAGCAGCGCCTGCATTTTCTTTTTTTCTTTTTTTTTGTAAAAAAATTATTTTATTGAAACAATCAACATCAAACATAAGATCGTATTAAAAAGCAATCATCATATAACCTGCAATACAACACTAAGGAGTAGTCTTTGTAAAAGTCTGGTTTAGTAAACATTCCTCTTATATATGTTCTAACTACTGTTTCTAGTCTGTCACATATTGTTCATTCGAGCTTCAGAAGTAAATTCGTCTCAGTAGTAGTGCAGTCTTTTATGATCCCTAGCAAAAGATCCTGAGGTAGAGATTCAATAACCTGAGGTAGAAATTCAGTACGCTTTTCCAATATTAAAGCAATCAACATTAAACATAGGATCATATTAAGAAGCAGTCCTCATAAAACATGAAAATACAGCATGAGGTATTAGTCTTTGTAAACGTCTGGTTTGGTAAACATTCTTCGCTCCTCACGTCAAGCCTCAACTATACACCTGATACATTTTCTGTGTCGCATGAGAAAAGCACATCTTCCTCCCCCTGTCCTGACCACTTTCTACAGGGGAAAGCATCCTGTCACACAGCATCACAGTCTGGTTTGGAAATATCCCTGCTTCAGACAGGAAGGCGGTGCAGAGAGTGGTGAGGACGGCAGAAAAGATCACTGGCAGTTCCCTCCCTCCCATCCAGGACATAGCACAGAAGCGTTGCTTGAGCAGGGTCTGCAAGATTGTCTGGGACACCACACACCCTCTTCACGACCTGTTTTCCTTGTTCCCTTCCGGGAGGAGGGGGCTCCGTGGTATCCGCAGCAGAACATCCAGATTCAGCCATAGTTTCATTCCATACAGCATTAACCTTGTGAACTCTCAAGCTTCCTCCTTCCATTATATATTCAAGATGGACAGTATTTAATATTTATTTGTTACGTATATCTAGGGGTGTGGGTCTATACATATGTTATATATAATATGTTTAGGTGTGTGATATGTATGTGTTTCACTTTGAGAGTGGGCAACTGAATTTCATTTTTTGATGTGTGCCATTGTGCCCACAGTAAAAAAAAATGACAATAAAGGTTATCTTATCTCTTATCTATTTTCCATAGCCTATGGAGGAGAGAAATTATGATCTTTCAAGTAGGAGCCATTGAGAGATCACTCAAGAGATTAACTTTTTGCTAATAGATGAACTTTTTGCTAGTCAGCTAACTAAGGTATGTAGGAAGCACATCACAATAGTAATGGGGGGACTTTAACTACCCTGACATCAGCTGGGAGACAAACTCTGCACCAAGTGGAAGATCAAACAGATTCCTGACAAACCTAGCAGACAACTTTGTCTCCCAAAAAGTAGAGAAGGGAACTAGGGGATTAGCCACATTGGATCTAATCCTCACTAACAGAGATGAAGTGATAGAAGGTGTTGAAGCCATAGGAACCTTGGGAGGAAGTGATCATGCAATATTGGAATTCAACATTATGGAAGCACAAGCAATAGAACATAGTCAAACTAGAGTCTTGGACTTCAAGAGAGCTAATTTCAATAAACTTAGAGAGGGTTTGGGAAGGATTCCATGGATGAGAATCCTCCAGGGGAAAACAACTCAAGAGGCTTGGGAAATTTTGAAAAGTGAGATAATAAAGGCCCAGTCTAGCACAATACCAACGAAGAGGAAAAACAACAGCTCTCAAAAGAAACCAGCATGGCTGCATAAAGAACTCTCTGATCAATTGAAAGATAAAAAGGACAAGTATAGAAAGTGGAAAGAGAGACACATACAGTAACTAAGTCAGAATATCAGCAAATAGCCCAAACCTGCAAAGATGAAGTGAGGAAAGCTAAGGCTCAAAATGAACTAAGGCTTGCAACCAAAGTCAAAAATAACAAAAAAAAGCTTCTTTCAACATGTAAAGAACAAGAAAAAAGTGAAGGAAACGATTGGTCCATTAGTGGGTGAAAGTGGCAAGAAGGTGACAAGCAACAGGGAGAAAGCAGAACTATTTAACTCCTTTTTTTGCATCTGTCTTTACACAAAGGGAAAAAACAGACCAACCTATCAAAAATAGTGCTATAAAAAACAGTATAGAAACACAAGTTAAGATAGGCAAGAAAATGGTAAGTGAACACCTGTCCAGCCTAGATGAGTTCAAATCACCAGGACCAGATGGATTACACCCCAAGATTCTTAAGGAACTGGCAGATGTGATCTCAGAACCACTGAACTATATTTTTCAAAGATCCTGGAGCACTGGGGAACTACCAGAGGACTGGAAAAGAGCTGATGTAGTTCCCATCTTCAAAAAAGGGGGGGGAAAGGACCCAGGAAATTACAGACCTATCAGCCTGACCTCAATACCTGGGAAGATTCTGGAAAAGATAATCAAACAACGAATCAGTGAACACCTACAGGCAAACAAAGTCATTACTAAAAGCCAACAAGGGTTTGTCAAACATTGCTGGTAGGGCGACAGCCTTCACCCTCATAGATTATAGGTATCTGTAGGATGGTGTCCAGAGTCAAAATGAAGAGTTGCTTTGAAACGTAGATGGGTGGAAAATACTAATAATCCTCCACTTACAAGAATTGAGGCCTTTGAACTATGGTGCTGGAGAAAACTCCTGCGAGTCCCCTGGACTGCAAGGTGATCAAACCGGTCAGTTCTAGAGGAGGTCAACCCCGACTGCTCTTTAGAAGGCCAGATCCTGAAGTTGAAACTCAAGTACTTTGGCCACCTAATGACAAGGAAGGACTCACTGGAGAAGAGCCGGATGCTGGGAAAGATGGAGGGCAAGAGAAGAAGGAGATGACAGAGAGTGAGGTGGCTGGATGGAGTCACTGAAGCAGTAAGCATGAGCTTCAATGGACTCCAGAAGATGGTAGAGGACAGGAAGGCCTGGAGGAACATTGTCAGACACGACTTCGCAACTAACAACAACAAAATGATGGCATTTATGAGCATTTTTCACACTTAGGACCTTCACACCATCCCAAGAGTCACATGATCAAAATTCAGACTCATATTTATGATGGTTGCAGTGTCCCAGGGTCATGTGATCACCTTTTGTGATCTTCCAATGAGTAAATTCCACAAGGAAGCCAGATTCACTAAAATAGGGGTCCCCAACCCCTGGTCCGTGGACCGGTACCGGTCCATGGCATGCCAGCAACCTGTCTGCACAAATAAGCAAAGCCCCATCCATGGGATACAGGCAGCACACAAAACCACGCACTCTCCAGTCCATGGAAAAATCTTTCTCCATGGAATTGGTCCCTGATTCCCAAAAAGCTGGAGACCTCTTCACTAAAACAACCATGTTATGAACTTAACAACTTCAGTCATTAACAACTATAGCAAGAAAGGTCATAAAATGGGGCAAAACTCACTTCACAAATGTCTTGTTTAGCAATGGAAATTTGGGGCTCAATTATGGACTACCTCTAAAATCAGGGCTCTTTTTTCTCACAGAACGCCCAGAACGGAGTTCCGGCACCTTTTTTGGATGGAACCTTGTAGGGTAGGCAAGACGGGTTGTATGACGTGTGTGAGTTCTGGCACCTTTTTTTTTTTTTTTTAGAAAAAAAAAACACTGGATAAAATAAAAATAAAATGGTGGCCAGCTGGTGAAATGGAAGCCTTACTAACTTTTTATGTGCATCTCCGACCTATGTGCACATATCCTGCAGATGCTTCTGAGAATGAGAGAGATTGAAGCCCAGAGGGGGTTTTTTTGCATGTGCAGATGTAAATCTGCCTTGCTGATTATGTCAGCTAATCAGCTTCGAAACCATATTTTCCCTAGCTCGTTTATCTCACTCATCCTAAAAATTCAGATCCCTCAAAATTCCAAATGGCCACGTTCCATTCGAACTCTTAAAATGAAATTGTACAAGTAAGACATCTACAAGAAAGAAAAGAGAACGCATCGAAAGGGGACAGGGGGAAAAATTGAAAGAAAAAGAAGAAAGAAAAATGAGTATCTAATAAAGAAAGAGTAACATAGAAATAAATATCTAAACTTCCCATCTTCATCCACCACATATAAACAAGGGTAATGATTCTACTTTCCTGATAAGGTTACATCCCATATCTTATCCCCTTTATTCTAATATTCTTATTTTTTTAAACTTCTCTGGAAAGTCAGCCCCCCCCCAGAGAAGGAAATATTAAAAAGGGCAGAAAAATATATTTCGTCAAAGGATCTTAAAGAGGCAGAAAAGCATGCCCAGATATTTTTTTTTAATAGCCTCAAGTCTCTCTCCCCCAACTCTGTAGAAATGCAGATGTAAACCATTCAGGAAGGTTGAAGCTAGAAGCTTAGGAAGACAAAGACACCTAAAATCTACATATCCCACCCAAACTCTAAAGACAGGACATAATAGGATTAACCCACAGATGCCAAAGGGCACACCCAGATTCAGGTCAGAATACATGACACAGGAAATGCAAGGCCTCAAACAGGAACAGGAAACAACTCCAAACAAAAGGCTCTAGAGGGTATAAAAACCCACTCCCTACATGTGCTCACTCTCTTTTCTTCCAGAGCCATCTTTCTGTCTGGCTCTCCTCTTCAATAAACTGCAACCTTCTTTCTAAAGCAGTCGCCATGTTGTTTATTCCCGGCTTGGACTGAACCATGATGAAGACTTTTCCTCCAACATTTCATTCGAATAGGATCCAGTTTTTCTTAGTCCCACCATACATATAACTTCAAGGCCTTTAAAAGATTTACATCTCTTCTGTAAATCCAATAAAATAATACCATTCAAACGAATTAGGAATCATGTGATAGCAGTGTTCCAATATTTGAGGGGCTGCCATAAAGAAGGAGGGGGTCAACCTATTTTACAAAGCACCAGAAGGCAAGACAAGAGACAATGGATGGAAACTAATCAATGGACCAGGATACTTGCGGGACCGTCTTCTGCCTCATGAATCCCAGCGACCGGTTAGGGCACATAGGGTTGGCCTCCTACGGGTCCCGTCTGTTAGGCAATGTCATCTGGCAGGGCCTAGGGCTAGGGCCTTCTCTGTTGCTGCCCCAGCCCTCTGGAACCAGCTTCCCTCAGAGGTTCGTACTGCTTCCTCCCTCCTAGCTTTCCAGAAATTGTTAAAGATGCACTTATGCCGACAGGCTTGCGGCGTATGAGCTGTGCTCCGCCCCTGGGCCTAGGAATGTCCCTCCATCAGCGACTGTGAGTTGACTGAGCTTGTATGTTGTATGAATGTGATTAATTTTATTGTTATAATTTTATTGCATTGTTTGTAAGCTGCCCTGGGTCCTAGGAGAAGGGCGGCATATAAGTTCGAGAAATAAATAAATAAATAAATAAATAAGGAGAGAAGCAACCTTGCACAAAGGAGAAATTTCCTGACAGTAAGAACATCTCAACAGGAGTCTCACCAATAAGATTTTTATTGTTTGTTTGTTTCCTATTTGATCCCCCTTTCCTGGATCCCAAGTATTGCCTCTCCCCTTTAAATGTTTAGTTGTTGGTATAAATTCAGCAGTGACAAGTAGTTACTCCATCCCTGAAGGCACTATTTGCTGGGCCTTTCAGTAATTAATAACAATTAAACCAACATGTGGGCCTTTTTTTAAAACTTTCAAAAAGCTTTGCAAACAAAGATTAAGTGCCTTTCCTACAAGAGAAATAGATGATTTCTCCTAGGCTTATTTGACGATCAACATGCTTTCCACCTTAGTGTGCACCTTGTCCTTTTTGTCTAGCAATTAACATACGTTTACCAAATGCAATTTAGCCATATAAAGAAAATGAATAAATATTTTCCCAGCTATATGATTGGAACAAGCATTTAATTAAGTCTTATTAAGGTTCACCATATGTTTTGCATATGCTAAGTGCTGAAGTGTGTTCTCCCTTCTTAAGAATGCTTCAAACAAACTTGGGAGAAAATTACAGCACTCAACGCAGGCTACACAATTTGCCACGAATACAAAATTGCAGATGCAAAGATGGCCATTATTAGGAAAACATTTGCATCCTAATGAGTGTTTGGACAATGTTAATAGTGACTAGAGATACAGGGTGTATCTTGGCCTGCGTAAAAATTGTACTGCTTAATGTTACAAATAATGTAAGTTTTATCTGCTTTCGTCTAACCAGAACTATTTCCATCCGTCCTTCTAAGGTTCAGAGATGATTTTAGAGGGCTTCAAGGTGAGAATTGCAGTAGGATATCACAGGCTTTGCACTGTGTTGTAAAAGGGCCCTAATAACAAAGCAGGGGAAGAGTAGCGAAGAGTTAGAATTTTGTTTCTTTTGTTGTTTAGAGCTATTGGATCTGGGCGATGATTCAATTAATAAGTGTGACAAGAAAAGCCATCAAATGGGGCAAAACTCACATGACAGAAGTCTCACTTAGCAGGCTCAGTTGTGGTTGTGAGCTGAAAACTACCTGTACAATGTCAGCATATTTGCCCCCCAACAATCTGGCTCCTCATTTTACTGCCTTGGAAGGATGGAAGGCTGAGTCAACCCTGAGCCGGTCAGCACTGAACTTCTGGCAGTGAGCAGTGAGTTAGCCTGCAGCACTGCAATCTAACCACTGCACCACCATAATTCCTTCCTTCCTTCCTTCCTTCCTTCCGTCTTTCCTTCCTTCCTTCCTTCCTTCCTTCCTTCCTTCCTTCCTTCTTTCTTTCTTTCCTTCCTTCCTTCCTTCCTTCCTTCTTTCCTTCCTTCCTTCCTTCTTTCCTTCCTTCCTTCCTTCCTTCCTTCCTTCCGTCTTTCCTTTCTTCCTTCCTTCCTTCTTTCCTTCCTTCCTTCCTTCCTTCCTTCTTTCCTTCCTTCCTTCCTTCTTTATTTCCTTCCTTCCTTCCTTCTTTCCTTCCTTCTTTCCTTCCTTCCTTCCTTCCTTCCTTCTTTCCTTCCTTCCTTCCTTCCTTCCTTCTTTCCTTCCTTCCTTCCTTCCTTCCTTCCTTCTTTCCTTCCTTCCTTCCTTCCTTCCTTCCTTCCTTCCTTCCTTCCTTCACAATAGCACTTAGACTTCTATACCGCTTCACAGTGCTTTACAGCCGTCTCTCTAAGCGGTTTACAGAATCAGCATTTTGCCCCCACCAATCTGGGTCCTCATTTTACTGACTTTGGAAGGATGGAAGGCTGAGTCAACCTTGAGCCGGTCAGGACCAAACTCCAGGCTGTGGGCAGAGTTTGCCTAGCATACCGCAGTTTAACTACTGTGCCACCAGGGGTCTCAGTTATCTTACACAAACCCAGGAAACTGATTAATTTAGTTTTATCTTCTGCAGATGGCACTTTATCTAGACCATACTTAGCTTTTCTCTATTTTCCTGTTTGTTTGGGGTTTTTTTGGAAACCGAATTGAGAGTTGAAATGCCTCGAAGTTTGTACAGCTTGTGAACTGGTAACTTACTGCTACCTGGAGAGCTTTGGATAGGCTGCCAAGTGATGATTATCATCTTTCCTCATCTGGACCCATTACGGTATGCAGGAAAACAATGGCGACTAATGAGAACTCATGAATCACCCAAAAGCAGCACTTTGCTCCAACAAAAGGCTAAGCTGACAGTTTGAGAAGGCTGGCAAAAATAAATACCTGCTGAGAATCTGCAAATAGGCTGTAAATTACCTAGGATTCGGGTAAATGAGACAGCTCCCAGTGCAGAAGATCGAAAGAAATCATTAGCTAAATTGCTGCCCCTTCTGAGGATTCCCGCTTCTCTCTTCACCACCAGGATCCTCATTTACATTAAATCAAAATAGAGTTGGAAGGGACCTTGGAGGTCTTCTAGTCCAACCCCTTTGCTTGAGCAGGAAACCCTATACCAGTAATGGTGAACCTTTTACAGACCGAGTACCCAAACACCAGCCCCACCTCTGCCCACCCCTGCTCCACCCCATGCCCTGCCCATCCCCACCCCCTGCCTACCCCTGCCCACAGGAGACTGCAGGTAGTCCAGAATGTGGCTGCATGAGCTGTCTTGGGTCTCCCAAAACATGCTCATATCACTCCAGCTCTTCGTGAGCTGCACTGGCTACCAATTGGTCTCCGAACACAATTCAAAGTGTTGGTTATGACCTATAAAGCCCTTCATGGCAATGGACCAGGATACTTGCAGGTCATGAATCCCAGTGACTGCCTCATGAATCCCAGCGACCGGTCAGGGTGCATAGGGTTGGCCTCCTACGAGTCCCATCTGTTAAACAATGCCATCTGGCGGGACCTAGGGCAAGGGCCTTCTCCGTTGCTGCCCCAGCCCTCTGGAACCAGCTTCCCTCAGAGGTTCGTACTGTTTCCTCCCTCCTAGATTTCCAGAAAGTGCTGAAGACACATCTATGCCGACAGGCTTGGGGCATATGAGCTGTGCTCTGCCCCTCGGCCCTAAGAGTGTCCCGCCATCAGCAGCTGCGAATTGATTGTGTTTGTATGTGGTATGAGTGTGGTAAATTTTAAAATTGTTGTTGTATCTTGTTGTGAGCCGCCCTGCGTCTTCGGAGAAGGGCGGCATATAAATGTGAATATTAAATTAAATTAAATTAAATGGTGGCCACACCCTCTGCCCGTGCCACACAGCATCATCTGCATGCAACAGGGCGCGAGGGCAGAGTCTTGTCCTGGCTACTCAGCTGCCATGTCCTTGGCTGCACTGCTCCACACGGGCTATGCTTGGAAGTGACTCTCCTCCGGGGGGTTGCTGGTAAGGAGGGGGTGCAGGGGGACAGTGCACGTGCTCACAGAGAGGGCTCTGAGTGCCGCCTCTAGCACGCGTGCTATAGGTTTGCCACCATTGCCCTATACCCAGGGTAGGCAATTTTGGCTCTTTTATGACTGGTAGACTTCAACTCCCAGAATTCCTGAGCCAGCATGGCTCAGCTTGGAAACCTCTCCCTTTCCCCTCAGTGTGGCTTGCTCAGGAATTCTGGGAGTTGAAGTCCAGGAGTCATAAAAGAGCCAAGGTGGCCTACCCGTGCCTTATACTATTTCAGACAAATGGTTGTCCAGTCTCTTCTTAAAAACTTCCAGTGTTGGAGCATTCACCGCTTCTGGAGGCAGGTGGTTCCACTGGTTAATTGTTCTAACTGTCTGGAAGTTTCTCCTTAGTTCTAGATTGCTTCTCTCCTTGATCAGTTTCCACCCGTTGCTTCTTGTCCTGCCTTTAGGCGCTTTGGAGAATGGCTTGACTCCCTCTTCTTTGGGACAGCCCCTGAGATATTGGAACACTGCTATCATGTCCCCCCCTCGTCCTTCTCTTCATTAAACTAGACATTCCCAATTCCAGCAACCGTTCCTTATATGTTTTAGCCTCCAATCCTCTCATCATCTTCGCTGCTCTTCTCTGCCTTCTTTGAACCCGATCTTTGCTAAGGTTCCAAAATGTTGGCGCATCATCAATCAATCCATTTATTTACTATTATTAACTTACACCAGAAAGATTTGCCTCTAAGCGTCTATTGCCCATCTTTCTTCCTTTTTTTTTCTTTTTTGCTTGCGACACACACCGTAAGAGGGTGTTGTGGTGTTCTTTTGCCGTGGGATTCAGCCTCAGGGAAGAGCCCTTGCCTCAGCAGTTTGAGAACTCGAGAGACGCAGCTGAGTCTGGCTCATACGCTCTTGCGCTTTGCACCGTGGGTGTATATTTTAGTGGCTCAAAAGAAAAACTTTCAATCAAAGGGGCTTGTTCAGTGTGCTGGCCTAGGAAAAAAGGCCAGGATGGTTATTTATATGAGGCAATTGCAGGCTTGCACTGAATAGTCTGTAATGAAAATGACCCATTTGGTCTTCCAAGGCTGGACGTGAAAGATCAATTGAAGTTACCACTTCAGAGTTTTGCTTTAAGGGAAGGAAACAGCCTTGGGTGCAAAGCTCCGGACGCTGCAGTCATTGGTGCTGTCCAAAGTTCTTGAAACTGTATAGATAGTTCTCGACTTACGACCACAATTGAGCCCAGAATTTTTGTCCCTAAGCGAGACAGTCGTTAAATGACTTTTCTCCCATTTTACTGAGATAGATGGAAAATATCAAAGGATATTTTATATAATATAAGAAATATATTTTGTATGTCAGATAGATGTTGGAAACGTAAACATAACATAGGCACGTATTATCATATTTGGTGGACATGCAGGAAGGCAAAGGTTTATTGGAAAAATATACATATGTGGTTAGAAAAAAATATTGGATGAACAAGTGGATTTTAAACCTGAACTTTTTTTATTAGGCATCATGTCTGAAAAGACTAATAAGCAGAAATTATATTTAACCCTACATATTACCACAGCAGCAAGAATAATTTTTGCACAATATTGGAAGAATGAAGCTTTGCCATCAGAGGAAGAAATAATCAGGAAGATTTTGGAATGTGCAGAGATGGACAGATTAACTATGAGGCTGAAAGACAAAGAAGATACAGACTATTATCAAATTTGGAATTTATTTTATACTTGGTTAGAGAAAAGAAGCAAGGATTAGGAATTGAACATGTATTAGTTTAGCAAATTTCAGACAACTTGTTGATTGGAAAAATTAACATATATTGGGGAAAAAATTAATAAAAAAGATTGAAAAAATCAAGAAATATATTTTGATTAGCAAGAGTGATGCGATGTAAGTCCTAACTACTGAAATAACCTGTGTGCTAATTCTATGAAGAAAACATTTTACTAAAAGTGTCAACTGAAAGTTACAGATGGTGTAAGACATTACCCGTGTGAGGCTGCGTGGTAAGATGGTTGTTTGTGTGAACTTCTCCTTTTTGTTAATGTATGGTCTCAAGATATAAACCTCTCTGTTTTAGTGTGTTAAAGGTAGATAAGAGTCACCCAGAGTGTAACGTGTGGGCGACCAGATGTATAAGAATAACGCCCTGGGAATAGCCAGAGGTTCAGAATTTATAAATCCTCATGAATCCCAGCGACCGGTCAGGGCGCACAGGGTTGGCCTCCTACGGGTCCCGTCTGTTAGACAATGTCGTCTGGCGGGGCCTAGGGCAAGGGCCTTCTCCGTTGCTGCCCCAGCCCTCTGGAACCAGCTTCCCTCAGAGGTTCGTACTGCTCCCTCCCTCCTAGCTTTCCGGAAAGGGCTGAATACGCATCTATGCCGACAGGCTTGGGGCATATGAGCTGTGCTCTGCCCCTCGGCCCTAAGAGTGTCCCGCCATCAGTGGCTGTGAATTGATTGTGTTTGTGTGTGGTATGGATGTGGTTAATTTTAAAAATTGTTGATGTATTCTTGTTGTGAGCCGCCCCGGGTCTTCGGAGAGGGCCGGCATATAAGTGCAAATAAACTTGAAACTTGAAACTTATCATACGAATACTCTGAACCATTTTGCGCAAATAAACCTGTTTTCTCCAACCTTTCGTGGTCTTGTCGTCTGAAGTAAATATTGTGGGTTTTCTACTACATTACAACCTTTCTTGCCGCCGTCGTTAAATGAATCACTGCAGTTGATAAGTTAGTCACCCGCTTGACCTTGCTTTTTCAGAAAGTCACAAAGGGTGATCACATGACCTCAGGACACAGCAACCGTCATAAATGTGAGTCAGTTGCCAAGCTGCCTGAATTTCGATCACATGACTGTGGGGTATGCTGCGACGGTCGTAACTGAGAAAAGTGGTCATAAGTCGCTTTTTCATGTGCCAGTCGGTCACTAAATGAACTATTGTAAGTCGAGGAGTACCTGTAGCAATTTTATCACGTGAATCTGATGTTGTGGGTTCAGTTTGGAGATGGTGGCAGACAAGGCAATTTCTGCAATCAGGTCTCTGAACAGAGGAAGTCCTTGACTTATGACAATGGAGCCCAAAATTTCTGTGGCTTAGCAAGGCTGTTGTTAAGTGAATTTTGCCCCCATTTTATGACCTTTCTTGCCACTTTTGTTAAGTGAATCACTGCAGTTGTTAATTTAGTAATACGGCTATTAAGCAAATCTGGTTTCCCTCTTTACTTTGCTTGCCAGAAGGTCGCAAAGTGGGATCATGTGACCCCCCGGGACTGGTGGTGGAATTCAAATATGTGTTGTGATTCCTCACCAGCTAGTGGACTCAGCAGCTGAGTCTGAGGAATCAGAGGAGGAGGAAGAGGGGCCTGGAGTGACATCAGAGTCAGAGGAAGGCTCTGAGGAGCTCCAAGACTTACAGTCGGACGAGGAGCCTGGCCCCTCTACTTGCACTCAGGGGTGAGACACAGCTGTGCTGGGAGCCTGAGTTGGACAGTGATGAGGAACAGCTAGGACAAATCCCGGATGCACCGAATGCACAGGTAAGAGAAGCGAGTAGGACAGAGGAATGCAATGGGGCGGCTCCAAAGGCAAAGGAGAAGGCATTAGGAAGCCACGCCTCGGCTGCATAATAAAAGGGAAGGTGTGGGAGGTGCTGGTTGCTTAAGGCAACTGTTTGTGTTAAGGAATCAAGTTTCAGTGAATTGTATTTTGTTTGCCTTGGACATTTTACTCAGGCCTGCTTGTTGGAAGAGAGGTTTCTCCTTGTGAGCTTAACAAGGACTCACATAGGCTGGGACAGAACATATGTGAACAACCAGTTCTCTATGTGGATGCCACTTCGGAAGTTCATTCTGGGTCTGGGCAACAAAAAATTAGCTACCAGTTCTGCCGAAGTGGTGCGAACCGGCTGAATCCCACCACTGTCTGGGACACTGCAACTATCATAAATATGACTCAGTTGCCAAGCATCTGAATTTTGATCACGTGGCCATGGGGATGCTGCAACAGTCGTAAGTGTGAAAAGTGGTCATATATCACTTTTTTTCAAATGCTGTTGTAACTTTGAATAGTCACTAAACGAATGACCGCTATAAGTCAAGAACTTATATGTAAAGACTGTACCAAAAGGAAAAATCAATTGAAAAATGATTGGAAACAATAGACAAACAGGTGACACATTGTAGAAAAATGGTAGAGGAAGAACTAAAATGAATTACATGTTTTATTTTTAAAAATAGGTTTCAATGGAATAAAAGGGCTTACAGAAACTGAAATATAATTGACCACAATGGTTACCGCATAATAAACAATCAAAAACTCATCAGATTTGATCAATGGAAAAAGGCATTTTAATTCAGATTGGGGAACGGTATATTAAAGCACCAAGCCCAGAACAAACAAGCTTAACTATTAAATATGGTTTATTATCTAAATCCGGGGTGGGGAACTATCGCCCTTTTATGACTTGTGGACTTCAACTCCCAGAATTCCTGAGACAGTCATGCTGGCTCAGGAATTCTGGGAGTTGAAGTCCACAAGTCATAAAGAGGCCATAGTTCTCCACTTCTGAATTAAATCATAGTTTTCAAACTCAGATTTAGGTGGGAAACATACAGGAAAGCAAACAAAGGGGAGAAAAATGTCAACTTTCAGCTAGAGAATGTTAATAAAGATAGTCTTCAGAATACAACCGTAATAGAATCTGCCTATCATGGTCCTAACCTGGGACAGTCGTAAATTGGGTCACAATGTGATGGACCCACTTTTATAAACTCTTTTGTAGCGAATCATTAAGTAAACCAATGGTTCACTGTGGGTATGGTTTTGCCAAAACCTGAGAGTAAATGCTGTTTTTCAGCAAAAACACCATAAAATGCAATCACATGTCTGCAGGAAACAGCCATAAAATGTGGCCCAGTTGCCAAGTTCAAAAGTGTAATCACTTGACTGCAAATGGGGTTGACCATCCTAAGTTCAAAACAAAGTCATAAGTACCTCTAGGGAGGTCTGTTGTAACATTGTGTTGAAAGGAAAAGACTTCATCATGGTTCAGTCCAAGCCGGGGATAAACAACATGGCAACTGCTTTAGAAAGAAGGTTGCAGTTTATTGAAGAGGAGAGCCAGACAGAAAGATGGCTCTGGCAGAAAAGAGACAAAAAAAGGGCTGAGCACATGTAGGGAGTGGTTTTATACTCTCTGGAGCCTTTTGCTTGGAGTTGTTTCCTATTCATGTTTTGAGGCTTTGTATTTCCTGTGTCATGTATTTTGACCTGTGTCCCTTTGGCATCTGTGAGTTAATCCTATTATGTTTTGTCTTAGACCTTGGGTGGGGTATGTAGATTTTGGGTGTCTTCGTCTTTCTAAGCTTCTAGCTTCAACTTTGCTGATGGTTTACATCTGCATATCTACAGAGCTGGTTTCTGCTTGGGGGAGGGAGACTTGGGGCTATTAAGAAAAACTGGGCATGCTTTTCTGCCTCTTTAAGATCTTTTGAGGAAATATATTTTTCTGCCTTTTTAATATTTCCTTCTCTGGGGGGGGGCTGACTTCCCACAGTTGAATGATTGGTAAATCAAGGATTATCTGTCTAGCATTCTCCTCCACCTTAGAAAAGAAGTTAATACCTCAGTGTTAGAAAGAATTCAGTGCATGGACATCCCAAAATATACATGACCAATATTTCAGGGAGGTCCTACAAAGATGAGAGGGTCAAACTATTGTCCAAAACACCTGAAGGCAGGACAAGAAACAATGGTTGGAAATTCACCAAGGAAGGAAGCAACCTAGAACTAAGGAGAAATTTTCTGAGAGTGAGGACAATCAACCAATGGAACAGGGCTTGCCTTCAGAAGTTGTGGGTGCTCCATTACTGAAGGATTTCAAAAAGAGACTGGACAACCTGTCTGAAATGATATAGGGTCTCCTGCTTGAGCAAGTGGTTGGACTAGAACAGGGGTAGGCAACCTTGGCTCTTTTATGACTCATGGACTTAAACTCCCAGCTGGCTCAGGAATTCTGGGAGTTGAAGTCCATGAGTGATAAAAAAAAAAGCCAAGGTTGCCTACCCCTGGACTAGAAGACTTCCAAGGTCCTTTCCAACTCTATTATTCTATGTTCTGTGTTCTCTTTAGACAGCATTAATATTTTTGGAGACATTTACAGTTCTTAGTACCATGACCATTGCATCTGATAATCTGGCTGACCACCCACCAAGCCTCCGATGTGACTTCCAAATTTCACACACAACTCTTTGGCTGTCAGTTAAGATCTAAGCTGCACAAATAAAATTGACTTTCAGTTGATGAATTGTTAGACCAAAGGCTTATTAATGTCTTTTATTCCATGTTTCTTAATTGGCTTTCTTGCATCTGAACTCTCCTACCAGTAATTGGGTGATAAATTCGTCTTTTACAAATGGTTTGTCCTTGGCAGCAAAATCTCCCTTCATCAGAGAACTTAAGTTGGACTCCACTTTTCAACTGCAGTTTCAGAAAGAAATTCTTGACTTCGGAGCAAAAAATATTTAAAAAAAAAAAGCATTTAAGAAATATTCTGTAACATGACAGTAAATGATTGATAAATAGCAAATCTAATAAAAGAATGCCAAACGTTGAAGCTACATGAAATCACAACTGTATCTCTACGCCCAGTTATAATGAAACTCATTTCTCTTGCAAAAACTTGCAATTTTGGGGGACAGAACCATGACCTGGATGATTGAGAATCTCCAGAGACTTTTAGCTAGAATTTTGGGATAAACACCTTCAAATAGTGCGAGGGTATGAACGGATTTCCAGAAAAAAAATTGCAGACTGCAGGATTCAGTTGACCCTGAGGGTACAGATAAACGTCCAAGTGGCCTCAATAACTCTCAGAAAGAGGACTAAGGATTGGATGACTGCAATGAATATAAATCCTTCCATTTTCCACCTTTCAGTTAGAATGGAAGAAGCTTCTTGGATGAGAAGTGAAACATCTTCACTTGGAAAGTAAACACCTTTGGGACAACCATGACCTGAATGATTGAGAATCTCTGTAGACATTACCTAATTAAGTAATATACTAAGTAAGTATATCAGTGCTGTTGTTTATGCTAGCACTGATGATGTTACCTAGTTGAGTAATGAAACGTCTGAAAGTAAACAATTCAAGCTCAGAGAGCATATACATACATACACAATGTTGTGGATGACAAAGAGTTAAAGGGAGACTAGTATAGCTATTTCAAGCTCTTTAGCTCTCATCAGCTAGTCATACCCCTCTGGGATTCAAACCTGGGCAAAGCTTGCATGTTAGGCAGCTGTATTAACCTCTAGGCCACAGGTTCCCCTCACTCCTGTCAGCAGAAACCAGGGAGGATATATATCTATGTGTTGGGTGAAGCACCTGGTCTACAGGATAAAGCAATCTGTTCTGTGTTTCGCTCCAGTTTAGGAGCATTTTTGCAGACAGACGTTATTACTGTGATAAGTAGTAGTGACGTCTGCCTGCAAAAATGCTCCTAGACTGGAGCAAAACGTAGAACAGGTTGCTTTATCCTGTAGACCGGGTGCTTCACCCAACATATTAATCCCAGAGGGGTATGACTAGCTGATGAGAGCTAAAAAGCTTGAAATAGCTATACTAGTCTCCCACTAACTCTTTGTCAGCCACAAAAAAAATTGAATATATATATACACTGCTTCTTGATATGGGAGTTGAAAAGATTTGGGCTTTTTTCTTCTTTCTCCCTGCTGAAAATATTCTGAGATGGTTCTGATGTAAGGCATTTAACAGCCAATAATATAAGTGTAAATTGTTTATCACTGAGTTCTGCTCAGGTGCTGAGATTCACCTCTGTCTTATGAATGGTCAAATAAAAGCAGGGAGATACCTGGTCACCTTCCTTTCTATTTCACAGGAGGCTTAACCAGCACCAAAGGCTTCTTTGGAATATAAGCAGAAGCCCCCGATGATCCATTGCTCTGAAAATTAACAATGCAAAGCCAAGTCTACTTACCGATTTAGCAAATGTACCCATAGATCTTGCCAAAAGAAAAAGAACAGTTAACTTTGACTTCTTTCTATTACAATTTATCTTGTTCTTCTTCCGTGGAGTTTGTGGCAAGGTCATAGAGTCTCTCCCTCTCTCTGCCCATTTATCCTTATAACCAATCTGTAAAATAGGTTACACAGAATGTCATTTATTTATCAAAATACATTGCCTGCCTTTGCCTGGTTTTTTTTTCCTTATCAGCTGTAACCAACGCTGCTCAATAGTGATTTTTTTTTTTTTTAGATTTTTCCTCATCACACCGAGTCAGATAGTTTAACTGTGTTATGGTATGATCTTTGATTGTTTGGGATCACCTGTAAAGCTCTTTCAGGAGTCAGAAAGACGCAACAGCTAAAAAGGCGGGAAACCTGTAGCAAATTAACACAATGCAGCTTGGATATAAATACATCTTGGCCTAGTAAATTCTGGTGAAATGTGTTTTATTTATTGGTGCTGTGAGGGAGAAATAATATTCTATCTTTACATATATAATTCTGAAGTGCATGTTTATTTGTTTATGTATTTATATATTATTGGATATGGATATGTAAATTCAAAATGTTGTGGTTGACAAAGAGTTAAAGGGAGACTAGTATAACTATTTCAAGCTCTTTAGCTCTCATCAGCTAGTCTTACCCTTCTGGGATTCGCACCTGAGCAGCTTGCATGTTAGGCAGCTGTATTAACCTTTAGGCCACAGGCTCCCCATCACTCCTGTCAGTAGAAACCAGGGAGGATATATCTATGTATTTATAGATACACACTGTACATATACATACTGTATACATGCATACACATAGACATATGTATAAATACACATAGACATACATGCATACATATAGACATAGTCATAGATGTAAATATACACATACACACACACACACATGCACTCAAACATACACATACACACATACACGTACATATACATATACAAAGAATTGGGGCTGTGGTGGCTCAGCAGTTAAAGACTCAAGCGTCGCGACTGGACAGGGAAAACGTTCACATTTACTTTGATACAGAGATTCAGTTTGGTCCAGTGATTAAGGCATCAGGCTAGAAAGCAGGAGACCTGAGTTCAAGTCCAACCTTAGGCGGCTTTGGTGACTCTGGGCCAATTACCAGGAGATAGTGAGTTCTAGTCCTATCTTAGACATGAAAGCCACCTGGGTGACTTTGGGCCAATCACCAGGAGATGGAGAGTTCTAGTCCTACCTTAGGCATGAAAGCCACCTGGGTGACTTTGGGCCAATCACCAGGAGATGGAGAGTTCTAGTCCCGCCTTAGGCGTGAAAGCTGGCTGGGTGACTCTGGGCCAATCACCAGGAGATGGAGAGTTCTAGTCCCGCCTTAGGCATGAAAGCTGGCTGGGTGACTTTGGGCCAATCACCAGGAGATGGTGAGTTCTAGTCCTACCTTAGGCATGAAAGCCAGTTGGATGACTTTGGGCCAATCACCAGGAGATGGTGAGTTCTAGTCCCGCCTTAGGCATGAAAGCTGGCTGGGTGACTTTGGGCCAATCACCAGGAGATGGTGAGTTTTAGTCCCGCCTTAGGCATGAAAGCCAGCTGGGTGACTCTAGGCCAATCACCAGGAGACGGTGAGTTCTAGTCCCGCCTTAGGCATGAAAGCCAGCTGGGTGACTCTGGGCCAATCACCAGGAGATGGAGAGTTCTAGTCCCGCCTTAGGCATGAAAGCTAGCTGGGTGACTTTGGGCTGATCACCAGGAGACGGTGAATTCTAGTCCTACTTTAGTCATGAAAGCTGGTTGGATGACTTTGGGCCAATCACCAGGAGACAATGAGTTCTAGTCTGACTTGAAGCATGAAAGCCAGATGGGTGACTTTCGACCAGTCCCTCTCTCCCAGCCCAGAAACACCATGTCATGCACAAAACCTATTTAAATATTTGTTCATTCATCTGCAAACACGGTGGCAAAGATAAGGCTAACTGCTGGGCCAATAATTTCTTCACCCTAAAAAAAAAAAAAGGTCAGTTTCGAAGAAGCAAAACATTCTGTGCAAAAGTTGATATTCTGTTCTTAGCGACGAAGTCTGGCTTGTAAGCTCCTGTTTTCCCCCAGATTAATCTTATTTATTATTTGCTTTCTCATTAAAGCGATATCCAGTCACTGAAGTATTTTTACAGTGCTGGTCATGCGTGGAATATTAGGAAGGACAGTAGCTTTGAAACTCTTCAAGGCAAAAGAGATAAAATGGCACCAGGAAGAATATTATTCCTTATTACCAACGATTTAGCTCTATCTGCATGAATTTGCTGCTACTTTATAAACAGTAAAGTGACAGCTTTGATCTCAGAATGCTTATAGTCTAACAGATGGTATGAATGAGAAAGGGAAAAAAACTAAAAGAAGAATCTAAATTCAGGATAACTATGTACGTCAGGTTTATGGGAGAGAGGTACGCAAATGTTAGAAGGGAAACAGAGGAATGGAAACGCAATTATTTTATATTGTCATGCAAATGCATTTAATTCTGAACCACCAGATCAATATATGAATTAAACTACAATTTCTTCTTTAAAATGCTCCTTTCCCCAAATTTTGTCGTATTGTTTTCTAACTATCAATTCCTAACAGAAATAGGCCCTTTGGGGGAAATACATGCACTAATATATAACGTGAAGACTGTCTGAAGTGCATTATACTAAAAAAAATAAAAGAAACTAGAAAAACAATGCCAACATAAAAAAGATTAAAGGAAATGAGCATGTAAAAGAAGATGAATAAATTATTTCTTTGATGTATATCCTCACCCTCCTCTTCAGTGGGAAGCCTGGAGGAAGTTAATATTTAATAAAGGTTTTCAAAATTAGAATTAAAAACCTTAAGTTAAACAATACGTAAATATGGGTGAATATTTATCCAAGTTACAGTTAATATATAAATGCAGGTAGTCTTTGACTTATGACCAAAATTTCTGTGGCTAAGCAAGAGAGTTGTTAAGTAAGTTTTGTTCCATTTTATGACCTGTCTTGTCAGAACTGTTAAGCGAATCACTGCAGTTGCTAAGTTAGTAACACGGTTGTTAAGTGAATCTGGCTTCCCCATTGACTTTGCTTGTCAGAAGGTCGCAAAAGGGGATCACGTGACCCAGGGACACTGCAAACCGTCATAAATGTGAGTCAGTGGCCAAGCGTCCAAATTTTGGGCACGTGACCATGGAGGTATTGCAACAGTTATGTGAAAAACGGCCATAAGTCACTTTTTCAGGGCCGTTGTAACTTTGAATGGTCACTAAAGTGAACATTGTAAGTCAAGGACTACCAGTATTTGTTAAATCTGAGGGAAGAAATGCCAAACGCCCATGAAATATCATACCACACACCTCCCTAAAAAAAAAAAAAACCCTTCAAAACCTTCAATTTGCAGCAATAAGTTATTTATTTATTTATTATTTATTTATTTTTGCTAAGTACTTCTCATTCATCTCATTCTGGATGAAACAAAATGAAAATGAAACCTGTTATTGCCCAGGAGACAAAATGGATGTCTCCTTGAAATCACCTCAGAATCACCTCAGCTGAAAGAACATTTCCTATCAGGAGCTTCTAAGCCAGTGGTTCTCAACCATTTTCAGGTTGAGACCCCACTTGCCCCGCCCATGCGTGGCGCGACCCCGGTGTGACCTTGGTGCGCACGCGCGTGCGCGCGCGCACCGGGCTGATATGCGCATGCACGGTGCGCGCGCGACAAAAAAACCAAACAAAATGGCGGACCGCAACGGGCCGATCCGCACATGCGCGGCGCATGCGCGACGGAAAAAAAATGGCGGACCGCGACGGGCCAATCTGCGCATGCGCAGCGCACGCGCGACAACCCGAACCACGCATGCGCAGTGCACGCGCGATGGCCCAAACCACGCATGCGCGGCGCGCGCACGACGAAAAAAAATGGCGGACCACAGTGTCCGGCGACCCCCGCAAAACGGTCGTTCGACCCCAAATGGGGTCGCGACCCATAGGTTGAGAACCGCTGTTCTAAGCGGTCCTAGACCTCTCTGTTGGTTTGAGTGGCTATTCATATGGCGACACATTTGTCTCTTCTCAACCTCTTCCCTGTTCCGATTATTCAACCACCTACAAGAATTTACAATGCTTATTAATCTCTGGTTCTACTCAACAACTGTCAGAGGACTGTGTCACTTCCAATCACGTCCTTTGTAAAGTGTCAACCACATTGACGGTGCTCTATAAATAAGAGTTTTTCTATTTTTCCCCAGAGAAGCAAATCTAGAGTCTAATTGTCCCTTGGACTTAATTACAACATGCCCTTCTTTCCTGCTTGACCCATGCAAGCTGCTGGCAGAAAGATCCGATTTAATTTATGCCATTGTTTCTCAACTCTTCTCTTTTGACATTCCGGTATTAAATGGAATATGTTATCTCAAAGATGTATTAACAATAGTTCCTTCCCGTATAGGAAACTCTAGGGAATAATCGTATGCTAGATGCTTACAAAATGAATACAAACCACAGCAAAGCACTGAAGCGGGACCCTGCCTGTTTTACTATCAACAACTCCCAATTTTAAAACCAAGGGTTCATTAAATGTCAAATCTAGTAAAAATGCCTGTAGCTTTCCTCTCATTAGAAGCTGGCTGAGGGCATACATTTTGTGCTGCTTTGGCTGGGTGAACAGAATTTGCAGAATGTGGCATTCTCCAAAAGCAAGTATGAATATATATATATATATTTTAAAAAAATTATTAAAACAATCAACATTAAACATAAGATCATATTAAGAAGCAATCATCATAGAACCTGAAATACAACATTAAGTATTAGTCTTTGTATGTATTTTAAATCTGCTTTGGGGAAAACTCCTTTTTTTTTCCAGAGCTGGTCTGGGAAGAGAAATAAGACCATTAGTGGTATATGTTTCTCTCCAGATTCTGAAATCCTATTTAGATGCTGCATCTCCTGCTGTTCTGGCTGAAGTTTAAAAAAAAAAAAAGACAAAAAAAAAGACAGCAAAAGGGGAATTACAGGAAATGCTAAGTGAAGGAAAATAATTGAAGGGTGGACGGCCATCTGTCAGAAACATGAATAGTAGATTTGGAAAGCTAGATTAGATAATGTCTAATGTCCTTCCAGATCTCAAAGGAAGATGTGGTCTTTCATGACAATGAGTTTGGTCTAGTGGCTAAGGTGCTGGCTTAAAAACCAGGAGACTGTGAGTTCTGGTCCCACCTTAGGACTGAAAGATGGCTGAGTGACTTTGGGTCAATCACCCGGAGACTGTAAGTTCTAGTCCTGCTTTAGGTATAAAAGCCCTCTGGGTGATTTTGGACCAGTCACCAAGAGATTGTGTGTTCATGTCACTATGGGGTGATACGATAGCAGTCTTCCAATATCTCAGGGGCTGCCCCAAAGAAGAGGGAGTCAAGCTATTCTCCAAAGCACCTGAAGGCAGGACAAGAAGCAACGGATGGAAACTAACCAAGGAGAGAAGCAACCTAAAACTAAGGAGAAACTTCCTAACAGTTAGAACAATTAACCAGTGGAACAACCTGCCTCCAGAAGCTGTGAATCCTGCAACACTGGAAGATTTTATGAAGAGATTGGACAACCATTTGTCTGAAATGGTATAGCAGGGGGTTGGACTAGATGACCTCCAAGGACTCTTCCAACTCTGTTATTCTGTTATTAATCCCACCTTAGGCATGAAGTTGGCTGGGTGACTCTGGAACAATCATCAGGAGCCTCTGAATTCTAGTCCTGCCTTAGGCACAAAAAACAGTTGAGTGAGTTTGGACCAGTCCCTCTCTTTCAGCCCAACCCATCTGTCACAACTGTTGTTGTGGAGAAAATGGAAGGAGGAAGCAAAATCTAATAAAAAAATAATGGCTTGCACTCAGGAAACCTTGCATGTATCTCTAATTCAAAGCAGAATTATTTAGTTCTCTCAAGCTAAACTAAAATCTGGATCTATTTAAAAACTTGGAAAAAGCAAGGACCTAGAACGAACCTAGAACTAAGGAGAAATTCCCTGACAGTCACAACAACTAACCAGTGGAACAACCTGCCTCCAGAAGCTGTGAGTGTTTCAACACTGAAAGTTTTTAAGAAGAGACAGGACAGCCATTTGTCTGAAATGGGATAGGGTTTCCTGCCTGAGCAGGGGGTTGGACTAGATGACTTCCAAGGTCCCTTTCAACTTTCTGTTATTTTGTTATTCTGTTAAGGAAAACGTGAATGTAGAAGCTTCAGGTTTCTGTTTAACAGCAGGACCAGAGAACCCTCATCCATCTCTTTAGAATACAGCTTCAGATCCTTTGGGATGAATTTGGAGAGATTAAAAGCGGATCCAAGCAGAAGTTCACTGAAGGCGTCAGAATGCAATCAATTCAGAGCTTTGTGATTCAGAAATTTGAGAGAGAGAGAGAGAGAGAGAGAGAGAGAGCTGGAGAGATAAACCCACAAATCCCTCAAGACTGACACATTTCTTCCTAAGATTTTTATATGAGGAAACTGCTCAAATAGGGGGGAGAAGGAGGGAGGGAAAAGAGGGTAGGTGTTTGACTGACAGCCCGAACATTATGGCAATAAACTAGAAGGAGCACAAATATCTCTGTTTAAGGATTGATTCCTGGTGTTTCCCATACACAATTTAGAATATTAGAATTGGTCTTTTCAATGCCCCATAACCCAGATTCAGGCAACCCTTAAACCAGGGATGGCAAATCTTTTAGGCTCAGCATGTCAAAAAAAGTGGGAAAATACTTAACTTGACTCTGCCGGTGAGTCTCACACACACACAAGGATACACCCCAAATAGATGAGAAAGACTTTTCAATCTCACCCCCATCCAGAGCAGCCTGAACGGTCTCATGTGATAACAGCAGCACCGTTTTATATTGCACTGGTGAGACCACAATTGGGATACTCAATCCAGTTCTGTTTACCATGATATAAAAGTGTTGAAAGAAAAATCTTCATCAGGGTCCAAGCCAGGAATAAAGAAAATGGAGACTGCTTTAGAAAGAAGGTTGTAGTTTATTGAAGAGGAGAGCCAGACAGAAATGTGGCTCTGGGAAAGCTGACCACATGTAGTAGGGAGTGGTGGGTTTTTATACCTTCTTGGGCTTTTGTGTTTGGAGTTGTTTCCTGTTCCTGTGGCATGAACTTTGACCTGAGCTTTTGAGCATGTCCTTTTAGTATTCTGATGATGGTGGGTTAATACTATTATGTCCTAAAAGTCATGTCTTTAGAGTTTGGATGGTGGATGTAGATTTTAGCAGTCTTTGTCTTTCCCAATCTCATCAGCTCCAAGCTTTCTGGCCCCAGTCTTCCTGAATAGGATTATCAAATCTGCATTTCTACAGAGCTGTCCTCTGCCTAGTTTTTGCTTGAGGCTATTAAGAAAAACTGGGTCTGCTTGTCTGCCTTTAAGATCCTTTGGGGAAATATAATATTCTGTCTTTATAATACTCCCCAAAATATTTCTTTCTCGGGGGGGGGGAATGCGATCCTCCCACAAAAGGGATGTCAAGACCCTAGAAAGAGTTCAGAGAAGAACAACAAAGGTAGCTAAAAGTCGAGGCTAAAACAAACGATGAATGCTTGCAAAAACTGGGTATGTCTAGTCTAAAACAACATATATATATTTGTGCTTGCTGGATGGCTCTGGGTTGAGCTGAAACAAGCAAAAGGAAAGAATGATTCCTTCCTCCCATATTTGGGTTTACAGGGTGCAATCTAAAAAATAAACACTTGATATATATATATATATATATATATATATATATATATATATATATATATATATATATATATATATATATATATATATATATATATATATATATATATATATATATATATATATATATATATATATATATATATATATATATATATATATATATATATATATATATATATATATATATATATATATATATATGGAGTAATGCTATGGAGGTTAGCATTACTAACAAAGGGGAAGACATAAGAAATATATATTTCTAACACACATATAACTATGATGCTTCATTTTTTTAAGCTAATATGTTAGGTTAAGATAGATGAATGTGTGGGTGGGTGTGTGAGAGAGAGATGCATGGATGGAAATAGATAAGAAAAGGAGGGAGAGGGGGAGAGAGATGGATGGATGGAAATAGATGAGAAAAGGAGGGATATACATGGAGAGATAGAAAATAGGAGAAATGGATGAATGGATGGATGGATGGATGGATGGATGTAAATAGATGAGAAAAGGGGGGAGAGAGGGAGAGAGATGTATATGTAGAGAGAGAAAAGTAGGAGAGATGGATGGATGGATGGAAATAGATGAGAAAAGGAGGAAGAGAGGTGTATATGGAGAGAAAGAAAAGTAGGTGAGATGGATGGATAGATGGATGGGTGGGTGGAGATAGATGATAGATAAAGATGTATATGGAGACAGAGAAGAGAGAGAGAGAGAGAGAGAGAGAGAGAGAGAGAGAGAGAGAGAGAGAGAGAGAGAGAGAGAGAGAGAGAGAGAGAGAGAGAGAGAGAGAGAGAGAGAGAGAGAGAGAGAGAGAGAGAGAGAGAGAGAATAGCAGATTGTCCTGCCAATCCTGGTTGAGACATAGTTTCTTCTTTGAAAGCTCTTTGATAAAGTTATTGCTTCTTCTCTGAATGCTTATTTGGTACTATTTTCTGCTTCTGTGGTGGATGTTAGTGACCTGGGAAGATTTCTCTCCTTGACTTTTGCCTATATGTTTCCAATGATAGACTAGGAACCCTCAGGGAAGAAATTACATCCACCATATCCCGGCCTGCTAATGAACTGTCTACAGAAAAGCCACCATTGTCAGCGAACACCAAGGATCTTAGCCGTTCATCCCCAATCTATCAATTTTTCTCTGGGTTTGGAACATTTTATACGCAAGAACGGGGGTCTTCAAACTTGGCCCTTTGATGACTTGTGGACTTCAGCTCCCAGAATTCCTCAGCCAGGCACACAAGTGCCTGGCTGAGGAATTCTGGGAGCTGAAGTCCACAAGTCATCAAAGGGCCAAGTTTGAAGACCTTTGTTCAAGAAGAAATAGAATCTGGATCAGGAAAAGTTTCCATAAATTCATTTCTTCAAATGTTGCGGGCTGAAGCAGTGGGACTATGCCAGCTGCCCAGTTTAAGGAAGGCAGAAGCATTCAGAAATTCCAAGCTGGATTTCCTGTTTGACAGGTCTTATTTTATTACTTTTTTTTTTCTTTTATGGCTCCAAAGGGGAGCTATTGGAACACTGAGCTGGCGGGAGCAACAGCTGAAACTGTCTCCTTTCCCCTTTTCTACGAACCCCAAAGAACATATTTATTTTTCTCCACACTTTTCTACAAAGCCTGTCATTTGTCCCACTGTGGAGGAGCAGGAATGTCTGTATTTACCAGATGCCAGTGCTATTCGTTAAAGGCCTTAGCAGACTGAAGGGACCCGGAGATGTTTTGTGTTGTTTTGTTTTGTTTCTTTACATCATCCGTTCTCTCTTGGGTGCTTGAGTGAAGCGTGTTGTGCAAATTAGTTTTTTTTAATTTGGTTGCATACAAAAAGGTATTAGGGACAGGGGTGCAATGTGATGGCAGTCCCATCCATGGGATAAAATCCCTGCCTGCTTTTTAAGGGGCATAGTAAGACTTGGACTGACTGTCTCATTTAATGTCCTATGTAAGATTCTTGACTGCATGGAAGGAAATGGAGCACCTCCCTTATGAAACCAGATTGCAACGCCTTGGTCTTTTCAGCCTTGAAAGACGGCGTTTAAGGGGTGACTTGATCGAAGTGTATAAAATCATGCATGGGATAGAAAAGGTGGATAGAGAAAAATTCTTTTCTCTATCACACAATACCAGGACAAGGGGGCACTCCCTAAAGCTCGTAGGTAAGAAAGTGAGGACAAATAAAGGGAAATATTTCTTCACCCAGAGGGTCGTTGATTTATGGAATTCACTTCCAGAAGGGGCCGTGACAGCTGTCAGCCTTGACAGCTTCAAGGCAGGGTCAGACAGATTCATGGATGCCAAGTGTAACGTTGGTTATTAAAACGGATGTCCATGTGCCGCCTCTATGTTGGTTGAGGCAGGCAGGATTCCCTTGAGTACCATTTGTTGGGGGGTCAAGGGAAAGGGAGGGTTTTGCCTTCTCCTTCTGCTCAAGATCCCCATGTACAATTGGTGGGCCACTGTGTGACACAGAATGCTGGACTCGATGGGCTTTGGCCTGATTCAGCATGGCTCTTCTTATGTTCTTATGTTCTTATATTCAGAATACAGAATAACATAGTTGGAAGGGACCTTGGAGATCTTATAGTCCAACCCCCTTCTCAAGCAGGAAACCCAATCTCTTCTTTAAAATGTCCAGTGTTGGACCATTCACAACTTCTGGGGGCAGGTTGTTCCACTAATTGTTCTAACTATCAACAAATTTCTCCTTAGTTCCAGGTTGCTTCTCTCCTTGGTTAGTTTCCATCCATTGTTTCTTGTCCTGCCACCCGTTGCTTTGGAGAATAGCTTGACTCCCTCTTCTTTGGGGCAGCCCCTGAGATACTGGAAGACTGCTAACCTGTCCCCCCTCGTCCTTCTCTTCGTTAAACTAGTCATACCCAATTCCAGCAGCCGTTCCTTATATGTTTTAGCCTCCAGTCCCCTGATCATCTTTGTTGCTCTTCTCTGCACTCTTTCTAGAGTCTGAACATCTTTTTTACATTGTGGTGACCAAAACTAGATGCGGTATTCTGCAGTATATCTATGTATGCACAATTATTGGCAACTATTAGTGGGCAGAATTATCATGCAACTAAATGAAAAATGAAAATTTGCCCGTCTCGCTCATTCGTTTGCATCTGTTAAAGTGAGAATAATAAACAAACAACTCAAAATGTACAAATAAAAACGTTTCTGACATTTCAGAAAAAATAATCAGTGACCCATATAGCCACCCTTCTTTTCAATCACAGTCATAAGCCTTCAGTTCATGGAGTCTGGCAGTTTATGGATCTGTTGATCATCAACACTTTGTGCAGCAGCATCCGCAGCCTCCCAGACATTGTTCAGAGAAGTGTGCAGTTTTCCTTCACCATAAATCTCCCATAAAAAAAAAAAAAAAAAAAAAAAAGAAGGCCCCACAAGTTCTCCACAGGGTTTAGATCAGTGTTTCTCAACCTTGACAATTTTAAGGCCTGTGGACTTCAACTCCCAGAATTCCACAGCCAGCATTGCTGGCTGTGGAATTCTGGAAGTTGAAGTCCACAGGCCTTAAAATTGTCAAGGTTGAGAAACACTGGTTTAGATCAGGGGAAGAAGTGGGCCATGTCGTTATTCTTTCATCTTTACTGTAGATGAAAGGCTAGAATTAAATTTCCCACGCTCAAAAGGTACAGAAAGTTTCCCCACATCCCAACTCTGCCACCATGTCCAGTCTGTCTTCAGCCAATAAGAGTCTGCCTAGGTCAGGGGTAGGCAACCTTGGCTCTTTTATGACTCATGAACTTCAACTCCCAGAATTCCTGAGCCAGCCACGCTGAGGGGAAAGGGAGAGGTTTCCAAGCTGAGCCATGCTGGCTCAGGAATTCTGGGAGTTGAAGTCTACGAGTCATAAAGCGGCCTAGGCCTAGGCCAGAGGTAGGCAACCTTGGCTCGTTTATGACTCGTGGACTTCAACTCCCAGAATTCCTGAGCCAGCCACGCTGAGGGGAAAGGGAGAGGTTTCCAAGCTGAGCCATGCTGGCTCAGGAATTCTGGGAGTTGAAGTCCACGAGTCATAAAAGAGACAAGGTTGCCTACCCCTGGCCTAGGTGTTTTGAGAAATGCTGAAATGTTTAGGCTAATCCACATTTTTTTCAGGGTGTGTGGCCTTCAGTGCTGGCACAAACTGGTTCCAGCTTCCCTGCTCTTCCTCAAGCTGTCATTTCCCCCCCCTCCCAATTACACAGGCAGGTTGATTGTCCATTTGCTCTCCTCCTCCATCTTCCCCTTCCCCCTTCTAGCCTTTGATGGCAGGATGCCGGCAAGGCGCAAAGCCAAAGATGGCAGATCTGACAGTGACCCTGGCTTCTCTATTGACATTGCTTGTCAGAAGGTTGTGTAGGAAGTCAGCAAACCCTTCTCCCGCCCCCCAAAGAATGAAATATTTGGGGGGATATTAAAAGAGGCAGGATAGAATATTTCCACTGAAGGAGAAATGGAGAAAAAAAAAATCTTAGGCAGAAACAGACCCCAGTCTCCCTTTCCTCATATCAGGAACGGTTGCTGGAATTGGGTATGTCTAATTTAATGAAGAGAAGGACGAGGGGGGACAGGATAGCAGTCTTCCAGTATCTCAGGGGCTGCCCCAAAGAAGAGGGAGTCAAGCTATCCTCCAAGGCTCCTGAAGGCAGGACAAGAAGCTTTAGAAATGGAGATTTGATAATCCGTTCAGAAAGACTGAAGCAAAATGCCTTCAGCCCCCACAGTTGATGGGATTAAGAATTTATATTCCCCCACTCAAGGACAGGACTTCCCAACCACAATGGGAGTCAGGCAACAATAATTAGAATACCAAAAGGGCACCATTTCACAACAGGCATCTCAAACATAAGGCCCCAAAGAAGGTATAAAAACCCACCCACTCTCAACTCCATTTGGTCAGCTGTCCCAGAACTGCATGCTGTTGCTGCTTCTGCTCATCAATAAACAAGAACCTTCTTTCCCTAAGCAGCCTCCATTTTATTTCCAGCATGTTAGCCTCCATTTTATTTCCAGCATGTTAGCCTCCATTTTATTTCCAGTGTCTTACTCCTGGCTTGGAACTGGACCTGATATTTCTTCCAACAGTTGTGGAAGATGATCACATAACCCAGGAGGCCGCAACCATCATAAATGAGTCTGTTGTCAAGGGCCCAAATTTTGAGCCCATAACCATGGGTATAAAGTGTGAAAAATCAGGCACTATTTTGAATTTAGGTCCTTGGTTGGGATTTGATTGATTAAGTTTTCACCAGACTTGGACTGTGAATCTAACTGAGGATTACTCCATATAATAAAGCCCTTTTTAGTTCAGTGTTTCTCTCTGGAAATCCAGGGAGGAATGCTGGATCAGTCCACCAGTACAAAGGCATATTTTATTTCACTGCAGAGATCATAGTCGGTTTTTTTCAAGGCAGACAAAGAGAAGTTCGACCAAGGATAAGCAAATCTATTATTAAATTATTTTTAATTTAAAAAGGCATTTCTGCCCACTGGGGATGTCATCTGCTTAGCTGTATAAATTTTAAAACTCTGTAATCCAAATAACATTTATTGTATCTCCACAGTGAACGTCTAAAACTAAAAGCAGGCAAATTGCTTTATTCAAACTGCTGTCAAATTCATATTTTTAAAGTAAAAGAAATGAAGAAACTTCTTACCTTCCTCCCCCTCCCTCCCTCCCTCCCCCTTCTTTCTTCTTTCTTTTCTTCCTTCCTTCCTTCCCTCTCATCCCCTTCTCCCTCTTCCTTCCTTCCCTCCCTCCTTCCCTCCTTCCCTTCCTCCCTCCCTCCTTTCTCCCTCCTTCCCCTCCTTCCTCTTCTTTCTTTCTTTCTTTCTTCTTTCTTTCTTTCTTTTCTTTCTTCTTTCTTCTTCCTCCCTCCCTCCCTCCTCTTCTTTCTTTCTTTCTTTCTTTCTTTCTTCTTTCTTCTTTCTTTCTTCCTTCCTTCCCTCTCACCCCCCTTCTCCCTCTTCCTTCCTTCCCTCCCTCCTTCCCTTCCTCCCTCCCTCCCTCCTTTCTCCCTCCCTCCCTCCTTTCTCCCTCCCTCCCTCCTTTCTCCCTCCCTCCCTCCTTCCCTCTTCTTTCTTCTTTCTTTCTTTCTTCTTCCTCCCTCCCTCCTTCACTCCCTCCCTCCCTCCTTTCTCCCTCCCTCTTCTTTCTTTCTTTCTTTCTTTCTTTTCTTCTTTCTTTCTTTCTTTCTTTCTTTCTTTCTTTCTTTCTTTCTTCTTTCTTCTTTCTTTTCTTCCTTCCTTCCCTCTCACCCCCTTCTCCCTCTTCCTTCCTTCCCTCCTTCCCTTCCTCCCTCCCTCCCTCCTTTCTCCCTCCCTCCCTCCCTCCCTCCCTCCCTCCTTCCCTTTTCTTTCTTTCTTTCTTTATTTCTTTTCTTCCTCCCTCCCTCCTTCACTCCCTCCCTCCTTGCTTGCTCCCTCCCTTCCTCCCTCCCTCCCTCTTCTTTCTTTCTTTCTTTCTTTCTTTCTTCTTTCTTTTCTTTTCTTCCTTCCTTCCTTCCCTGTCACCCCTTTCTCCCTCTTCCTTCCTTCCTTCCCTCCCTCCCTTCTTTTCTTTTCAAACAGTTTCCCCTCACTGGTTCCAATAATGGGTGCAAGCATTATTAGACAGGATAGAATTTTATCGATCCCACAAATATTCTCTAAGAATTTGAAGGAATATATCAAACAAGAGAGCAGATTCTGACACATTGTGAGCGTAGCCACGGAGAACATTGATTTTCTCCTCTTCCAACTTCTCATACTGGTTAGCCCCAAAACCATATATGGCTTTATAAACTTGAAAAACAAAGGACGACTCTTTTATAATATAAGGGTCTAGACAGCTGAAGAAAGGAGCACGTTGCTGTACACCCTGAGCCACTGAGCTGCAGCTTGGAAGGTGTCACAAGTGTGACAGCAGCAAGGATATTCTGTGCACAAAAATGGAAGGACATTTTGATTCCTACAATGGGCGAATGGCTGCAAAAGTTGATGGGAGTTAGCAGAGATGGCTAAATCGACTGCTTTGATTAAAGAAAAGAATCCAATTAATTTTGTTTCTACTTGGAAACCACTTTTGGACTTTGTGTCTGGGGGAAGGGAATGAAACTTTGATTTGGGGTTTTGGCTGATTATTGTTCTAGAAATGGCTATTTTATATTATAATGTAAAAATAAAAAGTTGAGGCTGCAGTGTTATTGGCCTTATTCTTCTGTGCCAAAAAGAATCAGAAGTCAATGCTTCCCTTTTCCCCTTCACCCTACGCTTTTTCCTCTTCCCCTTTTCCTCCCCCATTTTCCCATTATTTGCATTTCTCTTTCTTTCTGTATTTTATATTTTGATAAACTAATAAAAATTTGAACCTACCCCCCCCTCAAAAAACAAACAAGCCACCAATTAAACTATCTGCCTTCACCCATTTTACTCCTTGATAAATGAAAAGGGTTCCTTTTTGAAGAAGGATTTTTTTTAAAAAAAAAGCCTTCAGCAATGTCTGAGGGAGACAAGTGTTTTGTGTGTGTGTAGGTGCTAAAAAAAATCAAGATTGTGGAATGGATTTTTTTTAAAAAAAAATTATAGACTTCAGCAATGTCTGAGGGAGACAGTCTTTTGTGTGTGTGTGTATATATGTGTGTAAAAAAAATAAAGATGGTAGAATGAATTTTTTTAAAAAAAGAAAAAGTAATAGCCTTCAGCAAGGTCTGAGGGACACAGTCTTTTGTGTGTGTATGTGTGCACACACACATAAAAAAATCAAGATGGTGGAATGGATATTTTTTTTTAAAAAATGATAGACTTCAGCAATGCCTGAGGGAGACAGTCTTTTGTGTGTGTGTGTATATGTGCGTAAAAAAAATAAAGATGGTGGAATGGATTTTTTTTTAAACAAAATAGCCTTCAGCAATGTCTGAGGGACACAGTCTTTTGTGGGTATGTATGTGTGCGCGTGCACATAAAAAAATCAAGATGGTGGAATGGATTTTTTAAAAAAAAATAATAGCCTTCAGCAAGGTTTAAGGGACACAGTCTTTTGTGTGTGTGTGTGTGTGTGTGCGTGCGTGCACATAAAAAATCAAGATGGTGGAATGAATTTTTTTTAAAAAAATAATAGCCTTCAGCAAGGTCTGAGGGAGACAGTCTTTTGTGTGTGTGTGTGTGTGTGTGTGTGTGTGTGTGCATAAAAAATCAAGATGGTGGAATGAATTTTTTTTAAAAAAATAATAGCCTTCAGCAAGGTTTAAGGGACACAGTCTTTTGTGTGTGTGCGTGTGTGTGCGTGAGTGCACATAAAAAATCAAGATGGTGGAATGAATTTTTTTTTAAAAAATAATAGCCTTCAGCAAGGTCTGAGGGAGACAGTCTTTTGTGTTTGTGTATGTGTGTGTGTGTGTGTGTGTGTGTGTGCATAAAACAAATCAAGATGGTGGAATGGATTTTTTTAAAAAAATAACCTTTAGCAATGTCTGAGGGAGAAAGCTTTTTGTGTATGTATGTGCATAAAAAAGTCAAGATGGTAGAATGGATTTAAAAAAAAAAAAGCCTTCAGCGATGTCTGAGGGAGAGGGTGTTTTTTGGGTATGTGTGTCTGTGTGTGTGGGTGTGTAAAAAGACAAGACATTGGAATGCATTGAAAAGATCCTGGAACGGGATGAGATGACAAAGTTGATTGCACTAATTAGGAACCAGAATGAGTTTTCTGGTTACTTTGAAATCACTTCTGGATTTTCAGCATGATAGAGAAAAAACTGAAATTTTGGTTTTGGGTTTTGGTGACCTGAGTGGGTTACTTTTGTAGACCTGGCTAGTGCTTACTATTTGATATATTAAAAAAATAATACTAAAAGTAATCTTTCAATATACAACCATTTGTTTAGTGACCGTTCGAAATTGCAATGGCACTGAAGGAAGTGATTTATGGCCATTTTTCACACTTCTGACACATGCCGTATCCCCATGGTCACATGATCAAAGTTTGGAGATTTGGCAAATGATTCATATTTATGACAGTTGCAGTGTCTCTGGATCATATGATGTGCTTCTGTGACCTTCTGACAAGCAACGTCAATGGGGGGAAGCCAGATTCACTTAACAATCGCCTTAATAATGTGGAAAGTCACACACACACACCCAAGAAAGAAATATTTTTGGAAATATTTAAAAGACAGAATATATTTCACTAAAGGATTTAAAGGCAGAAACCAAGTCTGAAGAATTGCAGATATTGTCAGAAAGACTAGAGCCAGGAAACTGGGATTAAGAAGAAAGACCCCTAGAATCAACAATCCCTCACACCAAAAATCTAAGAGTCACCAGCCCCAGCCCCAGGGAAGCAGGATATGACTCTTTGGACATAATAGGATTAACCCACCACCATCAGAATACCAGAAAGGCACACTCAGACTCAGGTCAAAGTTCATGCCATAGGAACAACTCCAAACAAAAGGCTCAAGAAGGTATAAAAACCCACTCCCTACATATGCCTTCTCTCTTTTCTTCCAGAGCCATCTTTCTGTCTGGCTCTCCTCTTCAATAAACTGCAACCTTCTTTCTAAGGTAGTTGCCATGTTGTTTATTCCCGGCTTGGACTGAACCATGATGAAGACTTTTCCTTCCACAATAGCAATAGCACTTAGACTTATATATCGCTTGACAGTGCTTTTACAGCCCTCTCGCTAAGTAGTTTATAGAGTCAGCCTATTGACCCCAACTATCTGAGTCCTCATTTTAGTGACCTCGGAAGGATAGAAGGCTGAGTCAACCTTGAGCCGGTCAGGATCGAACTCCTGGCAGTGAGCAATGAGTTAGCCTGCAATACTGCATTCTAACCACTGCACTGCCATGGCTCCTAACTTAACAATTGCAGTGATTCACTTAACAATTGGGCAATAAAGGTCAAAAAATGGGGCAAAACTCACTCAACTGCCTTTCTTAGCAACAGAAATTTTGGGCTCAGTTATGGTCAATAAGTCAAGGACTATCTATATAACTTGATTAGGCTCCTTACTGCACTAAAAAAAAAGTTGGAAGCTACTGTTATTTCTTTCTTCTTTAAAATTTCTTTTTCCTTCCCTTTATCCCTTCTAACCACTTACTTCCCCCATTTTCCATCCTTCTTTGTTTCATTTGTATGTTATATTAAGAAAAAGAACTTTAATAAAAATATATATTTTTTAAAAAATCAAGATGGTGGCCATGGCAATCTGATTGAAGCTCCACCCCTTTTCCATTTCTGTCCATGTTTCATGTATGTTAAAGTAGGCAAGTCTTCATCCTTTTTGTCATGCTTCTTGACATTTTTTTTTTTTTACACAAACACGTATACCTTCTCTCTCAGACATTATATTTGTCAGTCTGGAATAAAAATGCCCTTTTTCAACATTTACGTTTCCCTTTAACTCCATGAGATATTTAATCATCTGTTTATATCCACTTCGATATGAATTTTCTTTTTAAAAAATGATATATTTACATCCGCCAATGAAGAAAGAGAGTTTTCAAAGGAATAATTAGTTCCATACATTAGAAAGAATTTTATCAACATGCACACAGCCTGATTTTTGCAAATTTCCATGGAAACATTAGAGCCATAAAAATCAGACGAGGTTTACTTCTTTTTTTAATAGTAATTTTATTGGCTATTGCAATTAAAAAAGATAAAGCTAATACAAGCTTAATTTGTTTTTAAAAAAAAGAATTAAAAAATTAAGAATTCAAAACAGCAGCTTTTTCCCACAGGAAAGAGTCTTATAATTAATTTCAAAATCTTATTTCAAGGGCACCAGGACCCTTAGTCTATTTTTGACTTTCCCTTTGATATTGTAATCATCCTTTGCTGTTTATTCCAAACCTGGATGTTTTAACTCCTTCAATTTATATTTAAATTTCATTAAAGTTTGAAGGAGACTCACCTGGTGCTGTGAAAAACTTATTCAATCCAAACTTCTTAATATCTGAAAAGCAGCTAACAAGTGATTTCCAACAGCGGTTAGAAAAGGAAGTATGCAAACTCCCCCCTTTTAGGCAATTATAACTGTGGTTTATTTATTATTTATTTATTGTATTTCATTGATTAAATTTATTGGTCTGCCCATATTATCACAAGATAACTCTGGGCAGCTTCCAAGATAGATAGTCCTTGACTTACGACCACAATTGAGCCCAGACTTATCTGTTGCTAAGTGAAACATTTGTTAAGTGAATTTTGCCCCATTTAACAGCCTTTCTTGCCACAGTGGTTAAGTGAAATGTCATGGTTCTGACAGATGAAACTCTTCAAAGAACTTTGAGGCATTGTTTACCTTAAAGAATCTTTATTCGACTAGCATAGCATCGGCAGGTACATAGACATCAAGCCAAAATCTGAATTCCCCTCCCCTGAGCACATAGTATCAAAGCACAATTCCCTCCTCTAATTAACGGTCATAAATCACTTTCTCCAATTAGTTTGAAATGCAGGCTTTCCCTCCAGTTCTTCAACCCGTTATCATTAAAGCCATCGAATATGCTAGCAGAGGAAGGAATAGTGTGTACCTGGTTCTCATATTTACAATTGCAGTCTCGGTGGCAAAAAGACCTGAAGAAGGGTTTATCACTAACAGATGAGAATTTAATTAAACAAGTTAGAGAAAAAGGGCCCATGCATATCAAAAGAGTGTACAATGTATTGATAGAAATTGACTCCGAAACTGAATTAGTCAAGGACTGTATGATAAAGTGGGAACAAAATTTTGGGCAACCTATTTTGATGGGAACGTGGGAGAGAATTTGGGTGAAAAATGTAAAATTTACGCAAGCGCAACATTTAAGAGAGAACTTTTATAAAATATTTTATAGGTGGCATCTAGACCCGAAAAAACTATCATACCCTGACACGAACTTAATTTTGAACTTGATCACAGCAGCGAGACTGTTGGTGGGACAATATTGGAAGAAGCCAGAATTACCATCTATTGAAGAATGGACTTTGAAAGTTATAAATTTGGCAGAAATGGCTAAAATATCTGCTTATTTGAAGGACCATTCAAATGAAAAATATATGTTGGACTGGAAACATTGGATAGACTACATACAAGAGAAACACCAATCAAAGAAAATGTATCTGGCTTATAGTTAAATCTTGATATACGGAGTGAAGAATGTTTACAAATTTAAATCGACTGCATTAAGTTGAATAGCATTTAACTTGAATTTTTTCTTTGTTTACATGTACAAATATATATCTAATAATAAAAAATGTTATAATAAAAAAACCCACCATTTCTTATCATCTCTTATTTCCGGTGACAGTAATTCTCACTTTATAGTTATTCAATTAGTGTCCATTTGAAGTTACCCCTTGCAACTTTCTGATGAGCAAAGTCAATGAGGAAGCCAGATCCACTCAACAACCATGTTACTCACTTAACAAGAGCAGTGATTCCCTTCACAACTGTAGCAAGAAAGGTTGTGTGAATGGGGCAAAACTCACTTAACAACTGTCTCGCTTAGCAACAGCAATTTTGGATTCAACTGTGATCATAAGTCAAGGATTCCCTGTAAATGAATAATCTAGTAATTGCCAGGGGATTGCATGCTATTAATAAATCATAGTGTAGAAAAGAAGCAGCTACGAGTAAAATAGAATCAGCATATAATAACACTTAATGATCATTTCCAGGGTATTGTGAGACCTCAAATGTCTTCCATCTTCCTCCTTAAGATGAGCTGTGGTTCAATATCAAATTAAAAAGAAGAGGGATTAAACAAAAATTCATTAGCTCCGTGAGACATATTGATAAATGAAGACAGAATCCCGTGGCTAATTATCCTGCAGAGGAAATAGAGGGCCTCCTATTGATCCAATTAATAAAAAAATAAAAGCTATATTTGCCCAAATTTCTATTCCCAGCTATTTCCAACAGATCATAACAAAGGTTAATTCCACATTCTGTAAGAGACCTCCATTGCCATTTTCAATTTTTCTCTGAGTGCACATCCAGAATGTCCATTAATAGTCTAATATTATCAGATGCTTGGTGACCTTTTGCGAAAGCAGACTGTGCAGGATTGAATATTGTCTATAATCTACACGCCAGGCTTAACGTCAATATTTTTGCATCCAGAGTAAGCAAAGGGGGGGGGGACAACAGCTCACACAAACTGAAGGATATTTATAAACTTTTAAAACGAGCCAGCTGGAGTTGGAAGCATGCAGATTGAAATAAACAAGAAATAGAGAATAAATAAAATCACAGTTGTATACACTTCACTGAAGGAGGTTGGAAACCTCTTAAAAATCATTCTTATTATCTTTTTAAAACTGAGCCAATGATATTTTATATCATCAAATGATCTAATCATATGGACAAGGAATTTTTCCTGTTTCCACCCAGTAAATGTCTGTGGAGATTCTCAATCATCCAAGTCATGATTATCCCAAAGGTGCTTTTTCAAAAGGAAGTGGACTTTCTTAATTTTTTTCTTGAAAACATTTCACTCCTTGTCCAAGAAGCTTCATTCAGTTCTCTGATGAAGAACTGAAGAAGCTTCTTGGATGAGAAGCGAAACGTTTTCCAGGAAAAAAAAAAACTAAGAAAGTCCAGTTGCCTTTTGAAAAACACCTTTAGGACAATCCGGTGAATGGTATCTATTATTTGCTTTAATAAGTTGAAGAAGCAATTAAACAGGCAGTTTGATCATATGTAATCTTCGGAAGAGCCATACTTACAACAGTTCATTTAGTGACCGTTCAAAGTTACAATGGCACTGAAAAATGTGACTTATGATTGTTTTTCACAGTTATGACACGGGCATATGGTCAAAATTCAGATGCTTGGCAACTGTTTCATTGTTATGACTGTTGCTATGTCCCAAGGTCACGGGTTCCCCTTGTTGAAGGAAAAGTCTTCATCGTGGTTCAGTCCAAGCCGGGAAGAAACAACATGACGACTGCTTTAGAAAGAAGGTTGCAGTTTATTGGAGAGGAGCAAGAAAAGAGCAAGCACATGTAGGGAGATAGATACCCTCTTGAGCCTTTTGTTTGGAGTTGTTCCTGTGGCATGAACTTTGACCTGAGTCTGAGTGTGCCATCTATGAGTTAATCCTATTATGTCCTGTCTTAGAGTTTGGGTGGGGTATGTAGATTTTAGGCGTCTTTGTCCTCCTAAGCTTCTAGCTTCGACCTTCCTGAATGGATTATTACATCTTCATTTCTACAGAGCTGGTTTCTGCCTGGGGGAGGCAGACTTGGGGATATTAAGAAAAAACTGGGCATGCTTTTCTGCCTCTTTAAGATCCTTTGGGGAAATATATTTTTCTGCCCTTTTTAATATTTCCTTCTCTGAGGGGGCTGACCTCCCACACCCTTTTGTGACCTTCTGACAAGCAAAGTCAGTGGGGGAAGTCAGATTCACTTAACAGAGGCAGTGATTCACTTAACAACTATGGAAAGAAAGGTCATAAAATGGAGCAAAACTCATTTAACAAATGTCTCCCTTAGCAACAAAAATTTTGGGCTCAGTTGTGGTCATAAGTTGAGGACTAGCTGTATTATAGGTTTTTTTTTTAATGTCTTTGAGCCAGTGTTGACATCTGCAACTGCCTGGATTAGCAGTTGCTAGGAGTTGTTGTGACAACATTTTCATAAGCAGTTTGCCTTTTGTCTTCTTCTTCCTAAGATAGAGAGAGGGACTAGTCCAGGGGTTGGCAACTTTGGCTCTTTTATGACTCGTGGACTTCAACTCCCAGAATTCCTGAGCCAGCATGGGGGAACTATGGCCCCTTCATGACTCGTGGACTTCAACTCCCAGAATTCCTGAGCCAGCATGGCTCAGCTTGGAAACCTCTCCCTTTCCCCTCAGCATGGCTGGCTCGGGAATTCTGGGAGTTGAAGTCCACCAGTCATAAAAGAGCCAGGGTTGCCTATCCCTGGACTAGCCCAAAGTTACCTTGTGCCTAAGATGGAACTAGAATTCACAATCATCCAGTTTGTAGCCTGGTCCCTGAAGAAATATGCAGAACACTGAGATTCTTTCAACCCTTTTATCAAAAATAATCACACTATCATATTATTATTATTATTATTATTATTATTATTAATTTATTTTCATTTCCCCCCTTTTGTTGGACTATTCCTCACGACTATGAAAGATTGAGAAGTGGATCCAAGGCTGAGTTCCATCAGAACATCCCTTTCACCTCAAGAGATGTTTTAAAGCTTGCAATATAAAAGAGTACATTGAATTGTTAAGTTGTTTTCAATAGTAAATAGTTCTGGAGTACATTAATAGCAGCTCAGCAGCTACCACTGCTGTGGGCTTTGACAAAGACTTTTCCAACTCTCAAGGTAATTGCAGAGATTGTTCATTTTAAGAGAATGAATAACAAAGAGAAACATTGCCTTCAGGTGAAAATTTGGTTTTCAAGTAGCTAATTTTGCTTGGCACTCTTACAAGGGTAGCACATGTGGGGGTTTTTTTGTGTTCAACATCTGCTCGTTCAAAAGCAAACTTCTAAGCAAAGTTATTGAAATCATCTTATTCTCTTCCAATTGCCTAGTGTAATAGCTAACAAGGAGGAAGGGCAAAATATATGGTAGAACATAGAATAACAGACTTGGATGGGATCCTCAAGGTCATCTAGTCCAACCCCCCCCGCTTGAGCAGGAGACCCTCTACCTTTTCAGACAAATGGTTGTCCAGTCTCTTCTTAAAAACCTCCAGTGATGGAGCACCCACAACTTCTGAAGGCAAAGCTGTTCCACTGGTTAATTGTCCTCACTGTTAGGAAGTTTCTCCTTAGCTCCAGGTTGCTTCTCTCCTTGATTAGTTTCCAACCATTGTTTCTTACATAAGAACATAAGAAGAGCCATGCTGAATCAGGCCAAAGCCCATCGAGTCCAGCATTCTGTGTCACACAGTGGGCCACCAATTGTACATGGGGTTCTTGAGCAGAAGGAGAAGGCAAAACCCTCCCTTTCCCTTGACCCCCAACAAATGGTACTCAAGGGAATCCTGCCTGCCTCAACCAACATAGAGGCGGCACATGGACATCCGTTTTAATAACCACCGATACACTTGGCATCCATGAATCTGTCTAGCCCTGCCTTGAAGCTGTCAAGGCTGACAGCTGTCACGACCCCTTCTGGAAGTGAATTCCATAAACCAATGACCCTCTGGGTGAAGAAATATTTCCCTTTATTTGTCCTCACTTTCTTAGCTATGAGCTTTAGGGAGTGCCCCCTTGTCCTGGTATTGTGTGATAGAGAAAAGAATTTTTCTCTATCCACCTTTTCTATCCCATGCATGATTTTATACACTTCGATCAAGTCACCCCTTAAACGCCGTCTTTCAAGGCTGAAGAGACCAAGGCGTTGCAATCTGGTTTCATAAGGGAGGCGCTCCATTTCCTTGATCATTCTTGTTGCCCTTTTTTGCACCTTTTCCAGTTCCATTATATCCTTCTTGAGGTGCGGTGACCAGAACTGTACACAGTACTCCAAGTGTGGCCTCACCATCGATTTGTACAGAGGCAATACAACACTTGTCTTGCCTTTTGGTGCTTTAGAAAATAGTTTGACTCCCTTGTCTTTGTAGGAGCCCCTCAAGTATTGGAACAGTACTATCATGTCACCACTGTCCTTATTTTCATTAGACAAGGCATACCCAATTTCTGTAACTCATCTTCATATTTAGCCTCCAGACCCCTAATCATTTTTATTGCTCTTCTCTGCATTCTTTCCAGGATCTCAGAAAG